>JAVYIG010001455.1:0-334284 GCA_035222895.1 Strongylocentrotus droebachiensis
TACCAAACCGGAGGTATTATTTCTAGGAAGAATCTGTTTCGAGACAATTTATGCTCAAAGTCAAAGGATAGGAATTAATTTGTGTTCCATTTCAAATAGTAATCAATATTATTATATTCATGAGATAGTTTATTCATTTTAATGATTATCACCAACAGACCCGAAATTACTTTAATTTTTGTCTAAAAAATGCAAGTATTTCATTCCTTTTTTCATTTATTTTTCCACTTCTCATAAAAAACATATAACAATTTACATACAATATCTGATTAAATACAACAAAACAAAACAAGAAAATAACATAACAATATTAAAAGAATTTTTAGCACCTAGAACTTATACTTGAGTATGTGGAGGAGCCAACAAAGGCCATTGGCCTGTCAAGGGCTGGTCTCCAGGAATAAATTAAAAATATATTGGTAGGTAAAGAACATAATTTAGTACATAACAAAAGGCGGTCTGTGTGATGGAAAAGTATACACAAAGAATATTTGAGCATAAATAATTCAGGTGGTGTAGTAATTATTTTAAAAAAATCAACATATTTTAACATTTCAAAAGACATTGTTTGTATTTGCCTTTGAAAGAGGCAGGCGAAGGGCTGTTTTTTATGTCATCAGATAATGAATTCCATAGTTGAGGTCCCAAGTGTCGGACCGTCTGTCTGGACGACTCATACTTTAACAATTGAACACGTGGTCTATTGGAATATCTGGTATTGTACTGATGCATTTCAGAGTTTAACATGAACATATTATTAAAAACCTCAGGCAACAAGTTGTTGAAATATTTGTACATAAATAATGCAGTTTGCAATTTACAAATGTCAAAAATATTTAAGACTTTAAGTTTCTTAAAAAGAGGATCACTTGGTGTTCTGGGATGAGAGTTAGTTATTGCACGTAGAGCTCTTTTTTGCAATACATATAGCTTATTTATTAAAGTATTTGAACATTTCCCCCATACTATATTACAATAAGAAAGGTATGGCAAGATCAATGTGTTATATAAATTGGTTAAAATTCTCAGAGGAATGAAAGGTCTAATTCTATACAATACTCCAATTGCACGTGCTATTTTCCCCATGATTTCATCAATATGACAAGGCCAAGTCAGGCTATCATCTACAGCAATTCCAAGAAATTTTGTGCAGTATACTTTATCAATCTTGTAATTATTGATGTATATATCCTCAATTTCATCATCAAGATGTCTATTTCTTTTCTTAAACACCATACATTGAGTCTTTTTTTAATTGATCATAAGCTTGTTTGCTGCAAACCATTGGTCAATTTTTGGAATTTCTGTACGAATAATGGCATTTAGTTCATTTATACTTTTCCCTTTTAAAAACAAAGTAGTGTCATCAGCAAATATTGTAGGGCAAATGAGTTGAGAAACATATTGAACATCATTAATGTAAAGAAGAAATAGAATGGGGCCTAATATTGAACCTTGGGGTACACTACAGAAATCTTGAGTAAAGACGACTTGATATCATCCAAGTAAACAAACTGACTTCTGTTATTCAAATAGCTTCTTATCCATTCTCATATTCAGTACATGCACAAATGACATAAATGCTCAATCTCTTTTCGGGAGACAAGATGACACCTTGACAATCAATATTCTCTTGACATCTCATATTCACTCACATAATAACTTTGTTGAAGATTTCTTTTTCGAATCCTATTATATGTACTGACACAGCGATCAACATAACGTATTTACATTACCAAGTAAAGACTCGCTCATATATGGTGAGGTAACACGTGCAAAAGAAATTGCTGCGTAAAAAAATATATACTGTAACCTGTAAAAGAATGACAACAATGGTCATGAAGGAATTTACTTAGCCCTGAGTCAGACTTCACATAAATTTAAAGCGCGGGTCACACTTTACATGCGTCATCACAACCGCTTCATATTCGAACGAGGCTTGATTGAAGGGGAATGAGAAGTTGAGCTTACCGTCACGAAGGAGTACAATGAATTCTCGCCTATAGGTATTCCAGTTTCTATTTCCACAGTCATGAAATCGAGTGCAGCTGTCTGGAAAACTGTTTGCTGGATAGAATCTCTATATGAGAAATAGAGTTTTGGTGGAGGAGTGGTTGGTGTGGTTTCCGGTATTTTTCCTGAGAGATAAAAATAAATGTTATACTCGATACTAAAGAACCTATACAGATTTATTCAAGATTTATGCGCATATTTGTACATGGTTATCAATTGCTGTTTGGCATTTGTGTTGTTCCAGGTGTTGTAGTTGTTGTACTTCCAGGTGTTGTTTCAGGTGTTGATCCTAAAGTTGTTCCTGATGAAAAAATTAATGTAATATGTATTAATACAGAACTAAATACCTGTATTCAAAATTTCTACGCTTAGTTTACTTAATTATCAGTTGCTGTGTGGCTTTGGAAATGACATATATTAAGTGTGACACATTCTCAAAGCTGCTTACATAGGCAATATGGCAACGAATACTACTACTACTACTACGCTGTTAGAGCGATCGTACAAACCAAATCAGAAGTAATTTTAAAAACTCAAGTTTGAAAATAATCCATCTGTAGGTTTGAAAACTAATGTGTTCAAAGGCTATTTTTGCATACATAATGAGCCCCATGACCTTTGACATTTGGCCTCATGACCCCAAAATGTATTCACTTCATAACCTCTGCAAGATTCATAAATGACCCAAGTTTGGCTAGAATCCATCAATTGTTTCTTGAGAATTTCTGATCATGAGAACAGGACATACAGATGGACAAACGGAAGGACGGACAAACGGACGGACAACCTGCATCAAAATGTAGCATTTCAGAAATCTGGTTCCAGCTCTCACTAAAGGATAGAAAACTGTTTTTCAGGGGATAAAGCATTAGACGAGCACTTACGAGATACAATTAGAAAGAAGGTGCATGTTTCTGTATTTCCTGCATCATCGATTGCGTTGTAGGTTACTGTGTTGTTTCCGATTGTAAAGTTTTCCCCAGAATTGTGAGTGGACGTCAGTGTATGAATACCAGAGTTATCTGTTGCTGTAGGTGGCGTCCAGGTTACTACAGCTGTAGCATCACCGCTGTCTGTGGTGGCATTCTGATCACTTGGGCATTCATTGATGACTGGTTTCTCATCATCTGTAAGCAAGATTATATAAGATATAAAAATGTTGCGTATGTAAAATCTGGTTCCAGCTCTCACTAGACAATACAAAACTGTTTTTTCAGAGGATAAAACTTACGATTAGCACTTACCAGATACAATCACAAAGAAGGTGTGCATGTTTCTGTATGTAATGAAAATGAATCCCCATGAATATGTATAGACTACTACTATTAATACATGGCACATCAACGATAAATAAATAAGTTGAGATAAGTGGGATAGAAAATGCCGCTAATGTTGTCAAAATAATTATGCAGAATGAGAAAACCAACAGATTGCTCCATTTTTACTGCCTCCGGCTACTTCGATTCTGGCATAAAAATGTAGCATTTTTAAACTCTGTTTCCAGCTCTTACTAGAAAATCTAAAACTGTTTTAAGGGGATGAAAAATGAGATGAACCCCTACAAGATACAATTACTAGGTATGTTACAAAAAAATTAAATCTCAGAATTCAAGCTCTTGCTTCATGCATTATCTTTCAAGAGAATCTACCGCCACTGATCATCTCTTGAATCGACAAAGCAAGATGAAAGAAACACATGATCGACATGCGGGTCCAGATCTTCCACCTATCCACGTAGGACAACCAGTCAGAGTCCTACATCCCAAAGATCATACTTGGATACCAGCCAAAGTATCCAAAGAAAGTCTGCGACGACCCTAGGTCGTATGAAGTATCAACACCCAACGGAGGAATCCTGAGACGAAACCGATCTCACCTGAGGGAGATTACGTCAACAAACCCAACTCCAAAGCGTGTTCGGTTCGACGAAGACTACACTTCATCTACTCAAGCAGAAACACCACAACAGAATGGCAACAACCATCAAGCATCTCCAACACCAGAAACTCAAAACATTCAATATGAAGAAACAATGACCAGAAGCAAATGACCAAAACTTTCATACTAGCAAAAGTATTGTTTTCAAAGCAATATGTTTATTAATCGTCGATCAGTGATGTTCACTAATTCCCATCTTTCCAGAGGAAGGGGGATGTTACGATATGCGATATCCGGTACACGTTGTAGTTGAATAAACAACATGTCTGCCATAACAAACCTGACTGCCGACTCTATTTTTCCTGAGTTAGCTACCCAATACTAAGACCCTCAAACTCATCAATGACAAGATATTTTTGCATACATAATGAGCCCTCTGAATTTCGACCATGTGATCCCAAAATCTAATCTGTTCATTATTAGCTTTGCAATATACATACATGACCCAAATGTGGAAGGAATCCATTATATCAATTCTTGAGATAAGGCGATCAAGATAACTGGACGTAGATGTAGGCCTACGGACAACCCGAAAACAAAATGCCTCCGGCTACTTTGCAACAGAGGCATAAAAATGTTGTATTTCTGAATCTGGTTCCAGCTCTCACTACAAGACCCTGAAGAGAATACAAAACGGTTTTTAAGGGGTTAATTAAGCTTAAGACGAGCACTTACCAGAAACAACTACAAGGAAGGTGCATGTTTCAGTATTTTCGGCAATATCGGTTGCGGTGTAGGTTACTGTGTTGCTTCCAATTGGAAAGTTATCTCCAGAATTGTGAGTGGATGTCAGTGTCTGAACACCAGAGTTATCCGTTGCTGTAGGTGGCGTCCAGGTTACTACAGCTGTAGCATCACCGCTGTCTGTGGTGGCACTCTGATCACTTGGGCATTCATCGATGACTGGTTTCTCATCATCTGTAAGCAAGATTATATAAGATATAAAAATGTTGCATATGTAAAATCTGGTTCCAGCTCTCACTAGACAATACAAAACTGTTTTTTCAGAGGATAAAACTATACGATGAGCACTTACCAGATACAATTACAAAGAAGGTGTGCATGTTTCTATATGTAATGAAAATGAATCCCCATGAAAATGTATAGACTACTACTATTAATACATGGCACATCAATGAGAAATAAATAAGTTGAGATAAGTGGGATAGAAAATGCCGCTAATGTTGTCAAAATAATTATGCAGAATGAGAAAACCAACAGATTGCTCCATTCTTACTGCCTCAGGCTACGGTACTTCGTTTCTGGCATAAAAATGTAGCATTTTTTAAATCCTTTTCCAGCTCTTACTAGAAAATCAAAAACTGTTTTAAGGGGATGAGGAATGAGATGAACCCCTACCAGATACAATTACTAGGTATGTTACAAAAAAATTAAATCTCAGAATTCAAGCTTTTGCTTTATGCATTATCTTTCAAGAGAATCTACCGCCACTGATCATCTCTTGAATCGACAAAGCAAGATGAAAGAAACACATGATCGACATGCGGGTCCAGATCTTCTACCTATCCACGTAGGACAACCAGTCAGAGTCCTACATCCTAAAGATCATACTTGGATACCAGCCAAAGTATCCAAAGAAAGTCTGCGACGAGCCTAGGTCGTATGAAGTATCAACACCCAACGGAGGAATCCTGAGACGAAACCGATCTCACCTGAGGGAGATTACGTCAACAAACCCAACTCCAAAGCGTGTTAGGTTCGACGAAGACTACACTTCATCTACTCAAGCAGAAACACCACAACAGAATGGCAACAACCATCAAGCATCTCCAACACCAGAAACTCAGAACATTCAATCTGAAGAAACAACAATGACCAGAAGCAAATGACCAAAACTTGCATACTAGCAAAAGTATTGTTTTCAAAGCAATATGTTTATTAATCGTCGATCAGTGATGTTCACTGATTCCCATCTTTCCAGAGGAAGGGGGATGTTACGATATGCGATATCCGGTATACGTTGTAGTTGAATAAACAACATGTCTGCCATAACAAACCTGACTGCCGACTCTATTTTTCCTGAGTTAGCTACCCAATACTAAGACCCTCAAACTCATCAATGACAAGAAAGTTTTGCATACATAATGAGCCCTCTAAATTTCGACCTTGTGACCCCAAAATCTAATCTGTTCATTATTAGCTTTGCAATATACATACATGACCCAAATGTGGAAGGAATCCATTATATCAATTCTTGAGATAAGGCGATCAAGATAACTGGACGTAGATGTAGGCCTACGGACAACCCGAAAACAAAATGCCTCCGGCTAATTTGCAACAGAGGCATAAAAATGTTGTATTTCTGAATCTGGTTCCAGCTCTCACTACTAGACCCTGAAGAGAATACAAAACGGTTTTTAAGAGGTTAATTAAGCTTAAGACACGCACTTACCAGAAACAACTACAAGGAAGGTGCATGTTTCAGTATTTTCGGCAATATCGGTTGCGGTGTAGGTTACTGTGTTGCTTCCAATTGGAAAGTTATCTCCAGAATTGTGAGTGGATGTCAGTGTCTGAACACCAGAGTTATCCGTTGCTGTAGGTGGCGTCCAGGTTACTACAGCTGTAGCATCACCGCTGTCTGTGGTGGCACTCTGATCACTTGGGCATTCATCGATGACTGGTTTCTCATCATCTGTAAGCAAGATTATATAAGATATAAAAATGTTGCATATGTAAAATCTGGTTCCAGCTCTCACTAGACAATACAAAACTGTTTTTTCAGAGGATAAAACTATACGATGAGCACTTACCAGATACAATTACAAAGAAGGTGTGCATGTTTCTATATGTAATGAAAATGAATCCCCATGAAAATGTATAGACTACTACTATTAATACATGGCACATCAATGAGAAATAAATAAGTTGAGATAAGTGGGATAGAAAATGCTGCTAATGTTGTCAAAATAATTATGCAGAATGAGAAAACCAACAGATTGCTCCACTCTTACTGCCTCAGGCTACTTCGTTTCTGGCATAAAAATGTAGCATTTTTTAAATCCTTTTCCAGCTCTTACTAGAAAATCCAAAACTGTTTCAAGGGGATGAAACTTGAGATGAGACCCTACCAGATACAATTACTAGGTATGTTACAAAAAAATTAAATCTCAGAATTCAAGCTCTTGCTTTATGCATTATCTTTCAAAAGAATTTACCGCCACTGATCATCTCTTGAATCGACAAAGCAAGATGAAAAGAAACGCATGATCGACATGCGGGTCCAGATCTTCCACCACTCCACGTAGGAGAACCCGTCAGAAAGAGTTTTTTAAAGGTCAAGATGAATGTGCTTTTTCTTTTTGAATTCGAAAAAATTATTTTTATCTCCACTCGTTCAAAGAGTTAAAAGGTAACATTTAATGTTAATTGAAAGTGTGAAATAAAAACTACAGAATGTTGGAGTTGATGATTATGTAAAAACACGTAATTCAGAGCATAATGGATCAATATATTTTGAAAGATGTCACTAAAATGTTATATTAATTTGAAATGTTATCCTTACCATTGCAAGTAAAGTCATCATTGCCCAATTCATATCCAGGATTGCATGAACAGTTGTAAGAACCAGCCAAGTTGATACACACTCCATTTTCAGAATCACAGACTGATGGCATTGCAGAGCATTCGTCAGTATCTAGGGAAGAGAAAAAACATGTGTTCACCCAGAGCATAAAAAAGTTTTCTAAAGGTCTAGATGAATGTGCTTTTTCTTCTTGAATTCGCAAGAATTATTTTTATCTCCACTCTTTCAAAGACTAAAAAGGTATAATTGGATGTTATCTGAAAGAGTGTAAATGAAACTACAAAAAAAATCAACAACAAATCGCCAATTAGTAAACAAAAATAGGAATAATAAATGTTATTCTCCATTGCTAATTTAGAGATTGATATGAATTTGAAATGTTATCTTTACCATTGCAAGTAAAGTTATCATTGCCCAATTCATATCCAGGATTGCATGAACAGTTGTAAGAGCCAGCCAAGTTCATACACACTCCATTTTCAGAATCACAGACTGATGGCATTGCAGAGCATTCGTCAGTATCTAGGGAAGAGAAAAAACATGTGTTCACCCAGAGCATAAAAAAGTTTTCTAAAGGTCTAGATGAATGTGCTTTTTCTTCTTGAATTCGCAAGAATTATTTGTATCTCCACTCTTTCAAAGACTAAAAAGGTAAAATTGGATAATAACTGAAAGAGTGTAAATGAAAGTACAAAAAAATCAACAACAAATCGCCAATTAGTAAACCAAAATAGGAATAATAAATGTTATTCTCCATTGCTAATTTAGAGATTGATATGAATTTGAAATGTTATCTTTACCATTGCAAGTAAAGTTATCATTGCCCAATTCATATCCAGGATTGCATGAACAGTTGTAAGAGCCAGCCAAGTTCATACACACTCCATTTTCAGAATCACAGACTGATGGAATTTCAGAGCATTCGTCAGTATCTAAGAAAACAAAACATTTGTTCACCCATAGCATCAAAGATATTTCTAAAGGTCTAGATGAATCTCCTTTTTCTTCTTGAATTCGCAAGAATTATTTGTATCTCCACTCTCATAGAGTAAAAAGTTAAATTGAATGTTATTTGAAAGTGTGTATTAACACGAAAACTACTAAAAATCAACAAGAAACTGCTAATTGGTACACAAAAATAGGGGTTTTCAATGTTTTTCTCCATTGTTAATTGAGAGAGTTAAATGTCTATCTCAGATTACATAGATATTATTAAAAGCACAGTGTACTGTTTGAGTCAGAAACAGATTGAAATATTTGTGTGTCTGTTGGACTTGATAATCATGTAAAACTTGTGTTTAGAACATCCTGGATTAAATGATTTTAAAAGATGTCACTAAAATGTGAAATATTCATTTGAAATGTTATCCTTACCATTGCAAGTAAAGTTATCATTGCCCAATTCATATCCAGGATTGCATAAACAGTTGTAAGAGCCGGCCGAGTTCATACACACTCCATTATCAGAATCACAGACTGATGGAATTGCAGAGCATTCGTCAGTATCTAGGAAAAACAAACATATGTACACCCATAGCATCAAAGAGCTCTCTTAATTGTTCTAGATGAATCTACTTTATCTTCTTGAATTCGCAAGAATTATTTGTATCTCAACTCTCATAGAGTAAAACGTTAAATTTGATATTATTTGAAAGTGTGCATTAACATGAAAACTACTTAAAATCAACAAAAAACTGCCAATTAGTACATAAAAATAGGGGTTATAAATGTTTTTTTCCATTGTTATTTTAGAGAGTTAAATGTCCAATTCATATCCAGGATTGCATGAACAGTTGTAAGAGCCAGCCAAGTTCATACACACTCCATTTTCAGAATCACAGACTGATGGCATTGCAGAGCATTCGTCAATATCTAGGGGAAAAAACATGTGTTCACCCATAGCATAAAAGAGTTTTATAAAGGTCTACATGAATGTGCTTTTTCTTCTTGAATTCACAAGAATTATTAGCATCTCCACTCTTTCACAGAGTAAAAAGGAAAATTGGATGTTAACTAAAAGAGTGTAAATGAAACTACAAAAAAATCAACAACAAATCGCCAATTAGTAAACAAAAATAGGAATTATAAATGTTATTCTCCATTGCTAATTTAGAATTTTATATGAATTTGAAATGTTATCTTTACCATTGCAAGTAAAGTTATCATTGCCGAATTCATATCCAGGATTGCATGAACAGTTGTAAGAGCCGGCCGAGTTCATACACACTCCATTGTCAGAATCACAGACTGATGGAATTTCAGAGCATTCGTCAGTATCTAAGAAAACAAAACATTTGTTCACCCATAGCATCACAGATATTTCTAAAGGTCTAGATGAAACTCCTTTTTCTTCTTGAATTCACAAGAATTATTTGTATCTCCACTCGTTCACAGAGTAAAAAGGTAAAATTGGATGTTAACTAAAAGAGTGTAAATGAAACTACAAAAAAATCAACAACAAATCGCCAATTAGTAAACAAAATAGGAATTATAAATGTTATTCTCCATTGCTAATTTAGAGATTGATATGAATTTGAAATGTTATCTTTACCATTGCAAGTAAAGTTATCATTGCCCAATTCATATCCAGGATTGCATAAACAGTTGTAAGAGCCGGCCGAGTTCATACACACTCCATTATCAGAATCACAGACTGGTGGAATTGCAGAGCATTCGTCAGTATCTAGGAAAAACAAACATATATACACCCATAGCATCAAAGAACTCTCTAAAGTTCTAGATGAATCTACTTTATCTTCTTGAATTCGCAAGAATTATTTGTATCTCAACTCTCATAGAGTAAAAAGTTAAATTGGATATTATTTGAAAGTGTGCATTAACATGAAAACTACTTAAAATCAACAAAAAACTGCCAATTGGTACACAAAAATAGGGGTTATAAATGTTTTTTTCCATTGTTATTTTAGAGAGTTAAATGTCTATCTCAGATTAAATTGATATTATTAATGGCACAGTGTACTGTCTGAAACAGAAACAAATTTAAATTTTTGAGTGTCTGTTGGACTTGATGATCATGTAAAACTTGTAATTCAGAGATTCCTGGATTTATAGATTTTAAAAGATGTCACTAAAATGTGAAATATTCATTTGAAATGTTATCCTTACCATTGCAAGTAAAGTTATCATTGCCCAATTCATATCCAGGATTGCATGAACAGTTGTAAGAGCCAGCCAAGTTCATACACACTCCATTTTCAGAATCACAGACTGATGGCATTGCAGAGCATTCGTCAATATCTAGGGGAAAAAACATGTGTTCACCCATAGCATAAAAGAGTTTTATAAAGGTCTACATGAATGTGCTTTTTCTTCTTGAATTCACAAGAATTATTAGCATCTCCACTCTTTTACAGAGTAAAAAGGAAAATTGGATGTTAACTAAAAGAGTGTAAATGAAACTACAAAAAAATCAACAACAAATCGCCAATTAGTAAACAAAAATAGGAATTATAAATGTTATTCTCCATTGCTAATTTAGAATTTTATATGAATTTGAAATGTTATCTTTACCATTGCAAGTAAAGTTATCATTGCCGAATTCATATCCAGGATTGCATGAACAGTTGTAAGAGCCGGCCGAGTTCATACACACTCCATTGTCAGAATCACAGACTGATGGAATTTCAGAGCATTCGTCAGTATCTAAGAAAACAAAACATTTGTTCACCCATAGCATCACAGATATTTCTAAAGGTCTAGATGAAACTCCTTTTTCTTCTTGAATTCACAAGAATTATTTGTATCTCCACTCGTTCACAGAGTAAAAAGGTAAAATTGGATGTTAACTAAAAGAGTGTAAATGAAACTACAAAAAAATCAACAACAAATCGCCAATTAGTAAACAAAATAGGAATTATAAATATTATTCTCCATTGCTAATTTAGAGATTGATATGAATTTGAAATGTTATCTTTACCATTGCAAGTAAAGTTATCATTGCCCAATTCATATCCAGGATTGCATAAACAGTTGTAAGAGCCGGCCGAGTTCATACACACTCCATTATCAGAATCACAGACTGGTGGAATTGCAGAGCATTCGTCAGTATCTAGGAAAAACAAACAAATGTACACCCATAGCATCAAAGAACTCTCTAAAGTTCTAGATGAATCTACTTTATCTTCTTGAATTCGCAAGAATTATTTGTATCTCAACTCTCATAGAGTAAAAAGTTAAATTGGATATTATTTGAAAGTGTGCATTAACATGAAAACTACTTAAAATCAACAAAAAACTGCCAATTGGTACACAAAAATAGGGGTTATAAATGTTTTTTTCCATTGTTATTTTAGAGAGCTAAATGTCTATCTCAGATTAAATTGATATTATTAATGGCACAGTGTACTGTCTGAAACAGAAACAAATTTAAATTTTTGAGTGTCTGTTGGACTTGATGATCATGTAAAACTTGTAATTCAGAGATTCCTGGATTTATAGATTTTAAAAGATGTCACTAAAATGTGAAATATTCATTTGAAATGTTATCCTTACCATTGCAAGTAAAGTTATCATTGCCCAATTCATATCCAGGATTGCATGAACAGTTGTAAGAGCCAGCCAAGTTTATACACACTCCATTTTCAGAATCACAGACTGATGGCATTGCAGAGCATTCGTCAATATCTAGGGGAAAAAACATGTGTTCACCCATAGCATAAAAGAGTTTTATAAAGGTCTACATGAATGTGCTTTTTCTTCTTGAATTCACAAGAATTATTAGCATCTCCACTCTTTCACAGAGTAAAAAGTGAAATTGAATGTTATTTGAAAGTGTGTATTAACACGAAAACTACTACAAATCAACAAGAAACTGCTAATTGGTACACAAAAATAGGGGTTTTCAATATTTTTCTCCATTGTTAATTGAGAGAGTTAAATGTCGATCTCAGATTACATAAATATTATTAAAAGCACAGTGTACTGTTTGAATCATAAACAGATTGAAATATTTGTGTGTCTGTTGGACTTGATGATCATGTAAAACTTGTATTTAGAACATCCTGGATTAAATGATTTTAAAAGATGTCACTAAAATGTGAAATATTAATTTGAAATGTTATCCTTACCATTGCAAGTAAAGTTATCATTGCCCAATTCATATCCAGGATTGCATAAACAGTTGTAAGAGCCGGCCGAGTTCATACACACTCCATTATCAGAATCACAGACTGGTGGGATTGCAGAGCATTCGTCAGTATCTAGGAAAAACAAACATATGTACACCCATAGCATCAAAGAACTCTCTAAAGTTCTAGATGAATCTACTTTATCTTCTTGAATTCGCAAGAATTATTTGTATCTCAACTCTCATAGAGTAAAAAGTTAAATTGGATATTATTTGAAAGTGTGCATTAACATGAAAATTACTTAAAATCAACAAAAAACTGCCAATTGGTACACAAAAATAGGGGTTATAAATGTTTTTTTCCATTGTTATTTTAGAGAGTTAAATGTCTATCTCAGATTAAATTGATATTATTAATGGCACAGTGTACTGTCTGAAACAGAAACAAATTTAAATTTTTGAGTGTCTGTTGGACTTGATGATCATGTAAAACTTGTAATTCAGAGATTCCTGGATTTATAGATTTTAAAAGATGTCACTAAAATGTGAAATATTCATTTGAAATGTTATCCTTACCATTGCAAGTAAAGTTATCATTGCCCAATTCATATCCAGGATTGCATGAACAGTTGTAAGAGCCAGCCAAGTTCATACACACTCCATTTTCAGAATCACAGACTGATGGCATTGCAGAGCATTCGTCAATATCTAGGGGAAAAAACATGTGTTCACCCATAGCATAAAAGAGTTTTATAAAGGTCTACATGAATGTGCTTTTTCTTCTTGAATTCACAAGAATTATTAGCATCTCCACTCTTTCACAGAGTAAAAAGGAAAATTGGATGTTAACTAAAAGAGTGTAAATGAAACTACAAAAAAATCAACAACAAATCGCCAATTAGTAAACAAAAATAGGAATTATAAATGTTATTCTCCATTGCTAATTTAGAGATTGATATGAATTTGAATTGTTATCTTTACCATTGCAAGTAAAGTTATCATTGCCGAATTCATATCCAGGATTGCATGAACAGTTGTAAGAGCCAGCCAAGTTCATACACACTCCATTTTCAGAATCACAGACTGATGGCATTGCAGAGCATTCGTCAATATCTAGGGGAAAAAACATGTGTTCACCCATAGCATAAAAGAGTTTTATAAAGGTCTACATGAATGTGCTTTTTCTTCTTGAATTCACAAGAATTATTAGCATCTCCACTCTTTCACAGAGTAAAAAGGAAAATTGGATGTTAACTAAAAGAGTGTAAATGAAACTACAAAAAAATCAACAACAAATCGCCAATTAGTAAACAAAAATAGGAATTATAAATGTTATTCTCCATTGCTAATTTATAATTTTATATGAATTTGAAATGTTATCTTTACCATTGCAAGTAAAGTTATCATTGCCGAATTCATATCCAGGATTGCATGAACAGTTGTAAGAGCCGGCCGAGTTCATACACACTCCATTGTCAGAATCACAGACTGATGGAATTTCAGAGCATTCGTCAGTATCTAAGAAAACAAAACATTTGTTCACCCATAGCATCACAGATATTTCTAAAGGTCTAGATGAAACTCCTTTTTCTTCTTGAATTCACAAGAATTATTTGTATCTCCACTCGTTCACAGAGTAAAAAGGTAAAATTGGATGTTAACTAAAAGAGTGTAAATGAAACTACAAAAAAATCAACAACAAATCGCCAATTAGTAAACAAAATAGGAATTATAAATGTTATTCTCCATTGCTAATTTAGAGATTGATATGAATTTGAAATGTTATCTTTACCATTGCAAGTAAAGTTATCATTGCCCAATTCATATCCAGGATTGCATAAACAGTTGTAAGAGCCGGCCGAGTTCATACACACTCCATTATCAGAATCACAGACTGGTGGAATTGCAGAGCATTCGTCAGTATCTAGGAAAAACATACATATGTACACCCATAGCATCAAAGAACTCTCTAAAGTTCTAGATGAATCTACTTTATCTTCTTGAATTCGCAAGAATTATTTGTATCTCAACTCTCATAGAGTAAAAAGTTAAATTGGATATTATTTGAAAGTGTGCATTAACATGAAAACTACTTAAAATCAACAAAAAACTGCCAATTGGTACACAAAAATAGGGGTTATAAATGTTTTTTTCCATTGTTATTTTACAGAGCTAAATGTCTATCTCAGATTAAATTGATATTATTAATGGCACAGTGTACTGTCTGAAACAGAAACAAATTTAAATTTTTGAGTGTCTGTTGGACTTGATGATCATGTAAAACTTGTAATTCAGAGATTCCTGGATTTATAGATTTTAAAAGATGTCACTAAAATGTGAAATATTCATTTGAAATGTTATCCTTACCATTGCAAGTAAAGTTATCATTGCCCAATTCATATCCAGGATTGCATGAACAGTTGTAAGAGCCAGCCAAGTTCATACACACTCCATTTTCAGAATCACAGACTGATGGCATTGCAGAGCATTCGTCAATATCTAGGGGAAAAAACATGTGTTCACCCATAGCATAAAAGAGTTTTATAAAGGTCTACATGAATGTGCTTTTTCTTCTTGAATTCACAAGAATTATTAGCATCTCCACTCTTTCACAGAGTAAAAAGTGAAATTGAATGTTATTTGAAAGTGTGTATTAACACGAAAACTACTAAAAATCAACAAGAAACTGCTAATTGGTACACAAAAATAGGGGTTTCAATATTTTTCTCCATTGTTAATTGAGAGAGTTAAATGTCGATCTCAGATTACATAAATATTATTAAAAGCACAGTGTACTGTTTGAATCATAAACAGATTGAAATATTTGTGTGTCTGTTGGACTTGATGATCATGTAAAACTTGTATTTAGAACATCCTGGATTAAATGATTTTAAAAGATGTCACTAAAATGTGAAATATTAATTTGAAATGTTATCCTTACCATTGCAAGTAAAGTTATCATTGCCCAATTCATATCCAGGATTGCATAAACAGTTGTAAGAGCCGGCCGAGTTCATACACACTCCATTATCAGAATCACAGACTGGTGGAATTGCAGAGCATTCGTCAGTATCTAGGAAAAACAAACATATGTACACCCATAGCATCAAAGAACTCTCTAAAGTTCTAGATGAATCTACTTTATCTTCTTGAATTCGCAAGAATTATTTGTATCTCAACTCTCATAGAGTAAAAAGTTAAATTGGATATTATTTGAAAGTGTGCATTAACATGAAAATTACTTAAAATCAACAAAAAACTGCCAATTGGTACACAAAAATAGGGGTTATAAATGTTTTTTTCCATTGTTATTTTAGAGAGTTAAATGTCTATCTCAGATTAAATTGATATTATTAATGGCACAGTGTACTGTCTGAAACAGAAACAAATTTAAATTTTTGAGTGTCTGTTGGACTTGATGATCATGTAAAACTTGTAATTCAGAGATTCCTGGATTTATAGATTTTAAAAGATGTCACTAAAATGTGAAATATTCATTTGAAATGTTATCCTTACCATTGCAAGTAAAGTTATCATTGCCCAATTCATATCCAGGATTGCATGAACAGTTGTAAGAGCCAGCCAAGTTCATACACACTCCATTTTCAGAATCACAGACTGATGGCATTGCAGAGCATTCGTCAATATCTAGGGGAAAAAACATGTGTTCACCCATAGCATAAAAGAGTTTTATAAAGGTCTACATGAATGTGCTTTTTCTTCTTGAATTCACAAGAATTATTAGCATCTCCACTCTTTCACAGAGTAAAAAGGAAAATTGGATGTTAACTAAAAGAGTGTAAATGAAACTACAAAAAAATCAACAACAAATCGCCAATTAGTAAACAAAAATAGGAATTATAAATGTTATTCTCCATTGCTAATTTAGAGATTGATATGAATTTGAATTGTTATCTTTACCATTGCAAGTAAAGTTATCATTGCCCAATTCATATCCAGGATTGCATGAACAGTTGTAAGAGCCAGCCAAGTTCATACACACTCCATTTTCAGAATCACAGACTGATGGCATTGCAGAGCATTCGTCAATATCTAGGGGAAAAAACATGTGTTCACCCATAGCATAAAAGAGTTTTATAAAGGTCTACATGAATGTGCTTTTTCTTCTTGAATTCACAAGAATTATTAGCATCTCCACTCTTTCACAGAGTAAAAAGGAAAATTGGATGTTAACTAAAAGAGTGTAAATGAAACTACAAAAAAATCAACAACAAATCGCCAATTAGTAAACAAAAATAGGAATTATAAATGTTATTCTCCATTGCTAATTTAGAATTTTATATGAATTTGAAATGTTATCTTTACCATTGCAAGTAAAGTTATCATTGCCGAATTCATATCCAGGATTGCATGAACAGTTGTAAGAGCCGGCCGAGTTCATACACACTCCATTGTCAGAATCACAGACTGATGGAATTTCAGAGCATTCGTCAGTATCTAAGAAGACAAAACATTTGTTCACCCATAGCATCACAGATATTTCTAAAGGTCTAGATGAAACTCCTTTTTCTTCTTGAATTCACAAGAATTATTTGTATCTCCACTCGTTCACAGAGTAAAAAGGTAAAATTGGATGTTAACTAAAAGAGTGTAAATGAAACTACAAAAAAATCAACAACAAATCGCCAATTAGTAAACAAAAATAGGAATTATAAATGTTATTCTCCATTGCTAATTTAGAGATTGATATGAATTTGAATTGTTATCTTTACCATTGCAAGTAAAGTTATCATTGCCCAATTCATATCCAGGATTGCATGAACAGTTGTAAGAGCCAGCCAAGTTCATACACACTCCATTTTCAGAATCACAGACTGATGGCATTGCAGAGCATTCGTCAATATCTAGGGGAAAAAACATGTGTTCACCCATAGCATAAAAGAGTTTTATAAAGGTCTACATGAATGTGCTTTTTCTTCTTGAATTCACAAGAATTATTAGCATCTCCACTCTTTCACAGAGTAAAAAGGAAAATTGGATGTTAACTAAAAGAGTGTAAATGAAACTACAAAAAAATCAACAACAAATCGCCAATTAGTAAACAAAAATAGGAATTATAAATGTTATTCTCCATTGCTAATTTAGAATTTTATATGAATTTGAAATGTTATCTTTACCATTGCAAGTAAAGTTATCATTGCCGAATTCATATCCAGGATTGCATGAACAGTTGTAAGAGCCGGCCGAGTTCATACACACTCCATTGTCAGAATCACAGACTGATGGAATTTCAGAGCATTCGTCAGTATCTAAGAAAACAAAACATTTGTTCACCCATAGCATCACAGATATTTCTAAAGGTCTAGATGAAACTCCTTTTTCTTCTTGAATTCACAAGAATTATTTGTATCTCCACTCGTTCACAGAGTAAAAAGGTAAAATTGGATGTTAACTAAAAGAGTGTAAATGAAACTACAAAAAAATCAACAACAAATCGCCAATTAGTAAACAAAATAGGAATTATAAATGTTATTCTCCATTGCTAATTTAGAGATTGATATGAATTTGAAATGTTATCTTTACCATTGCAAGTAAAGTTATCATTGCCCAATTCATATCCAGGATTGCATAAACAGTTGTAAGAGCCGGCCGAGTTCATACACACTCCATTATCAGAATCACAGACTGGTGGAATTGCAGAGCATTCGTCAGTATCTAGGAAAAACAAACATATGTACACCCATAGCATCAAAGAACTCTCTAAAGTTCTAGATGAATCTACTTTATCTTCTTGAATTCGCAAGAATTATTTGTATCTCAACTCTCATAGAGTAAAAAGTTAAATTGGATATTATTTGAAAGTGTGCATTAACATGAAAACTACTTAAAATCAACAAAAAACTGCCAATTGGTACACAAAAATAGGGGTTATAAATGTTTTTTTCCATTGTTATTTTAGAGAGTTAAATGTCTATCTCAGATTGAATTGATATTATTAATGGCACAGTGTACTGTCTGAAACAGAAACAAATTAAAATTTTTGAGTGTCTGTTGGACTTGATGATCATGTAAAACTTGTAATTCAGAGATTCCTGGATTTATAGATTTTAAAAGATGTCACTAAAATGTGAAATATTCATTTGAAATGTTATCCTTACCATTGCAAGTAAAGTTATCATTGCCCAATTCATATCCAGGATTGCATGAACAGTTGTAAGAGCCAGCCAAGTTCATACACACTCCATTTTCAGAATCACAGACTGATGGCATTGCAGAGCATTCGTCAATATCTAGGGGAAAAAACATGTGTTCACCCATAGCATAAAAGAGTTTTATAAAGGTCTACATGAATGTGCTTTTTCTTCTTGAATTCACAAGAATTATTAGCATCTCCACTCTTTCACAGAGTAAAAAGGAAAATTGGATGTTAACTAAAAGAGTGTAAATGAAACTACAAAAAAATCAACAACAAATCGCCAATTAGTAAACAAAAATAGGAATTATAAATGTTATTCTCCATTGCTAATTTAGAGATTGATATGAATTTGAATTGTTATCTTTACCATTGCAAGTAAAGTTATCATTGCCCAATTCATATCCAGGATTGCATGAACAGTTGTAAGAGCCAGCCAAGTTCATACACACTCCATTTTCAGAATCACAGACTGATGGCATTGCAGAGCATTCGTCAATATCTAGGGGAAAAAACATGTGTTCACCCATAGCATAAAAGAGTTTTATAAAGGTCTACATGAATGTGCTTTTTCTTCTTGAATTCACAAGAATTATTAGCATCTCCACTCTTTCACAGAGTAAAAAGGAAAATTGGATGTTAACTAAAAGAGTGTAAATGAAACTACAAAAAAATCAACAACAAATCGCCAATTAGTAAACAAAAATAGGAATTATAAATGTTATTCTCCATTGCTAATTTAGAATTTTATATGAATTTGAAATGTTATCTTTACCATTGCAAGTAAAGTTATCATTGCCGAATTCATATCCAGGATTGCATGAACAGTTGTAAGAGCCGGCCGAGTTCATACACACTCCATTGTCAGAATCACAGACTGATGGAATTTCAGAGCATTCGTCAGTATCTAAGAAAACAAAACATTTGTTCACCCATAGCATCACAGATATTTCTAAAGGTCTAGATGAAACTCCTTTTTTTTCTTGAATTCACAAGAATTATTTGTATCTCCACTCGTTCACAGAGTAAAAAGGTAAAATTGGATGTTAACTAAAAGAGTGTAAATGAAACTACAAAAAAATCAACAACAAATCGCCAATTAGTAAACAAAATAGGAATTATAAATGTTATTCTCCATTGCTAATTTAGAGATTGATATGAATTTGAAATGTTATCTTTACCATTGCAAGTAAAGTTATCATTGCCCAATTCATATCCAGGATTGCATAAACAGTTGTAAGAGCCGGCCGAGTTCATACACACTCCATTATCAGAATCACAGACTGGTGGAATTGCAGAGCATTCGTCAGTATCTAGGAAAAACATACATATGTACACCCATAGCATCAAAGAACTCTCTAAAGTTCTAGATGAATCTACTTTATCTTCTTGAATTCGCAAGAATTATTTGTATCTCAACTCTCATAGAGTAAAAAGTTAAATTGGATATTATTTGAAAGTGTGCATTAACATGAAAACTACTTAAAATCAACAAAAAACTGCCAATTGGTACACAAAAATAGGGGTTATAAATGTTTTTTTCCATTGTTATTTTAGAGAGCTAAATGTCTATCTCAGATTAAATTGATATTATTAATGGCACAGTGTACTGTCTGAAACAGAAACAAATTTAAATTTTTGAGTGTCTGTTGGACTTGATGATCATGTAAAACTTGTAATTCAGAGATTCCTGGATTTATAGATTTTAAAAGATGTCACTAAAATGTGAAATATTCATTTGAAATGTTATCCTTACCATTGCAAGTAAAGTTATCATTGCCCAATTCATATCCAGGATTGCATGAACAGTTGTAAGAGCCAGCCAAGTTCATACACACTCCATTTTCAGAATCACAGACTGATGGCATTGCAGAGCATTCGTCAATATCTAGGGGAAAAAACATGTGTTCACCCATAGCATAAAAGAGTTTTATAAAGGTCTACATGAATGTGCTTTTTCTTCTTGAATTCACAAGAATTATTAGCATCTCCACTCTTTCACAGAGTAAAAAGTGAAATTGAATGTTATTTGAAAGTGTGTATTAACACGAAAACTACTAAAAATCAACAAGAAACTGCTAATTGGTACACAAAAATAGGGGTTTTCAATATTTTTCTCCATTGTTAATTGAGAGAGTTAAATGTCGATCTCAGATTACATAAATATTATTAAAAGCACAGTGTACTGTTTGAATCATAAACAGATTGAAATATTTGTGTGTCTGTTGGACTTGATGATCATGTAAAACTTGTATTTAGAACATCCTGGATTAAATGATTTTAAAAGATGTCACTAAAATGTGAAATATTAATTTGAAATGTTATCCTTACCATTGCAAGTAAAGTTATCATTGCCCAATTCATATCCAGGATTGCATAAACAGTTGTAAGAGCCGGCCGAGTTCATACACACTCCATTATCAGAATCACAGACTGGTGGAATTGCAGAGCATTCGTCAGTATCTAGGAAAAACAAACATATGTACACCCATAGCATCAAAGAACTCTCTAAAGTTCTAGATGAATCTACTTTATCTTCTTGAATTCGCAAGAATTATTTGTATCTCAACTCTCATAGAGTAAAAAGTTAAATTGGATATTATTTGAAAGTGTGCATTAACATGAAAATTACTTAAAATCAACAAAAAACTGCCAATTGGTACACAAAAATAGGGGTTATAAATGTTTTTTTCCATTGTTATTTTAGAGAGCTAAATGTCTATCTCAGATTAAATTGATATTATTAATGGCACAGTGTACTGTCTGAAACAGAAACAAATTTAAATTTTTGAGTGTCTGTTGGACTTGATGATCATGTAAAACTTGTAATTCAGAGATTCCTGGATTTATAGATTTTAAAAGATGTCACTAAAATGTGAAATATTCATTTGAAATGTTATCCTTACCATTGCAAGTAAAGTTATCATTGCCCAATTCATATCCAGGATTGCATGAACAGTTGTAAGAGCCAGCCAAGTTCATACACACTCCATTTTCAGAATCACAGACTGATGGCATTGCAGAGCATTCGTCAATATCTAGGGGAAAAAACATGTGTTCACCCATAGCATAAAAGAGTTTTATAAAGGTCTACATGAATGTGCTTTTTCTTCTTGAATTCACAAGAATTATTAGCATCTCCACTCTTTCACAGAGTAAAAAGTGAAATTGAATGTTATTTGAAAGTGTGTATTAACACGAAAACTACTAAAAATCAACAAGAAACTGCTAATTGGTACACAAAAATAGGGGTTTCAATATTTTTCTCCATTGTTAATTGAGAGAGTTAAATGTCGATCTCAGATTACATAAATATTATTAAAAGCACAGTGTACTGTTTGAATCATAAACAGATTGAAATATTTGTGTGTCTGTTGGACTTGATGATCATGTAAAACTTGTATTTAGAACATCCTGGATTAAATGATTTTAAAAGATGTCACTAAAATGTGAAATATTAATTTGAAATGTTATCCTTACCATTGCAAGTAAAGTTATCATTGCCCAATTCATATCCAGGATTGCATAAACAGTTGTAAGAGCCGGCCGAGTTCATACACACTCCATTATCAGAATCACAGACTGGTGGAATTGCAGAGCATTCGTCAGTATCTAGGAAAAACAAACATATGTACACCCATAGCATCAAAGAACTCTCTAAAGTTCTAGATGAATCTACTTTATCTTCTTGAATTCGCAAGAATTATTTGTATCTCAACTCTCATAGAGTAAAAAGTTAAATTGGATATTATTTGAAAGTGTGCATTAACATGAAAATTACTTAAAATCAACAAAAAACTGCCAATTGGTACACAAAAATAGGGGTTATAAATGTTTTTTTCCATTGTTATTTTAGAGAGTTAAATGTCTATCTCAGATTAAATTGATATTATTAATGGCACAGTGTACTGTCTGAAACAGAAACAAATTTAAATTTTTGAGTGTCTGTTGGACTTGATGATCATGTAAAACTTGTAATTCAGAGATTCCTGGATTTATAGATTTTAAAAGATGTCACTAAAATGTGAAATATTCATTTGAAATGTTATCCTTACCATTGCAAGTAAAGTTATCATTGCCCAATTCATATCCAGGATTGCATGAACAGTTGTAAGAGCCAGCCAAGTTCATACACACTCCATTTTCAGAATCACAGACTGATGGCATTGCAGAGCATTCGTCAATATCTAGGGGAAAAAACATGTGTTCACCCATAGCATAAAAGAGTTTTATAAAGGTCTACATGAATGTGCTTTTTCTTCTTGAATTCACAAGAATTATTAGCATCTCCACTCTTTCACAGAGTAAAAAGGAAAATTGGATGTTAACTAAAAGAGTGTAAATGAAACTACAAAAAAATCAACAACAAATCGCCAATTAGTAAACAAAAATAGGAATTATAAATGTTATTCTCCATTGCTAATTTAGAGATTGATATGAATTTGAATTGTTATCTTTACCATTGCAAGTAAAGTTATCATTGCCCAATTCATATCCAGGATTGCATGAACAGTTGTAAGAGCCAGCCAAGTTCATACACACTCCATTTTCAGAATCACAGACTGATGGCATTGCAGAGCATTCGTCAATATCTAGGGGAAAAAACATGTGTTCACCCATAGCATAAAAGAGTTTTATAAAGGTCTACATGAATGTGCTTTTTCTTCTTGAATTCACAAGAATTATTAGCATCTCCACTCTTTCACAGAGTAAAAAGGAAAATTGGATGTTAACTAAAAGAGTGTAAATGAAACTACAAAAAAATCAACAACAAATCGCCAATTAGTAAACAAAAATAGGAATTATAAATGTTATTCTCCATTGCTAATTTAGAATTTTATATGAATTTGAAATGTTATCTTTACCATTGCAAGTAAAGTTATCATTGCCGAATTCATATCCAGGATTGCATGAACAGTTGTAAGAGCCGGCCGAGTTCATACACACTCCATTGTCAGAATCACAGACTGATGGAATTTCAGAGCATTCGTCAGTATCTAAGAAGACAAAACATTTGTTCACCCATAGCATCACAGATATTTCTAAAGGTCTAGATGAAACTCCTTTTTCTTCTTGAATTCACAAGAATTATTTGTATCTCCACTCGTTCACAGAGTAAAAAGGTAAAATTGGATGTTAACTAAAAGAGTGTAAATGAAACTACAAAAAAATCAACAACAAATCGCCAATTAGTAAACAAAAATAGGAATTATAAATGTTATTCTCCATTGCTAATTTAGAGATTGATATGAATTTGAATTGTTATCTTTACCATTGCAAGTAAAGTTATCATTGCCCAATTCATATCCAGGATTGCATGAACAGTTGTAAGAGCCAGCCAAGTTCATACACACTCCATTTTCAGAATCACAGACTGATGGCATTGCAGAGCATTCGTCAATATCTAGGGGAAAAAACATGTGTTCACCCATAGCATAAAAGAGTTTTATAAAGGTCTACATGAATGTGCTTTTTCTTCTTGAATTCACAAGAATTATTAGCATCTCCACTCTTTCACAGAGTAAAAAGGAAAATTGGATGTTAACTAAAAGAGTGTAAATGAAACTACAAAAAAATCAACAACAAATCGCCAATTAGTAAACAAAAATAGGAATTATAAATGTTATTCTCCATTGCTAATTTAGAATTTTATATGAATTTGAAATGTTATCTTTACCATTGCAAGTAAAGTTATCATTGCCGAATTCATATCCAGGATTGCATGAACAGTTGTAAGAGCCGGCCGAGTTCATACACACTCCATTGTCAGAATCACAGACTGATGGAATTTCAGAGCATTCGTCAGTATCTAAGAAAACAAAACATTTGTTCACCCATAGCATCACAGATATTTCTAAAGGTCTAGATGAAACTCCTTTTTCTTCTTGAATTCACAAGAATTATTTGTATCTCCACTCGTTCACAGAGTAAAAAGGTAAAATTGGATGTTAACTAAAAGAGTGTAAATGAAACTACAAAAAAATCAACAACAAATCGCCAATTAGTAAACAAAATAGGAATTATAAATGTTATTCTCCATTGCTAATTTAGAGATTGATATGAATTTGAAATGTTATCTTTACCATTGCAAGTAAAGTTATCATTGCCCAATTCATATCCAGGATTGCATAAACAGTTGTAAGAGCCGGCCGAGTTCATACACACTCCATTATCAGAATCACAGACTGGTGGAATTGCAGAGCATTCGTCAGTATCTAGGAAAAACAAACATATGTACACCCATAGCATCAAAGAACTCTCTAAAGTTCTAGATGAATCTACTTTATCTTCTTGAATTCGCAAGAATTATTTGTATCTCAACTCTCATAGAGTAAAAAGTTAAATTGGATATTATTTGAAAGTGTGCATTAACATGAAAACTACTTAAAATCAACAAAAAACTGCCAATTGGTACACAAAAATAGGGGTTATAAATGTTTTTTTCCATTGTTATTTTAGAGAGTTAAATGTCTATCTCAGATTGAATTGATATTATTAATGGCACAGTGTACTGTCTGAAACAGAAACAAATTAAAATTTTTGAGTGTCTGTTGGACTTGATGATCATGTAAAACTTGTAATTCAGAGATTCCTGGATTTATAGATTTTAAAAGATGTCACTAAAATGTGAAATATTCATTTGAAATGTTATCCTTACCATTGCAAGTAAAGTTATCATTGCCCAATTCATATCCAGGATTGCATGAACAGTTGTAAGAGCCAGCCAAGTTCATACACACTCCATTTTCAGAATCACAGACTGATGGCATTGCAGAGCATTCGTCAATATCTAGGGGAAAAAACATGTGTTCACCCATAGCATAAAAGAGTTTTATAAAGGTCTACATGAATGTGCTTTTTCTTCTTGAATTCACAAGAATTATTAGCATCTCCACTCTTTCACAGAGTAAAAAGGAAAATTGGATGTTAACTAAAAGAGTGTAAATGAAACTACAAAAAAATCAACAACAAATCGCCAATTAGTAAACAAAAATAGGAATTATAAATGTTATTCTCCATTGCTAATTTAGAGATTGATATGAATTTGAATTGTTATCTTTACCATTGCAAGTAAAGTTATCATTGCCGAATTCATATCCAGGATTGCATGAACAGTTGTAAGAGCCAGCCAAGTTCATACACACTCCATTTTCAGAATCACAGACTGATGGCATTGCAGAGCATTCGTCAATATCTAGGGGAAAAAACATGTGTTCACCCATAGCATAAAAGAGTTTTATAAAGGTCTACATGAATGTGCTTTTTCTTCTTGAATTCACAAGAATTATTAGCATCTCCACTCTTTCACAGAGTAAAAAGGAAAATTGGATGTTAACTAAAAGAGTGTAAATGAAACTACAAAAAAATCAACAACAAATCGCCAATTAGTAAACAAAAATAGGAATTATAAATGTTATTCTCCATTGCTAATTTAGAATTTTATATGAATTTGAAATGTTATCTTTACCATTGCAAGTAAAGTTATCATTGCCGAATTCATATCCAGGATTGCATGAACAGTTGTAAGAGCCGGCCGAGTTCATACACACTCCATTGTCAGAATCACAGACTGATGGAATTTCAGAGCATTCGTCAGTATCTAAGAAAACAAAACATTTGTTCACCCATAGCATCACAGATATTTCTAAAGGTCTAGATGAAACTCCTTTTTTTTCTTGAATTCACAAGAATTATTTGTATCTCCACTCGTTCACAGAGTAAAAAGGTAAAATTGGATGTTAACTAAAAGAGTGTAAATGAAACTACAAAAAAATCAACAACAAATCGCCAATTAGTAAACAAAATAGGAATTATAAATGTTATTCTCCATTGCTAATTTAGAGATTGATATGAATTTGAAATGTTATCTTTACCATTGCAAGTAAAGTTATCATTGCCCAATTCATATCCAGGATTGCATAAACAGTTGTAAGAGCCGGCCGAGTTCATACACACTCCATTATCAGAATCACAGACTGGTGGAATTGCAGAGCATTCGTCAGTATCTAGGAAAAACATACATATGTACACCCATAGCATCAAAGAACTCTCTAAAGTTCTAGATGAATCTACTTTATCTTCTTGAATTCGCAAGAATTATTTGTATCTCAACTCTCATAGAGTAAAAAGTTAAATTGGATATTATTTGAAAGTGTGCATTAACATGAAAACTACTTAAAATCAACAAAAAACTGCCAATTGGTACACAAAAATAGGGGTTATAAATGTTTTTTTCCATTGTTATTTTAGAGAGCTAAATGTCTATCTCAGATTAAATTGATATTATTAATGGCACAGTGTACTGTCTGAAACAGAAACAAATTTAAATTTTTGAGTGTCTGTTGGACTTGATGATCATGTAAAACTTGTAATTCAGAGATTCCTGGATTTATAGATTTTAAAAGATGTCACTAAAATGTGAAATATTCATTTGAAATGTTATCCTTACCATTGCAAGTAAAGTTATCATTGCCCAATTCATATCCAGGATTGCATGAACAGTTGTAAGAGCCAGCCAAGTTCATACACACTCCATTTTCAGAATCACAGACTGATGGCATTGCAGAGCATTCGTCAATATCTAGGGGAAAAAACATGTGTTCACCCATAGCATAAAAGAGTTTTATAAAGGTCTACATGAATGTGCTTTTTCTTCTTGAATTCACAAGAATTATTAGCATCTCCACTCTTTCACAGAGTAAAAAGTGAAATTGAATGTTATTTGAAAGTGTGTATTAACACGAAAACTACTAAAAATCAACAAGAAACTGCTAATTGGTACACAAAAATAGGGGTTTTCAATATTTTTCTCCATTGTTAATTGAGAGAGTTAAATGTCGATCTCAGATTACATAAATATTATTAAAAGCACAGTGTACTGTTTGAATCATAAACAGATTGAAATATTTGTGTGTCTGTTGGACTTGATGATCATGTAAAACTTGTATTTAGAACATCCTGGATTAAATGATTTTAAAAGATGTCACTAAAATGTGAAATATTAATTTGAAATGTTATCCTTACCATTGCAAGTAAAGTTATCATTGCCCAATTCATATCCAGGATTGCATAAACAGTTGTAAGAGCCGGCCGAGTTCATACACACTCCATTATCAGAATCACAGACTGGTGGAATTGCAGAGCATTCGTCAGTATCTAGGAAAAACAAACATATGTACACCCATAGCATCAAAGAACTCTCTAAAGTTCTAGATGAATCTACTTTATCTTCTTGAATTCGCAAGAATTATTTGTATCTCAACTCTCATAGAGTAAAAAGTTAAATTGGATATTATTTGAAAGTGTGCATTAACATGAAAATTACTTAAAATCAACAAAAAACTGCCAATTGGTACACAAAAATAGGGGTTATAAATGTTTTTTTCCATTGTTATTTTAGAGAGTTAAATGTCTATCTCAGATTAAATTGATATTATTAATGGCACAGTGTACTGTCTGAAACAGAAACAAATTTAAATTTTTGAGTGTCTGTTGGACTTGATGATCATGTAAAACTTGTAATTCAGAGATTCCTGGATTTATAGATTTTAAAAGATGTCACTAAAATGTGAAATATTCATTTGAAATGTTATCCTTACCATTGCAAGTAAAGTTATCATTGCCCAATTCATATCCAGGATTGCATGAACAGTTGTAAGAGCCAGCCAAGTTCATACACACTCCATTTTCAGAATCACAGACTGATGGCATTGCAGAGCATTCGTCAATATCTAGGGGAAAAAACATGTGTTCACCCATAGCATAAAAGAGTTTTATAAAGGTCTACATGAATGTGCTTTTTCTTCTTGAATTCACAAGAATTATTAGCATCTCCACTCTTTCACAGAGTAAAAAGGAAAATTGGATGTTAACTAAAAGAGTGTAAATGAAACTACAAAAAAATCAACAACAAATCGCCAATTAGTAAACAAAAATAGGAATTATAAATGTTATTCTCCATTGCTAATTTAGAGATTGATATGAATTTGAATTGTTATCTTTACCATTGCAAGTAAAGTTATCATTGCCCAATTCATATCCAGGATTGCATGAACAGTTGTAAGAGCCAGCCAAGTTCATACACACTCCATTTTCAGAATCACAGACTGATGGCATTGCAGAGCATTCGTCAATATCTAGGGGAAAAAACATGTGTTCACCCATAGCATAAAAGAGTTTTATAAAGGTCTACATGAATGTGCTTTTTCTTCTTGAATTCACAAGAATTATTAGCATCTCCACTCTTTCACAGAGTAAAAAGGAAAATTGGATGTTAACTAAAAGAGTGTAAATGAAACTACAAAAAAATCAACAACAAATCGCCAATTAGTAAACAAAAATAGGAATTATAAATGTTATTCTCCATTGCTAATTTAGAATTTTATATGAATTTGAAATGTTATCTTTACCATTGCAAGTAAAGTTATCATTGCCGAATTCATATCCAGGATTGCATGAACAGTTGTAAGAGCCGGCCGAGTTCATACACACTCCATTGTCAGAATCACAGACTGATGGAATTTCAGAGCATTCGTCAGTATCTAAGAAGACAAAACATTTGTTCACCCATAGCATCACAGATATTTCTAAAGGTCTAGATGAAACTCCTTTTTCTTCTTGAATTCACAAGAATTATTTGTATCTCCACTCGTTCACAGAGTAAAAAGGTAAAATTGGATGTTAACTAAAAGAGTGTAAATGAAACTACAAAAAAATCAACAACAAATCGCCAATTAGTAAACAAAAAAGGAATTATAAATGTTATTCTCCATTGCTAATTTAGAGATTGATATGAATTTGAAATGTTATCTTTACCATTGCAAGTAAAGTTATCATTGCCCAATTCATATCCAGGATTGCATAAACAGTTGTAAGAGCCGGCCGAGTTCATACACACTCCATTATCAGAATCACAGACTGGTGGAATTGCAGAGCATTCGTCAGTATCTAGGAAAAACAAACATATGTACACCCATAGCATCAAAGAACTCTCTAAAGTTCTAGATGAATCTACTTTATCTTCTTGAATTCGCAAGAATTATTTGTATCTCAACTCTCATAGAGTAAAAAGTTAAATTGGATATTATTTGAAAGTGTGCATTAACATGAAAACTACTTAAAATCAACAAAAAACTGCCAATTGGTACACAAAAATAGGGGTTATAAATGTTTTTTTCCATTGTTATTTTAGAGAGTTAAATGTCTATCTCAGATTAAATTGATATTATTAATGGCACAGTGTACTGTCTGAAACAGAAACAAATTTAAATTTTTGAGTGTCTGTTGGACTTGATGATCATGTAAAACTTGTAATTCAGAGATTCCTGGATTTATAGATTTTAAAAGATGTCACTAAAATGTGAAATATTCATTTGAAATGTTATCCTTACCATTGCAAGTAAAGTTATCATTGCCCAATTCATATCCAGGATTGCATGAACAGTTGTAAGAGCCAGCCAAGTTCATACACACTCCATTTTCAGAATCACAGACTGATGGCATTGCAGAGCATTCGTCAATATCTAGGGGAAAAAACATGTGTTCACCCATAGCATAAAAGAGTTTTATAAAGGTCTACATGAATGTGCTTTTTCTTCTTGAATTCACAAGAATTATTAGCATCTCCACTCTTTCACAGAGTAAAAAGGAAAATTGGATGTTAACTAAAAGAGTGTAAATGAAACTACAAAAAAATCAACAACAAATCGCCAATTAGTAAACAAAAATAGGAATTATAAATGTTATTCTCCATTGCTAATTTAGAGATTGATATGAATTTGAATTGTTATCTTTACCATTGCAAGTAAAGTTATCATTGCCCAATTCATATCCAGGATTGCATGAACAGTTGTAAGAGCAAGCCAAGTTCATACACACTCCATTTTCAGAATCACAGACTGATGGCATTGCAGAGCATTCGTCAATATCTAGGGGAAAAAACATGTGTTCACCCATAGCATAAAAGAGTTTTATAAAGGTCTACATGAATGTGCTTTTTCTTCTTGAATTCACAAGAATTATTAGCATCTCCACTCTTTCACAGAGTAAAAAGGAAAATTGGATGATAACTAAAAGAGTGTAAATGAAACTACAAAAAAATCAACAACAAATCGCCAATTAGTAAACAAAAATAGGAATTATAAATGTTATTCTCCATTGCTAATTTAGAATTTTATATGAATTTGAAATGTTATCTTTACCATTGCAAGTAAAGTTATCATTGCCGAATTCATATCCAGGATTGCATGAACAGTTGTAAGAGCCGGCCGAGTTCATACACACTCCATTGTCAGAATCACAGACTGATGGAATTTCAGAGCATTCGTCAGTATCTAAGAAAACAAAACATTTGTTCACCCATAGCATCACAGATATTTCTAAAGGTCTAGATGAAACTCCTTTTTCTTCTTGAATTCACAAGAATTATTTGTATCTCCACTCGTTCACAGAGTAAAAAGGTAAAATTGGATGTTAACTAAAAGAGTGTAAATGAAACTTCAAAAAAATCAACAACAAATCGCCAATTAGTAAACAAAATAGGAATTATAAATGTTATTCTCCATTGCTAATTTAGAGATTGATATGAATTTGAAATGTTATCTTTACCATTGCAAGTAAAGTTATCATTGCCCAATTCATATCCAGGATTGCATGAACAGTTGTAAGAGCCGGCCGAGTTCATACACACTCCATTTTCAGAATCACAGACTGATGGCATTGCAGAGCATTCGTCAATATCTAGGGGAAAAAACATGTGTTCACCCATAGCATAAAAGAGTTTTTATAAAGGTCTACATGAATGTGCTTTTTCTTCTTGAATTCACAAGAATTATTAGCATCTCCACTCTTTCACAGAGTAAAAAGTGAAATTGAATGTTATTTGAAAGTGTGTATTAACACGAAAACTACTAAAAATCAACAAGAAACTGCTAATTGGTACACAAAAATAGGGGTTTTCAATATTTTTCTCCATTGTTAATTGAGAGAGTTAAATGTCGATCTCAGATTACATAAATATTATTAAAAGCACAGTGTACTGTTTGAATCATAAACAGATTGAAATATTTGTGTGTCTGTTGGACTTGATGATCATGTAAAACTTGTATTTAGAACATCCTGGATTAAATGATTTTAAAAGATGTCACTAAAATGTGAAATATTAATTTGAAATGTTATCCTTACCATTGCAAGTAAAGTTATCATTGCCCAATTCATATCCAGGATTGCATAAACAGTTGTAAGAGCCGGCCGAGTTCATACACACTCCATTATCAGAATCACAGACTGGTGGAATTGCAGAGCATTCGTCAGTATCTAGGAAAAACAAACATATGTACACCCATAGCATCAAAGAACTCTCTAAAGTTCTAGATGAATCTACTTTATCTTCTTGAATTCGCAAGAATTATTTGTATCTCAACTCTCATAGAGTAAAAAGTTAAATTGGATATTATTTGAAAGTGTGCATTAACATGAAAACTACTTAAAATCAACAAAAAACTGCCAATTGGTACACAAAAATAGGGGTTATAAATGTTTTTTTCCATTGTTATTTTAGAGAGTTAAATGTCTATCTCAGATTTAATTGATATTATTAATGGCACAGTGTACTGTCTGAAACAGAAACAAATTTAAATTTTTGAGTGTCTGTTGGACTTGATGATCATGTAAAACTTGTAATTCAGAGATTCCTGGATTTATAGATTTTAAAAGATGTCACTAAAATGTGAAATATTCAATTGAAATGTTATCCTTACCATTGCAAGTAAAGTTATCATTGCCCAATTCATATCCAGGATTGCATGAACAGTTGTAAGAGCCAGCCAAGTTCATACACACTCCATTTTCAGAATCACAGACTGATGGCATTGCAGAGCATTCGTCAATATCTAGGGGAAAAAACATGTGTTCACCCATAGCATAAAAGAGTTTTATAAAGGTCTACATGAATGTGCTTTTTCTTCTTGAATTCACAAGAATTATTAGCATCTCCACTCTTTCACAGAGTAAAAAGGAAAATTGGATGTTAACTAAAAGAGTGTAAATGAAACTACAAAAAAATCAACAACAAATCGCCAATTAGTAAACAAAAATAGGAATTATAAATGTTATTCTCCATTGCTAATTTAGAGATTGATATGAATTTGAATTGTTATCTTTACCATTGCAAGTAAAGTTATCATTGCCCAATTCATATCCAGGATTGCATGAACAGTTGTAAGAGCCAGCCAAGTTCATACACACTCCATTTTCAGAATCACAGACTGATGGCATTGCAGAGCATTCGTCAATATCTAGGGGAAAAAACATGTGTTCACCCATAGCATAAAAGAGTTTTATAAAGGTCTACATGAATGTGCTTTTTCTTCTTGAATTCACAAGAATTATTAGCATCTCCACTCTTTCACAGAGTAAAAAGGAAAATTGGATGTTAACTAAAAGAGTGTAAATGAAACTACAAAAAAATCAACAACAAATCGCCAATTAGTAAACAAAAATAGGAATTATAAATGTTATTCTCCATTGCTAATTTAGAATTTTATATGAATTTGAAATGTTATCTTTACCATTGCAAGTAAAGTTATCATTGCCGAATTCATATCCAGGATTGCATGAACAGTTGTAAGAGCCGGCCGAGTTCATACACACTCCATTGTCAGAATCACAGACTGATGGAATTTCAGAGCATTCGTCAGTATCTAAGAAAACAAAACATTTGTTCACCCATAGCATCAAAGATATTTCTAAAGGTCTAGATGAATCTCCTTTTTCTTCTTGAATTCGCAAGAATTATTTGTATCTCCACTCTCATAGAGTAAAAAGTTAAATTGAATGTTATTTGAAAGTGTGTATTAACACGAAAACTACTAAAAATCAACAAGAAACTGCTAATTGGTACACAAAAATAGGGATTATCAATGTTTTTCTCCATTGTTAATTGAGAGAGTTAAATGTCTATCTCAGATTACATAGATATTATTAAAAGCACAGTGTACTGTTTGAATCAGAAACAGATTGAAATATTTGTGTGTCTGTTGGACTTGATGATCATGTAAAACTTGTATTTAGAACATCCTGGATTAAATGATTTTAAAAGATGTCACTAAAATGTGAAATATTAATTTGAAATGTTATCCTTACCATTGCAAGTAAAGTTATCATTGCCCAATTCATATCCAGAATTGCATGAACAGTTGTAAGAGCCGGCCGAGGTTATACACACTCCATTTTCATAATCACAGACTGATGGAATTGCAGAGCATTCGTCGGTATCTAGGAAGATAAAACATTTGTTCACCCATAGCAACAAAGAGCTTTCTAAAGGACTAGATGAATGTGCTTTTTCTTCTTGAATTCGCAACAATCTTTTGTATCCCAACTCAAACATAGAGTAAAAAGGTAAATTGGATATTAATTGAAAGTGTATATTAAAATGAATGTTACTAAAAATCAACAAGAAACTGCCATTTGGTACATGAAAATAGGGGTTATAAATGTGTTTCTCCATTGCTAATTTAGAAAGTTAAATGTTTATCTCAGATTAAATCGATATTATTAATGGCACAATGTACTGATTGAAACTGAACGGATAGAAATCTTCGAGTGTCTTTAGGACTTGATGATCATGTATTTAAACTTGAAATTCAGAGCAACCTCGAAATTAAGAAATTTAGAATGCATACACATTCATGACCATTCATCTTTCAAAAAAAAAAAATATCCCAAAATCTTTGGCCCAATCGGTGACAGAACTTTTATATATGAAGAATAACCACATTCACACCTGTTACTGTGACAACGAGAAGACAAGTGCCAGTGTTTCCTGCACCATCTGTAGATGAGCAGTTCACAGTGGTGTCCCCTATCAGGAATGTATCTTCGGATGAATGGGAGCAATTCACATCTAGATCAAAATCAACGTTATCAAATGCAGTTGAATTCACCACAACAGAAGATGAATAGAGTCCCTCATCCGTAGTAGAAGATATATTTGGGCAGTTTAGAATAGGTGCTTCATCATCTGCAATAAAACAGAAATTCATATCAATATATATTTCACGAGAATGGTATCATTTTTGTCAACTTCATGGTTTTAATATCTTGAAAAAGAAAAGATATCGAGTGAAGAAATTAATTGTTAGATGCATTTTATCTTATGACCAGGATTTTTTTCACATGTTTCGAAATGTTAAATCAAGCTAAAAGTCCTCGGAATAATATATTGTAGAATACAAATTCATGAGGATTCATCATTCAAAAACAAATACATATACCCAAATCCTGAGCCCGATCAGTGAAAGAAATTTTAAATTTATAATTGATCAAATTCACACCTGTTATAGTGACAACGAGAAGACAAGTGCCAGTGTTTCCTGCATCATCTGTAGATGAGCAGTTCACAGTGGTGTCCCCTATCGGGTATGTATCTTGGGATGAATGGGAGCAATTCACATCGAGATGAAAATCCTTATCATTAGTTGCAGTTGAATTCAGCAGAACAGTAGATGATGAATTGCGTCCCTCATCCGTGGTAGAAGATATATTCGGGCAGTACAGAATAGGTGCTTCAGCATCTGCAGATAAACAAAATTCAGACTAAATACAAAAATGCATATTTTCAAGAACCGATCATGTTTGTCAACTTCAAGGTGATAATATCGAGAAAGGAACGGATATCGAGTCGGGAAATTAATAGTAAGAAACATTTGATTTCATGTCCACAAATTTTTCACATGATTCAAAATGTTAAATCAAGCAAAAACTCCTTGAAGTTAAGAAATGTAGAACACATATACATTCATGATGATTCATTTTTCAAAAGAAATTAAATATCCCCAAATCTTTGGCCCGATCGGTGACAGGACTTTTAGATATAGAATAATCATATTCACACCTGTTATTGTGACAACAAGAAGACAAGTGCCAGTGTTTCCTGCATCATCTGTAGACGAGCAGTTCACAGTGGTGTACCCTATCGGGTATGTATCTTCGGATGAATGGGAGCAATTCACATCGAGATGAAAATCCACATTATCAGTTGCAGTTGAATTCAGCAGAACAGTAGATGATGAATGGAGTCCCTCATCCGTAGTAGAAAATATATTTGGGCAGTTCAGAATAGGTGCTTCATCATCTGCAAGACAACACAAAATTAGACTAATTACATTAAGACATATTTCCAAGAATTGTACCATGTTTTTCAACTTAGAGGTGATGATATCATGAAAAGGAACAGATATCGAGTCATCATTCCCATTGAAGGTGACGTGTCAGATGAAGACATCATTCCTACGATAGAAGATAATTCAGATGAAGTCATCATTATCATTGAAGATGACGTTTCAGATGAAGACATCATTCCTACGAAAGAAGATAAGTCAGATGAAGTCATCATTATCATTGAAGGTGACGTTTCAGAAGGAGATATCATTCCTACGGTAGACGATATGTCAGATGAAGTCATCATTCCCATTGAAGGTGACGTTTCAGATGAAGACATCATTCCTACGGTAGAAGATAAGTCAGATGAAGTCATCATTATCATTGAAGATGACGTTTCAGATGAAGACATCATTCCTACGAAAGAAGATAAGTCAGATGAAGTCATCATTATCATTGAAGGTGACGTTTCAGATGGAGATATCATTCCTACGGTAGACGATATGTCAGATGAAGTCATCATTCCCATTGAAGGTGACGTTTCAGATGAAGTCATCATTCCTACGGTGGAAGATAAGTCAGATGAAATCATTATTCCCATTGAAGGTGTTGTTCCTGAGGGAAAAAATAAATGTTATATTCATTACTAAAGAATTTTATATCTATATTTAAGATTTTTGCAATTAATTTTATATGGTTATCAGTTGCTGTTTGACATTGGAAATGACATATGCCCAAAGCTGCTTACAAAGGCAATGACCACATGACATTCAGAGAACCCAACTCCTTGACAGTACAGTAGTGTGGCTAGCTTTAAACCCTAAACAAAACTTGACCTAACCTGGTGTTATGCCAGGTGTAGTACCTGGTGTAATTAAATGTTATATGTTTTAATATAGAATTAGAACTAAATACCTATATTCAAGATTTCTGCGCTTAATTTACTTGGTTATCAGTTGCTGTTTGTTTTTGGAAATGGCATATGACAAATGCTCAAAGCTGCTTACAGAGGCAATAACCACATGAACCTCAGAAAGAACGCTAGTTGTACCCCTACTCTCAAACCTAACCTAAAACCCAATGGCAACTCCAACCCTATATTTCTGATTGAATGAAACTTGGAGAAAGTGCCATGGGAGCACACGTCGGGTCACCCTGTGCAGTCTAAAGTAAAAGTGTTGAAACAGAAAACAACCTACCTGTACAGTCGAATGCATTGCCCACAGTTTCATAGCCAGCATTGCATATGCAGCGTGTCTCTCCATTCTCCACTCCACAAGATGCGTTAGGATCGCAGGATACTTGAGTGCAGTTGATACTACCTCCTGCGTTGCACTCACAGTATTCTGTGCAGTCTGGAGTAAGCAGACTACTGCCAACCTATTTACAGGAAACACAGAAGCAGGGATATGGAGTGGGAAGAGAGAAAGTCAGCAAACAGGGAATTGACTCATATTTTCTCAAAAATATGGGTTGCATTGGTACATGTACATCAGGTAGCAGTATTAGCTTCCATTCTCAAAATCTGACAGGTGAAATTGGATTTTGAAAATGAGTATTAGCCCTAGACCGTAAAAAGCATGCTTCTCCTGTAATATTTCATGCAGTTATTTCACACTTTGAAGACGGTTTCACTTTCAATTCAATATATATTTTTGGTGGATGTCCACCTGAATTATACTCTTGAGCTTGATATTCTACAAACATAAAAAACACTTGTAATTCAATTTTAGTAGTGATATCCTGATATACGTAACAGCGAAATCTATCAAACAGCTCACAGTAACTGTAGCTGTAAATGAACTAGAGGTAGGTATAACAAAGAAATACACAACATGATTAAAATATTCCAAGATTAACTTACTGTGAGATAGAATCCATCTGTAACACATCCGCACTGGCTCTCTGGTACACACTGCAGATTCTCCAGGACGAATCCTTCATCACATGCACACCCCTCAACACACAGGTTGTGACAGGTGGGATCAGGGTCTTGGTAATCCCAACAGGTGCGTGGACATGCGGAGATGCAGTTACCGTAGATACTGTTTGGTGGGCAGGTCAGGGCTGGACAGGGAGAGCAAGAAAGGATAGGGAGAAAGATTATACATGGATTGTCTTTATATGGCACAAAATGTTCATCCTTATGCCAGATTTTATTTATCATGAGATAGATGCTTCAAGAATATCTGTTTCCAGTACAAGATTAATCTATGCCGGTGTTAAAAGGGTCATCATTGAGCAAATCAAGACCAACCAGAAAAAGGTAATTTTGCAAAGCCAATGTGCTGCACGAAGCCATCGTTCTGTAAATTGGTGCCTATTGTTTTTTGTGCAACATTGCACCTGTGGCAAACAAGCAACCATGAAGAGAAGAAAGCAACTGAAGTTTTAATTTAGATTGGGATGGATGATTGGTGGCTGTCATCTCATTTTTCAGGATGTCAAGGTACTCCTCAAATTGGTTTGAGAGTCTCTTTTTATGGTGGCTAATCTTGGCCTTGCAGAGACATCTATAAGTTGGACAGGAAATGTTGGGACCCCTACTACTATTGAGCCTCTTTGTCTTCTTGGAATTTGCACATTTAAGATTCATCACTTGCTCCATCATTCTTACAGCTTGTTTTCACTTGGACCTGTAATGGTGATTTCCTTTCAATTCAAATCAATAATTTACTATCCATAAATCATACATGGAAATTTGCTAAATGAATTCAATTCGCCTATTATAAAATACTCATGCCAAAGACAATTTTGACAAAGAAGGAAATTGTTTGTTTTCATCAATACCTAATTCCACCATATCTAAGAAGCAACTTCGATAAAACTATCATGAGTGTAAAAATATTGCTTCCTGGGTATCTTTTCAACAATTAAAGTCTTGATTCTTACGACAAAGTGTTTCATTCCTCCAAGAAGGGACATCGACATCGATGTCTCTGCATGCTTGAGTGTAAGATGCCATAGCGTTACAGAGTGCAGTATCGCCGTCATCAGGGGATGCACAGACATCATAGACACAGTCTCCGAAGTATGGCGTGGGATCTAATACAGCAAAGCACTCGGTAAAACCTGCAAGATTCAGAGGACAGGGTACCGAATTAGCACTTAAGTAATACTACTGACAAAAATAAGTATTTTAAGTTGAGAAACTGTACATGTCTCAATGTCATAACTCAGAACAGCATAGATCTTCATAAATTGAGATGTACCATACATGTATCATGTCTTCATCACATTAAAAGAATATGAGAATCCATCATACAGTATCTTGTACTTACAGCAATAAAGACAAATTAAGTTATATCAAACTGTATTGGAGATTAAAAGCAATGAAAACAGGAATATTGTAATAAAATATCGGAAAACCTGACTGAATACTGGTTCTTTCTTGTTTACAGCATTATATCCAACTATGTGAATAATAGATTTTGCAAATAAAATGCTTACAATCACAATTAGATTAGTGCAACAATCAATGCCACATCTGTATCCTTTGAGTTTGTTTCTCACATATCATTATTTTTCTTTTTGTTGTTGATATTTTTACCAAAAATCATTATAGCACCGTTGGGTATCGAAAGTATAAATATAGCAAAATGTATCCATACTTCATCTTTCGAGTGCCAACAGGGCATTAATTCAATGATAAAGTCTATTTGTTCACACCATTTTTTAATTTGGTTTATTCTTTTACCTGCAGCACTTTTGATGATATCACACTTGCTTTCGGCTCCAAGAACCACAGACTCTGTAGCACTTGAGCAAGGATTGGTTTCGTCTCCTTGAGGTACACAATCTGAATCATTGCAAGCCTCCCAGCTGTTGCCAAATGCTGCCTCATTAGACACCTATGGTCAGAAATCAAATGAAATATGATAAAAACAGAACCTCTGGAGCACTCAAACATGTGTTCGTTTTATCTTCCTGAGGCACACACTCTGGATCATTGTAATCCAGCTTTTACAAAACGCTGCCTCATTGAATACTTAGGGTTTGTAGATTGTAAATAAAACAAGATAAAAACACAAACTGTTTAGCACTCAAGCTATTCCCCGCTGTTTCCAATGTCTGCCTCCTTGGACACCTATTACCAAAAGTCACTATGATACAAACTAGACTCTTTGGAGCACTTAAACTAAAAAGGCTCCAAGCTGCTGGCACATTAGACACCGATAGTAAAAAAGAAAAATAACAATAATATACATTTTTGAAATTTATATAATAAAATCCAGAACACCAAGGTGCATCGTTGCAAGCTTCCCAGACAATCTCAAAAGCTGCCTCGTTGGAAACCATGGCTTATAAATTGTTAGTTATATACTAGCTATCAAGATTTTTTTCAGAAAACACCAATATTGAAAGAGAAATATCAAGTGTATAAACCATTGAAAAGTAAAGATATAACAATAGAGTCTCCATAATGAGAACATAATCTCACAAAGCAATACATCAAGATATTGAATTCATATACAACACATGTGTGGAAAATATCCAAAAAGGTGTTGCTAATATTCAATCACTAAAACATTGCAGGGGCTGAGTATGAGAATATTAACTCTGTTCCCCTCTGGTTCAACATCTAATTCGTTTGTGTATCCTCATAATGGAATTCAGGATCTGTAATACAGCTTGTACATAAAATAATACAACAGGTCAAAAGGAGAGCAAGAAAGGAAACTGCAATCTGAGATTATAATATCAGTTTTAATTGTTAGTTTTCTTTCTGGCTTAATTTAAACGTGCACATGTGTGGCAACTATGGAAGCATCCATTTACTTACCGAATTTCCTGTTGGTGTAAGAAACTCATCCTCTTGGGTACCAATTCCATTGTAGTTTCCACATAGACCACAGGTATTGTTCTTGAAGTCAGATGTCACTTTGACCTCCACTCTGCTGTTACCATCCCATCGCACATAAAGGCCGACATCTGCTACTACTTGCTGTAAAGTGATATTGAACAAAATGTATTTTAATGCTTCTATGACACATGCTCCTGGGACGATTGCACCACGATCGATTTCTTACGCAAACCGAATTTCAAACTTCAACCTTGGACCATAAACTATTACTAATTCTAGGCCTAACTCTGAATCTAACATGAGACCAAATCAGAACCTGTATTCTAACCCTGTATCTATGCTGAAATAAAGCCAAAGTAATTGTGTGTCCTGGGGGCAACTCTCCGGTCATCGACTCAATACTGTTATCGAGTGAAAATCGGCATCCTACCGGTATATAGAAATGAAATTATCACTTGCAGATTAGAACCTAAAGTTTCTATCCATTCTTTCAATTTCACTATACAGCAGGAACCGATTATATGATGTCAAATAATGGATGCTTTCAATATACATTGTTCTTAAAAATCGAATCCCTCATTAAGATATCTGAAAAAATTTGAAAGAAAATACCGCATGGGGGGGGGGGGGGGAGAGCACAAATAATGCACAAGACTCAATATAAAAAAGAGCTAGAGAGATTAAACTTTGAAGTTGAATAAGATTAAAGATAATTTCACTGGTGCCGGTTGACTTACCACATTGATGCCTTTAACAGAAATCCTGATGCCAGGTCTTTCGGATGGGAGATTGACAATGACATCATCCACGCTTACAGCAAGGTCCGGTCCTAAGTGTATCTCCTGAAAACCAATTTCATTTAGAGTCAAAGCATGAATCGTAATCAAAATAATGTCCGTAATCGACAAGCTCAGGGGCTTCAGGAGCAATGTTCACAATTCTTTCTCCACAGTCTAGTCATGGTGTAGAGAAAACAATCTGGAGGGTTTGCGTGATATTAATACAGGATTCAGCTATATATCTTTATGAGCAGGTCATAGAAATGTGCATACAGAAGAGATACACCTTATTAGAACAAATATTACAATGCAGTGGAAAAGGCACTATATGCCACATACTTTGCGGTATCGGCTTGGACTGCACTAGGAATAGGAATAAATGATATACTGTTATTTATATGGTGACATTCCCAGATTTGCATGCCCAGTGTATATGTATATCTTAATATAATATTGTGTAGTTTAAACTCTGCCACAACTTGCCTGAAAAAAAATTATACAACCCAATTAATCTACAACAAACGAAGGATCATAAAGCAAATGATCCAAGACAACACCATGACATGAGTACACACCGTTTGATTCAGGATGATTGTAACATCATACGTATATGACACTGAAGCTGTTTGAGATATCTTTCTATTTGAGACGATCACTTTGAAGAGTGGGTCAACTGTGGAGCAATCCTGAGTGAGAATGTAGGAACAAATGCCCTGGAAGTCATACCGAAGATCATCAAATGTCTTGTAGTGAGGATCACCAGATGCATAGCAGATGCCATACTCTTTAAATACAAATAAAAGAGGGTGGGTTTAATTTTCAGTACCTCATTACGATCTGGATTCTGAATGTAAGATTATAAGTTCTAATTGGCTTTTCATATATCGAATGAGGTTTTTTCACATGCTCTGCCACTATAAAAGGATGTTAAATGTAGTTTGTATACATAAGAACTAACTGTGCACCCTTGTGGAGTGGAACAACCTGCTGCTTTTCTTGAGTAGAAGAAGGTCGAAAACCCACTGCAGAGGTGCATCTACACATCAACTAAACAATTAAAATAGTTAGCTAATATTTCTCCAAATGGAAAAAAATAAAATAAAGCAAACTATTAAATCCACTAGTTTTGTTACTGCATTGGTATTTTTTGACAATTATGCAAAATTATTAAAAAAAACACAAATGTCTATCAGAATATTGTAATTGTGGAAAGCACCGATTAGTAACCATTTCAATATATTTCTATTTGATAGCACATACCTATTTCACAGTTCCTGCCCATGAAGGATCCCCCACAGGTGCAGATGTAGGTCTCTATCAGGTTGGTACATGTTCCTCCATTCAGACACGGTACATCCCTGCAAGGATTCACCTCCTCTGTGAGTGCAAACATGAGAAAGAATATCCAAACTGAATTATTTTTTGTATACCTGCCAAAATTTGAAAATAAAAATCTGTACCCTTAACAGGCGTTCCTACAGCCTTACCATGGCCATGTATGTAGCGGCAGTGTAACTGGCAATACGCGGTAAATCTGTACAAAATGCAAATACAAATTCACTGCTCGATCTTGGTAGCCATGCATTGTACGCAATACACAAACTCTCAAATCGTGGCAAATGATAAGGCAAACTAAATTTGGCTTTAAAACAAATTAGTTTTTCAGAATTGTGAAAAATCAGAAAATCACATTTTTAGGTCCTAAAAATCAAGAAAATCAGAATATTCTGGATGATATGGAAGGGTCGGCAGATATGTGGACTGTCTGTAAGAGAAGTGGGTTTAAATTTTCTAGTGTCTTTTGGACTTGATGAATTGCGTCCCTCATCCCGGGTAGAAGATATATTTGGGCAGTACAGAATAGGTGCTTCAGCATCTGCAGATAAAAAAATTCAGACTAATTACCTCAATGCATATTTTCAAGAATTGTATCATGTTTGTCAACTTAAAGGTGATGATATCACGAAAAGGAACAGATATCGAGTCGAAAAAATGAATAGTGAGAAACATTTGATTTCATAACCACAATTTTTTCCACATGATTCAAAGTGTTAAATCAAGCAAAAACTCCAAGAAATTAAGAAATGTAGAACACATATACATTCATGACGATTCATCTTTCAAAAGAAATTAAATATCCCAAAATCTTTGGCCCGATCGGTGACAGAACTTTTAGATATAGAAATAATCATATTCACACCTGTTACTGTGACAACAAGAAGACATGTGCCAGTGTTTCCTGCATCATCTGTAGATGAGCAGTTCACAGTGGTGTCCCCTATCGGGTATGTATCTTGGGATGAATGGGAGCAATTCACATCGAGATGAAAATCCACGTTATCAGTTGCAGTTGAATTCAGCAGAACAGTAGATGATGAATGGAGTCCCTCATCCGTAGTAGAAGATATATTTGGGCAGTTCAGAATAGGTGATTCATCATCTGCAGGATAACAAAAATTCAGACTAATTACACCAATACATATTTCCAAGAATTGTATCATGTTTTTTCAACTAAGAGGCGATGATATCATGAAAAGGAGCAGACATAAAGTTGAGAAAATAATTGTTAGTTACATTTTGTTTGATGACCAGGATTTCTTTCATATAATTAAAAATATAAAATCAAGCAAAAACTCCTCAAAATTATGAATTTTAGAACACATGCAAAGTCATGAGGATTTATCTTTCACAAGAATTTAAATATCTCAAAATCCCAAACTAGATCAGTGACAGAACTTTTAGATAAAAGGAATAACCACATTCACACCTGTTACTGTGACAAAGAGAAGACAAGTGCCAGTGTTTCCTGCATCATCTGTAGATGAGCAGTTCACAGTGGTGTCCCCTATCAGGAATATTTCTTCGGATGAATGGGAGCAATTCACATCTAGATGAAAATCCACATTATCAGTTGCAGTAGAATCTAGCAGAAAAGTAGACGATGAGTTGAGTCCCTCATCCGTAGTAGAAGAAATATTTGCGCAGTTCAGAATAGGTGCTTCGTCATCTGCAATATAACAGAAATTCACATCAATATATATTTTGCGAGAATGGTATCATGTTTGTCAACTTCATGGTTTTAATATCTTGAAAAAGAAAAGATATCGAGTGAAGAAATTAATTGTTAGATGCATTTTATCTTATGACCAGGATTTTCTTCACATGTTTCGAAATGTTAAATCAAGCAAAAGCTCTTCGGAAAAAAAAATTGTAGAATACAAACAAATTCATTAGGATTCATCTTTAAAAAAACAAATACATATACCCAAATCCTAAGCCCGATCAGTGAAAGAACTTTTAGATTTAGAATTAATCATATTCACACCTGTTACTGTGACAACGAGAAGACAAGTGCCAGTGTTTCCTGCATCATCTGTTGATGAGCAGTTCACAGTGGTGTCCCCTATCGGGTATGTATCTTGGGATGAATGGGAGCAAATCACATCTAGATGAGAATCCTTATCATTAGTTGCAGTTGAATTCAGCAGAACAGTAGATGATGAATTGCGTCCCTCATCCGTGGTAGAAGATATATTTGGGCAGTACAGAATAGGTGCTTCAGCATCTGCAGATAAACACAATTCAGACTAATGACATCAATGCATATTTTCAAGAACCGATCATGTTCGTCAACTTAAAGGTGATGATATCGAGAAAAGGAACAGATATCGAGTCGACAAAATAATAGTAAGTAACATTTGATTTCATGACCACAATTTTGTTCACATGATTCAACATGTTAAATCAAGCAAAAACTCCTCAAAGTTAAGAAATGTAGAACACATATACATTCATGACGATTCATCTTTCAAAAGAAATTAAATATCCCAAAATCTTTGGCCCGATCGGTGACAGAACTTTTAGATATAGAATAATCATATTCACACCTGTTACTGTGACAACAAGAAGACAAGTGCCAGTGTTTCCTGCATCATCTGTAGATGAGCAGTTCACAGTGGTGTCCCCTATCAGGAATATTTCTTTGGATGAATGGGAGCAATTCACATCGAGATAAAAATCCACATTATCAGTTGCAGTTGAATTCAGCAGAACAGTAGATGATGAATGGAGTCCCTCATCCGTAGTAGAAGATATATTTGGGCAGTTCAAAATAGGTGCTTCATCATCTGCAATATAACAGAAATTCACATCAATATATATTTTACAAGAATGGTATCATGTTTGTCAACTTCATGGTTTTAATATCTTGAAAAAGAAAAGATACCGAGTGAAGAAATTAATTGTTAGATGCATTTTATCTTATGACCAGGATTTTCTTCACATGTTTCGAAATGTTAAATCAAGCAAAAACTCCTCGGAATAATAACGTTTTGCAGGATTTTTTCTCGATAATATTAACTATTCCCATCTACTGTTGACATCTTAGAAATTCCATAATCTATAATAAGCTAACCATTCTGTTGGAGAAGTATCTTTTCTGGTTCGGTCGAGCACTGAGGCACTGATAAGTGATATTATTAGTGTGTTTGTCAATCCAGTGTACGTAATTTGTCGCGTTACGTACATACATGCAGTCTAGTCATTACGTCACGATCACATCACCATGGTACCAGCACGCGCAGAGCTAGATGTGCGCGCTAATTTATTTATCCAGTGCGCACACGCATGCGCATTGGGTCTATCGTCAGAATTAACACCTACTGGGCATGTGCAGAAGTCGTGACGAAAAGTTAAACATCGACTTGCGCAGAAATTAAACAGTTGTTTATTTAAACACGACTTAGACAGGACTTAAACAGTTGTTTAGTTAGACGAGACTTAGACACGACTTCAGAATACGGGCCAATGTGTTTAAAGGCTATCTTTCCAAACATAATGAGCCCTGTGACCTGTAACCTCTGACCCTAAAATCTAATCATTTCAATGGTTTGGCAAGATACATACCCTGTATATGACACAAGTTTAGAGGGAATCCATCAAATGGTTCTTGAGAATATACGATCTAGTGAACAGAAAGTACAGACGAATGGACAGCCAAATAGACGGACGGACAAACAAACGTAAAACCTGAAAATAAAATTCTTCCCGCTACTTAGTTACGAAGGCATAAAAATGCAGCATATCTAAAATCTGACTCCAGCTCTCACCAGAGAATACAAAACTGTTTTAAGGGGAAAAAGCATTAGACGAGCACTTACCAAATACAATTATGAAGAAGGTGCATGTGTCTGTATTTCCTGCAACATCAGTTGCGGTGTAGGTGACTGTGTTGTTTCCAATTGTAAAGTTTTCCCCAGAATTGTGAGTGGATGTCAGTGTCTGAATACCAGAATTATCTGTTGCTGTAGGTTGGGTCCAGTTTACCACAGCTGTAGGATAACCAATGTCTGTGGTGACATCCTGGTCACCAGGGCATAGATCGAAGACTGGTTTCTCATTGTCTGTGGGAAAGATTATATGAGATATAAACAAGATGGCTCTTCAATTGCACATAGCCACAAATGGTGCATCTGCCATAGAGCGATTGTACAAACCAAATCAGAAGTCGATTTAAAAACTCAAGTTTGAAAGTTATACATCCGTAGGTTCTAAGGATAATGTGTTCAAAGGCTATAATTGCAAACATAATGAGCGCCACGACCTTTGACATTTGGCCTCATGATCCCAAAATGTATTCACCTCATTAGCTATGCAAGATTCATATATGACCCAAGTTTAGCTGGAATCCATTAATTGTTTCTTGAGAATATCTGATCATCAGAACTGGACATACAGATGGACGAACAGAGGGACAACCCGCATCAAAATGTAGCATTTCTGAAATTTGGTTCCAGCTCTCACTAAAGGATAGAAAACTGTTTCACAGGGGATAAAGCAAGCACTTACCAGATACAATTACAAAGAAGGTGCATGTTTCTGTATTTCCTGCATCATCGGTTGCGGTGTAGGTGACTGTGTTGTTTCCAATTGTAAAGTTTTCCCCAGAATTGTGAGTGGATGTCAGTGTCTGAATACCAGAATTATCTGTTGCTGTAGGTTGGGTCCAGTTTACCACAGCTGTAGGATAACCAATGTCTGTGGTGACATCCTGGTCACCAGGGCATAGATCGAAGACTGGTTTCTCATTGTCTGTGGGAAAGATTATATAAAAAATAAACAAGATGGCTCTTCAATTGCACATAGCCACAAATGGTGCATCTGCCATAGAGCGATTGTACAAACCAAATCAGAAGTCGATTTAAAAACTCAAGTTTGAAAGTTATACATCCGTAGGTTCTAAGGATAATGTGTTCAAAGGCTATAATTGCAAACATAATGAGCGCCACGACCTTTGACATTTGGCCTCATGATCCCAAAATGTATTCACCTCATTAGCTATGCAAGATTCATATATGACCCAAGTTTAGCTGGAATCCATTAATTGTTTCTTGAGAATATCTGATCATCAGAACTGGACATACAGATGGACGAACAGAGGGACAACCCGCATCAAAATGTAGCATTTCTGAAATTTGGTTCCAGCTCTCACTAAAGGATAGAAAACTGTTTCACAGGGGGTAAATCAATAGCAAGCACTTACCAGATACAATTACAAAGAAGGTACATGTTTCTGTATTTCCTGCATCATCGGTTGCGGTGTAGGTGACTGTGTTGTTTCCAATTGTAAAGTTTTCCCCAGAATTGTGAGTGGATGTCAGTTTCTGAATACCAGAATTATCTGTTGCTGTAGGTTGCGTCCAGTTTACCACAGCTGTAGGATAACCAATGTCTGTGGTGACATCCTGGTCACCAGGGCATAGATCGAAGACTGGTTTCTCATTGTCTGTGGGAAAGATTATATAAAAAATAAACAAGATGGCTCTTCAATTGCACATAGCCACAAATGGTGCATCTGCCATAGAGCGATTGTACAAACCAAATCAGAAGTCGTTTTAAAAACTCAAGTTTGAAAGTTATACATCCCTAGGTTCTAAGGTTAATGTGTTTAAAGGCTATAATTGCATACATGATGATCCCCATGACCTTTGACATTTGGCCTTATGACCCCAAAATGTATTCACTTCATTATCTCTGGCAGATTAATAAACGACCCAATTTCGGCTGGAATCCATCAATTGTTTCTTAAGAATATCTGTTAATGAGAACGGGACATACATATGGACCAACGGACGGACAAACGGACGGACAACCCGCATCAAAATGTAGCATTTCTGAAATCTCGTTCCAGCTCTCACTTAAGGATAGAAAACTGTTCCACAGGGGATAAAGCATTATCAAGCACTTACCAGATACAATTACAAAGAAGGTGCATGTTTCTGTATTTCCTGCATCATCGGTTGCGGTGTAGGTGACTGTGTTGTTTCCAATTGTAAAGTTTTCCCCAGAATTGTGAGTGGATGTCAGTGTCTGAATACCAGAATTATCTGTTGCTGTAGGTTGGGTCCAGTTTACCACAGCTGTAGGATAACCAATGTCTGTGGTGACATCCTGGTCACCAGGGCATAGATCGAAGACTGGTTTCTCATTGTCTGTGGGAAAGATTATATGAGATATAAACAAGATGGCTCTTCAATTGCACATAGCCACAAATGGTGCATCTGCCATAGAGCGATTGCACAAACCAGATCAGAAGTCGTTTTAAAAACTCAAGTTTGAAAGTTATACATCCGTAGGTTCTAAGAATAATGTGTTCAAAGGCTATAATTGCATACATAATGGGCGCCATGACCTTTGACATTAGGCCTCATGACCCCAAAATGTATGTACTTCATTAGCCCTGCAAGATTCATAAATGACACAAGTTTGGCTGGAATCCATCAATTATTTCTTAAGAATATCTGTTAATGAGAACGGGACATACAGATGGACGAACAGAGGGACAACCCGCATCAAAATGTAGCATTTCTGAAATTTGGTTCCAGCTCTCACTTAAGGATAGAAAACTGTTTCACAGGGGATAAAGCATTATCAAGCACTTACCATATACAATTACAAAGAAGGTGCATGTTTCTGTATTTCCTGCATCATCGGTTGCGGTGTAGGTGACTGTGTTGTTTCCAATTGTAAAGTTGTCCCCAGAATTGTGAGTGGATGTCAGTGTCTGAATACCAGAATTATCTGTTGCTGTAGGTTGGGTCCAGTTTACCACAGCTGTAGGATAACTAATGTCTGTGGTGACATCCTGGTCACCAGGGCATTGATCAAAGACTGGTTTCTCATTGTCTGTGGGAAAGATTATATGAGATATGAACAAGATGGCTCTTCAATTGCACATAGCCACAAATGGTGCATCTGCCATAGAGCGATTGTACAAACCAAATCAGAAGTCGTTTTAAAAACTCAAGTTTGAAAGTTATACATCCGTAGGTTCTAAGGTTAATGTGTTTAAAGGCTATAATTGCATACATGATGATCCCATGACCTTTGACATTTGGCCTTATGACCCCAAAATGTATTCACTTCATTATCTCTGGCAGATTAATAAACGACCCAATTTCGGCTGGAATCCATCAATTGTTTCTTAAGAATATCTGTTAATGAGAACGGGACATACATATGGACCAACGGACGGACAAACGGACGGACAACCCACATCAAAATATAGCATTTCTGAAATCTCGTTCCAGCTCTCAATTAAGGATAGAAAACTGTTCCACAGGGGATAAAGCATTATCAAGCACTTACCAGATACAATTACAAAGAAGGTGCATGTTTCTGTATTTCCTGCATCATCGGTTGCGGTGTAGGTGACTGTGTTGTTTCCAATTGTAAAGTTTTCCCCAGAATTGTGAGTGGATGTCAGTGTCTGAATACCAGAATTATCTGTTGCTGTAGGTTGCGTCCAGTTTACCACAGCTGTAGGATAACCAATGTCTGTGGTGACATCCTGGTCACCAGGGCATAGATCGAAGACTGGTTTCTCATTGTCTGTGGGAAAGATTATATGAGATATAAACAAGATGGCTCTTCAATTGCACATAGCCACAAATGGTGCATCTGCCATAGAGCGATTGTACGAACCAGATCAGAAGTCGTTTTAAAAACTCAAGTTTGAAAGTTATACATCCGTAGGTTCTAAGAATAATGTGTTCAAAGGCTATAATTGCATACATAATGGGCGCCATGACCTTTGACATTAGGCCTTATGACCCCAAAATGTATTCACCTCATTAGCTATGCAAGATTCATATATGACCCAAGTTTAGCTGGAATCCATTAATTGTTTCTTGAGAATATCTGATCATCAGAACTGGACATACAGATGGACGAACAGAGGGACAACCCGCATCAAAATGTAGCATTTCTGAAATTTGGTTCCAGCTCTCACTTAAGGATAGAAAACTGTTCCACAGGGGATAAAGCAATAGCAAGCACTTACCAGATACAATTACAAAGAAGGTGCATGTTTCTGTATTTCCTGCATCATCGGTTGCGGTGTAGGTGACTGTGTTGTTTCCAATTGTAAAGTTTTCCCCAGAATTGTGAGTGGATGTCAGTGTCTGAATACCAGAATTATCTGTTGCTGTAGGTTGGGTCCAGTTTACCGCAGCTGTAGGATAACCAATGTCTGTGGTGACATCCTGGTCACCAGGGCATAGATCGAAGACTGGTTTCTCATTGTCTGTGGGAAAGATTATATGAGATATAAACAAGATGGCTCTTCAATTGCACATAGCCACAAATGGTGCATCTGCCATAGAGCGATTGTACAAACCAAATCAGAAGTCGATTTAAAAACTCAAGTTTGAAAGTTATACATCCGTAGGTTCTAAGGATAATGTGTTCAAAGGCTATAATTGCAAACATAATGAGCGCCACGACCTTTGACATTTGGCCTCATGATCCCAAAATGTATTCACCTCATTAGCTATGCAAGATTCATATATGACCCAAGTTTAGCTGGAATCCATTAATTGTTTCTTGAGAATATCTGATCATCAGAACTGGACATACAGATGGACGAACAGAGGGACAACCCGCATCAAAATGTAGCATTTCTGAAATTTGGTTCCAGCTCTCACTAAAGGATAGAAAACTGTTTCACAGGGGATAAAGCAAGCACTTACCAGATACAATTACAAAGAAGGTGCATGTTTCTGTATTTCCTGCATCATCGGTTGCGGTGTAGGTGACTGTGTTGTTTCCAATTGTAAAGTTTTCCCCAGAATTGTGAGTGGATGTCAGTGTCTGAATACCAGAATTATCTGTTGCTGTAGGTTGGGTCCAGTTTACCACAGCTGTAGGATAACCAATGTCTGTGGTGACATCCTGGTCACCAGGGCATAGATCGAAGACTGGTTTCTCATTGTCTGTGGGAAAGATTATATAAAAAATAAACAAGATGGCTCTTCAATTGCACATAGCCACAAATGGTGCATCTGCCATAGAGCGATTGTACAAACCAAATCAGAAGTCGATTTAAAAACTCAAGTTTGAAAGTTATACATCCGTAGGTTCTAAGGATAATGTGTTCAAAGGCTATAATTGCAAACATAATGAGCGCCACGACCTTTGACATTTGGCCTCATGATCCCAAAATGTATTCACCTCATTAGCTATGCAAGATTCATATATGACCCAAGTTTAGCTGGAATCCATTAATTGTTTCTTGAGAATATCTGATCATCAGAACTGGACATACAGATGGACGAACAGAGGGACAACCCGCATCAAAATGTAGCATTTCTGAAATTTGGTTCCAGCTCTCACTAAAGGATAGAAAACTGTTTCACAGGGGGTAAATCAATAGCAAGCACTTACCAGATACAATTACAAAGAAGGTACATGTTTCTGTATTTCCTGCATCATCGGTTGCGGTGTAGGTGACTGTGTTGTTTCCAATTGTAAAGTTTTCCCCAGAATTGTGAGTGGATGTCAGTTTCTGAATACCAGAATTATCTGTTGCTGTAGGTTGGGTCCAGTTTACCGCAGCTGTAGGATAACCAATGTCTGTGGTGACATCCTGGTCACCAGGGCATAGATCGAAGACTGGTTTCTCATTGTCTGTGGGAAAGATTATATAAAAAATAAACAAGATGGCTCTTCAATTGCACATAGCCACAAATGGTGCATCTGCCATAGAGCGATTGTACAAACCAAATCAGAAGTCGTTTTAAAAACTCAAGTTTGAAAGTTATACATCCCTAGGTTCTAAGGTTAATGTGTTTAAAGGCTATAATTGCATACATGATGATCCCCATGACCTTTGACATTTGGCCTTATGACCCCAAAATGTATTCACTTCATTATCTCTGGCAGATTAATAAACGACCCAATTTCGGCTGGAATCCATCAATTGTTTCTTAAGAATATCTGTTAATGAGAACGGGACATACATATGGACCAACGGACGGACAAACGGACGGACAACCCGCATCAAAATGTAGCATTTCTGAAATCTCGTTCCAGCTCTCACTTAAGGATAGAAAACTGTTCCACAGGGGATAAAGCATTATCAAGCACTTACCAGATACAATTACAAAGAAGGTGCATGTTTCTGTATTTCCTGCATCATCGGTTGCGGTGTAGGTGACTGTGTTGTTTCCAATTGTAAAGTTTTCCCCAGAATTGTGAGTGGATGTCAGTGTCTGAATACCAGAATTATCTGTTGCTGTAGGTTGGGTCCAGTTTACCACAGCTGTAGGATAACCAATGTCTGTGGTGACATCCTGGTCACCAGGGCATAGATCGAAGACTGGTTTCTCATTGTCTGTGGGAAAGATTATATGAGATATAAACAAGATGGCTCTTCAATTGCACATAGCCACAAATGGTGCATCTGCCATAGAGCGATTGCACAAACCAGATCAGAAGTCGTTTTAAAAACTCAAGTTTGAAAGTTATACATCCGTAGGTTCTAAGAATAATGTGTTCAAAGGCTATAATTGCATACATAATGGGCGCCATGACCTTTGACATTAGGCCTCATGACCCCAAAATGTATGTACTTCATTAGCCCTGCAAGATTCATAAATGACACAAGTTTGGCTGGAATCCATCAATTATTTCTTAAGAATATCTGTTAATGAGAACGGGACATACAGATGGACGAACAGAGGGACAACCCGCATCAAAATGTAGCATTTCTGAAATTTGGTTCCAGCTCTCACTTAAGGATAGAAAACTGTTTCACAGGGGATAAAGCATTATCAAGCACTTACCATATACAATTACAAAGAAGGTGCATGTTTCTGTATTTCCTGCATCATCGGTTGCGGTGTAGGTGACTGTGTTGTTTCCAATTGTAAAGTTGTCCCCAGAATTGTGAGTGGATGTCAGTGTCTGAATACCAGAATTATCTGTTGCTGTAGGTTGGGTCCAGTTTACCACAGCTGTAGGATAACTAATGTCTGTGGTGACATCCTGGTCACCAGGGCATTGATCAAAGACTGGTTTCTCATTGTCTGTGGGAAAGATTATATGAGATATGAACAAGATGGCTCTTCAATTGCACATAGCCACAAATGGTGCATCTGCCATAGAGCGATTGTACAAACCAAATCAGAAGTCGTTTTAAAAACTCAAGTTTGAAAGTTATACATCCGTAGGTTCTAAGGTTAATGTGTTTAAAGGCTATAATTGCATACATGATGATCCCATGACCTTTGACATTTGGCCTTATGACCCCAAAATGTATTCACTTCATTATCTCTGGCAGATTAATAAACGACCCAATTTCGGCTGGAATCCATCAATTGTTTCTTAAGAATATCTGTTAATGAGAACGGGACATACATATGGACCAACGGACGGACAAACGGACGGACAACCCACATCAAAATATAGCATTTCTGAAATCTCGTTCCAGCTCTCAATTAAGGATAGAAAACTGTTCCACAGGGGATAAAGCATTATCAAGCACTTACCAGATACAATTACAAAGAAGGTGCATGTTTCTGTATTTCCTGCATCATCGGTTGCGGTGTAGGTGACTGTGTTGTTTCCAATTGTAAAGTTTTCCCCAGAATTGTGAGTGGATGTCAGTGTCTGAATACCAGAATTATCTGTTGCTGTAGGTTGCGTCCAGTTTACCACAGCTGTAGGATAACCAATGTCTGTGGTGACATCCTGGTCACCAGGGCATAGATCGAAGACTGGTTTCTCATTGTCTGTGGGAAAGATTATATGAGATATAAACAAGATGGCTCTTCAATTGCACATAGCCACAAATGGTGCATCTGCCATAGAGCGATTGTACGAACCAGATCAGAAGTCGTTTTAAAAACTCAAGTTTGAAAGTTATACATCCGTAGGTTCTAAGAATAATGTGTTCAAAGGCTATAATTGCATACATAATGGGCGCCATGACCTTTGACATTAGGCCTTATGACCCCAAAATGTATTCACCTCATTAGCTATGCAAGATTCATATATGACCCAAGTTTAGCTGGAATCCATTAATTGTTTCTTGAGAATATCTGATCATCAGAACTGGACATACAGATGGACGAACAGAGGGACAACCCGCATCAAAATGTAGCATTTCTGAAATTTGGTTCCAGCTCTCACTTAAGGATAGAAAACTGTTCCACAGGGGATAAAGCAATAGCAAGCACTTACCAGATACAATTACAAAGAAGGTGCATGTTTCTGTATTTCCTGCATCATCGGTTGCGGTGTAGGTGACTGTGTTGTTTCCAATTGTAAAGTTTTCCCCAGAATTGTGAGTGGATGTCAGTGTCTGAATACCAGAATTATCTGTTGCTGTAGGTTGGGTCCAGTTTACCGCAGCTGTAGGATAACCAATGTCTGTGGTGACATCCTGGTCACCAGGGCATAGATCGAAGACTGGTTTCTCATTGTCTGTGGGAAAGATTATATGAGATATAAACAAGATGGCTCTTCAATTGCACATAGCCACAAATGGTGCATCTGCCATAGAGCGATTGTACAAACCAAATCAGAAGTCGATTTAAAAACTCAAGTTTGAAAGTTATACATCCGTAGGTTCTAAGGATAATGTGTTCAAAGGCTATAATTGCAAACATAATGAGCGCCACGACCTTTGACATTTGGCCTCATGATCCCAAAATGTATTCACCTCATTAGCTATGCAAGATTCATATATGACCCAAGTTTAGCTGGAATCCATTAATTGTTTCTTGAGAATATCTGATCATCAGAACTGGACATACAGATGGACGAACAGAGGGACAACCCGCATCAAAATGTAGCATTTCTGAAATTTGGTTCCAGCTCTCACTAAAGGATAGAAAACTGTTTCACAGGGGATAAAGCAAGCACTTACCAGATACAATTACAAAGAAGGTGCATGTTTCTGTATTTCCTGCATCATCGGTTGCGGTGTAGGTGACTGTGTTGTTTCCAATTGTAAAGTTTTCCCCAGAATTGTGAGTGGATGTCAGTGTCTGAATACCAGAATTATCTGTTGCTGTAGGTTGGGTCCAGTTTACCACAGCTGTAGGATAACCAATGTCTGTGGTGACATCCTGGTCACCAGGGCATAGATCGAAGACTGGTTTCTCATTGTCTGTGGGAAAGATTATATAAAAAATAAACAAGATGGCTCTTCAATTGCACATAGCCACAAATGGTGCATCTGCCATAGAGCGATTGTACAAACCAAATCAGAAGTCGATTTAAAAACTCAAGTTTGAAAGTTATACATCCGTAGGTTCTAAGGATAATGTGTTCAAAGGCTATAATTGCAAACATAATGAGCGCCACGACCTTTGACATTTGGCCTCATGATCCCAAAATGTATTCACCTCATTAGCTATGCAAGATTCATATATGACCCAAGTTTAGCTGGAATCCATTAATTGTTTCTTGAGAATATCTGATCATCAGAACTGGACATACAGATGGACGAACAGAGGGACAACCCGCATCAAAATGTAGCATTTCTGAAATTTGGTTCCAGCTCTCACTAAAGGATAGAAAACTGTTTCACAGGGGGTAAATCAATAGCAAGCACTTACCAGATACAATTACAAAGAAGGTACATGTTTCTGTATTTCCTGCATCATCGGTTGCGGTGTAGGTGACTGTGTTGTTTCCAATTGTAAAGTTTTCCCCAGAATTGTGAGTGGATGTCAGTGTCTGAATACCAGAATTATCTGTTGCTGTAGGTTGCGTCCAGTTTACCACAGCTGTAGGATAACCAATGTCTGTGGTGACATCCTGGTCACCAGGGCATAGATCGAAGACTGGTTTCTCATTGTCTGTGGGAAAGATTATATAAAAAATAAACAAGATGGCTCTTCAATTGCACATAGCCACAAATGGTGCATCTGCCATAGAGCGATTGTACAAACCAAATCAGAAGTCGTTTTAAAAACTCAAGTTTGAAAGTTATACATCCCTAGGTTCTAAGGTTAATGTGTTTAAAGGCTATAATTGCATACATGATGATCCCCATGACCTTTGACATTTGGCCTTATGACCCCAAAATGTATTCACTTCATTATCTCTGGCAGATTAATAAACGACCCAATTTCGGCTGGAATCCATCAATTGTTTCTTAAGAATATCTGTTAATGAGAACGGGACATACATATGGACCAACGGACGGACAAACGGACGGACAACCCGCATCAAAATGTAGCATTTCTGAAATCTCGTTCCAGCTCTCACTTAAGGATAGAAAACTGTTCCACAGGGGATAAAGCATTATCAAGCACTTACCAGATACAATTACAAAGAAGGTGCATGTTTCTGTATTTCCTGCATCATCGGTTGCGGTGTAGGTGACTGTGTTGTTTCCAATTGTAAAGTTTTCCCCAGAATTGTGAGTGGATGTCAGTGTCTGAATACCAGAATTATCTGTTGCTGTAGGTTGGGTCCAGTTTACCACAGCTGTAGGATAACCAATGTCTGTGGTGACATCCTGGTCACCAGGGCATAGATCGAAGACTGGTTTCTCATTGTCTGTGGGAAAGATTATATGAGATATAAACAAGATGGCTCTTCAATTGCACATAGCCACAAATGGTGCATCTGCCATAGAGCGATTGCACAAACCAGATCAGAAGTCGTTTTAAAAACTCAAGTTTGAAAGTTATACATCCGTAGGTTCTAAGAATAATGTGTTCAAAGGCTATAATTGCATACATAATGGGCGCCATGACCTTTGACATTAGGCCTCATGACCCCAAAATGTATGTACTTCATTAGCCCTGCAAGATTCATAAATGACACAAGTTTGGCTGGAATCCATCAATTATTTCTTAAGAATATCTGTTAATGAGAACGGGACATACAGATGGACGAACAGAGGGACAACCCGCATCAAAATGTAGCATTTCTGAAATTTGGTTCCAGCTCTCACTTAAGGATAGAAAACTGTTTCACAGGGGATAAAGCATTATCAAGCACTTACCATATACAATTACAAAGAAGGTGCATGTTTCTGTATTTCCTGCATCATCGGTTGCGGTGTAGGTGACTGTGTTGTTTCCAATTGTAAAGTTGTCCCCAGAATTGTGAGTGGATGTCAGTGTCTGAATACCAGAATTATCTGTTGCTGTAGGTTGGGTCCAGTTTACCACAGCTGTAGGATAACTAATGTCTGTGGTGACATCCTGGTCACCAGGGCATTGATCAAAGACTGGTTTCTCATTGTCTGTGGGAAAGATTATATGAGATATGAACAAGATGGCTCTTCAATTGCACATAGCCACAAATGGTGCATCTGCCATAGAGCGATTGTACAAACCAAATCAGAAGTCGTTTTAAAAACTCAAGTTTGAAAGTTATACATCCGTAGGTTCTAAGGTTAATGTGTTTAAAGGCTATAATTGCATACATGATGATCCCATGACCTTTGACATTTGGCCTTATGACCCCAAAATGTATTCACTTCATTATCTCTGGCAGATTAATAAACGACCCAATTTCGGCTGGAATCCATCAATTGTTTCTTAAGAATATCTGTTAATGAGAACGGGACATACATATGGACCAACGGACGGACAAACGGACGGACAACCCACATCAAAATATAGCATTTCTGAAATCTCGTTCCAGCTCTCAATTAAGGATAGAAAACTGTTCCACAGGGGATAAAGCATTATCAAGCACTTACCAGATACAATTACAAAGAAGGTGCATGTTTCTGTATTTCCTGCATCATCGGTTGCGGTGTAGGTGACTGTGTTGTTTCCAATTGTAAAGTTTTCCCCAGAATTGTGAGTGGATGTCAGTGTCTGAATACCAGAATTATCTGTTGCTGTAGGTTGCGTCCAGTTTACCACAGCTGTAGGATAACCAATGTCTGTGGTGACATCCTGGTCACCAGGGCATAGATCGAAGACTGGTTTCTCATTGTCTGTGGGAAAGATTATATGAGATATAAACAAGATGGCTCTTCAATTGCACATAGCCACAAATGGTGCATCTGCCATAGAGCGATTGTACGAACCAGATCAGAAGTCGTTTTAAAAACTCAAGTTTGAAAGTTATACATCCGTAGGTTCTAAGAATAATGTGTTCAAAGGCTATAATTGCATACATAATGGGCGCCATGACCTTTGACATTAGGCCTTATGACCCCAAAATGTATTCACCTCATTAGCTATGCAAGATTCATATATGACCCAAGTTTAGCTGGAATCCATTAATTGTTTCTTGAGAATATCTGATCATCAGAACTGGACATACAGATGGACGAACAGAGGGACAACCCGCATCAAAATGTAGCATTTCTGAAATTTGGTTCCAGCTCTCACTTAAGGATAGAAAACTGTTCCACAGGGGATAAAGCAATAGCAAGCACTTACCAGATACAATTACAAAGAAGGTGCATGTTTCTGTATTTCCTGCATCATCGGTTGCGGTGTAGGTGACTGTGTTGTTTCCAATTGTAAAGTTTTCCCCAGAATTGTGAGTGGATGTCAGTGTCTGAATACCAGAATTATCTGTTGCTGTAGGTTGGGTCCAGTTTACCGCAGCTGTAGGATAACCAATGTCTGTGGTGACATCCTGGTCACCAGGGCATAGATCGAAGACTGGTTTCTCATTGTCTGTGGGAAAGATTATATAAAAAATAAACAAGATGGCTTTTCAATTGCACATAGCCACAAATGGTGCATCTGCCATAGAGCGATTGTACAAAGCAAATCAGAAGTCGTTTTAAAAACTCAAGTTTGAAAGTTATACATCCGTAGGTTCTAAGGTTAATGTGTTTAAAGGCTATAATTGCATACATGATGATCCCCATGACCTTTGACATTTGGCCTTATGACCCCAAAATGTATTCACTTCATTATCTCTGGCAGATTAATAAACGACCCAATTTCGGCTGGAATCCATCAATTGTTTCTTAAGAATATCTGTTAATGAGAACGGGACATACATATGGACCAACGGACGGACAAACGGACGGACAACCCGCATCAAAATGTAGCATTTCTGAAATCTCGTTCCAGCTCTCACTTAAGGATAGAAAACTGTTCCACAGGGGATAAAGCATTATCAAGCACTTACCAGATACAATTACAAAGAAGGTGCATGTTTCTGTATTTCCTGCATCATCGGTTGCGGTGTAGGTGACTGTGTTGTTTCCAATTGTAAAGTTTTCCCCAGAATTGTGAGTGGATGTCAGTGTCTGAATACCAGAATTATCTGTTGCTGAAGGTTGGGTCCAGTTTACCACAGCTGTAGGATAACCAATGTCTGTGGTGACATCCTGGTCACCAGGGCATAGATCGAAGACTGGTTTCTCATTGTCTGTGGGAAAGATTATATGAGATATAAACAAGATGGCTCTTCAATTGCACATAGCCACAAATGGTGCATCTGCCATAGAGCGATTGTACGAACCAGATCAGAAGTCGTTTTAAAAACTCAAGTTTGAAAGTTATACATCCGTAGGTTCTAAGAATAATGTGTTCAAAGGCTATAATTGCATACATAATGGGCGCCATGACCTTTGACATTAGGCCTCATGACCCCAAAATGTATTCACTTCATTAGCTCTGCAAGATTCATAAATGACCCAAGTTTGGCTGGAATCCATCAATGGCTTGGGAATATCTGATCATCAGAACTGGACATACAGATGGACGAACAGAGGGACAACCCGCATCAAAATGTAGCATTTCTGAAATTTGATTCCAGCTCTCACTAAAGGATAGAAAACTGTTCCACAGGGGATAAAGCATTATCAAGCACTTACCAGATACAATTACAAAGAAGGTGCATGTTTCTGTATTTCCTGCATCATCTGTTGCGGTGTAGGTGACTGTGTTGTTTCCAATTGTAAAGTTTTCCCCAGAATTGTGAGTGGATGTCAGTGTCTGAATACCAGAATTATCTGTTGCTGTAGGTTGCGTCCAGTTTACCACAGCTGTAGGATAACCAATGTCTGTGGTGACATCCTGGTCACCAGGGCATTGATCGAAGACTGGTTTCTCATTGTCTGTGGGAAAGATTATATGAGATATAAACAAGATGGTTCTTCAACTGCACAGAGCCGCAAATGGTGCATCCGCCATAGAGCGATTGTACAAACCAAATCAGAAGTCGTTTTAAAAACTCAAGTTTGAAAGTTATACATCCGTAGGTTCTAAGGTTAATGTGTTTAAAGGCTATAATTGCATACATGATGATCCCCATGACCTTTGACATTTGGCCTTATGACACCAAAATGTATTCACTTCATTATCTCTGGCAGAATAATAAACGACCCAATTTCGGCTGGAATCCATCAATTGTTTCTTAAGAATATCTGTTAATGAGAACAGGACATACATATGGACCAACGGACGGACAAACGGACAGACACAGCATCAAAATGTAGCATTTCAGAAATCTCGTTCCAGCTCTCAATTAAGGACAGAAAACTGTTCCACAGGGGATAAAGCATTAGCAAGCACTTACCAGATACGATTACAAAGAAGGTGCATGTTTCTGTATTTCCTGCATCATCGGTTGCGGTGTAGGTGACTGTGTTGTTTCCAAATGTAAAGTTTTCCCCAGAGTTGTGAGTGGATGTCAGTGTCTGAATACCAGAATTATCTGTTGCTGTAGGTTGATTCCAGTTTACCACAGCTGTAGGATAACCAATGTCTGTGGTGACATCCTGGTCACCAGGGCATTGATCTAAGACTGGTTTCTCATTGTCTGTGGAAAAGAATACATGAGATATAAACAAGATGGCTCTTCATCTGCACATAGCCACAAATGGTGCATCTGCCATAGAGCGATTGTACAAACCAAATCAGAAGTCGATTTAAAAACTCAAGTTTTAAAGTTATACATCCGTAGGTTCTAAGGATAATGTGTTCAAAGGCTATAATTGCAAACATAATGAGCGCCATGACCTTTGACATTTGGCCTCATGACCCCAAAATGTATTCACCTCATTAGCTATGCAAGATTAATAAAAGACCCAAGTTTGGCAGGAATCCATTGATTGTTTCTTGAGAATATCTGATCATCAGAACTGGACATACAGATGGACGAACAGACGGACAACCCGCATTAAAATGTAGCATTTCTTAAATCTGGTTCCAGCTCTCACTAAAGGATAGAAAACTGTTTTACAGGGGATAAAAGCATTATCAAGCACTTACCAGATACAATTACAAAGAAGGTGCATGTTTCTGTATTTCCTGCATCATCCGTTGCGGTGTAGGTGACTGTGTTGTTTCCAATTGTAAAGTTTTCCCCAGAATTGTGAGTGGATGTCAGTGTCTGAATACCAGAATTATCTGTTGCTGTAGGTTGCGTCCAGTTTACCAAAGCTGTAGAATAACCAATGTCTGTGGTGACATCCTGGTCACCAGGGCATTGATCTAAGACTGGTTTCTCATTGTCTGTGGGAAAGATTATGTGAGATATAAAGAAGATGGCTCTTCAACTGCACACAACCGCAAATGGTGCATCTGCCATAGAGCGATTGTACAAACCAAATCACAAGTCGTTTTAAAAACTCAAGTTTGAAAGTTATACATCCGTAGGTTCTAAGGTTAATGTGTTTAAAGGCTATAATTGCATACATGATGATCCCCATGACCTTTGACATTTGGCCTTATGACCCCAAAATGTATTCACTTCATTATCTCTGGCAGATTAATAAACGACCCAATTTCGGCTGGAATCCATCAATTGTTTCTTAAGAATATCTGTTAATGAGAACGGGACATACATATGGACCAACGGATGGACAACCCGCATCAAAATGTAGCATTTCTGAAATCTCGTTCCAGCTCTCACTTAAGGATAGAAAACTGTTCCACAGGGGATAAAGCATTATCAAGCACTTACCAAATACAATTACAAAGAAGGTGCATGTTTCTGTATTTCTTGCATCATCCGTTGCGGTGTAGGTGACTGTGTTGTTTCCAATTGTAAAGTTTTCCCCAGAATTGTGAGTGGATGTCAGTGTCTGAATACCAGAATTATCTGTTGCTGTAGGTTGGGTCCAGTTTACCACAGCTGTAGGATAACCAATGTCTGTGGTGACATCCTGGTCACCAGGGCATAGATCTAAGACTGGTTTCTCATTGTCTGTGGGAAAGATTATATGAGATATAAACAAGATGGCTCTTCAATTGCACATAGCCACAAATGGTGCATCTGCCATAGAGCGATTGTACAAACCAAATCAGAAGTCGATTTAAAAACTCAAATTTGAAAGTTATACATCCGTAGGATCTAAGGATAATGTGTTCAAAGGCTATAATTGCAAACATAATGAGCGCCATGACCTTTGACATTTGGCCTCATGACCCCAAAATGTATTCACCTTATTAGCTATACAAGATTCATAAATGACCCAAGTTTGGCTGGAATCCATTAATTGTTTCTTGAGAATATCTAATCATCAGAACTGGACATACAGATGGACGAACAGACGGACAACCCGCATTAACCCTTACTGTACTGGGGGGGGGGGGGGCCTGGGAGGCCCCCCCCCCCTCGACATTTTCGGAGATTGCGCCGCAACCGCTTGGAATTTTGAATTGTCGTTTCATGACTTTTTTCCCTCAAGTCTTACGCACATTTTCATACCATTTTCGTCGAAATCGGATATACCTGTAAGGCGTTACATAACAATTAGTATGCGCATGTCATCTCAAAAAAAAAAAAAAATTACAAATCGCATCAAAATTTGCATAAATTATCATTATTAATTACATTAAAATAACTTTTTTGTGTTAGAAAAGAAGTTTCATATGAATAATGAGTTTCAACATTCAAAAATTGGAGTTTGACACGTTTTCTGTAAAATGCATAAAATTAGCGCGTTTTGCATAATTAATAAGGCTAACGACAAAAATTTGCATATTTGGAAAAAACTAAGTATACCATCTTGTTCCTTACGTAAATATCTACAAACATGCAAATTTTCGTGTTCATTGGACAATCGACGGCCGAGATCATAGGGGGGGGGGGCCTCCCAGGCCCCACCCCCCCCCAGTCAGAGGGTGCTCAAAATAGCCCAGTACAGTAAGGGTTAAAATGTAGCATTTCTTAAATCTGGTTCCAGCTCTCACTAAAGGATAGAAAACTGTTTCACAGGGGGTAAAGCATTATCAAGCACTTACCAGATACAATTACAAAGAAGGTGCATGTTTCTGTATTTCCTGCATCATCGGTTGCAGTGTAGGTGACTGTGTTGTTTCCAATTGTAAAGTTTTCCCCAGAATTGTGAGTGGATGTCAGTGTCTGAATACCAGAATTATCTGTTGCTGTAGGTTGCGTCCAGTTTACCGCAGCTGTAGGATAACCAATGTCTGTGGTGACATCCTGGTCACCAGGGCATTGATCGAAGATTGGTTTCTCATTGTCTGTGGGAAAGATTATATGAGATATAAACAAGATGGCTCTTCAACTGAACACATCGCAAATGGTGCATCTGCCATAGAGCGATTGTACAAAGCAAATCAGAAGTCATTTAAAAAAATTCAAGCTTGAAAGTTATACATCCATAGGTTCTAAGGTTAATGTGTTCAAAGGCTATAATTGCATACATAATGAGCCTCATGACCTTTGACATTTGGCCTCATGACCCAAAAATAATTCACTTCATTATCTCTGCAAGATTAATAAATGACCCAATTTCGGCTGGAATCCATCAATTGTTTCTTAAGAATATCTGTTAATGAGAACAGGACATACATATGGACCAACGGACGGACAAACGGACGGACAACCCGCATCAAAATGTAGCATTTCTGAAATCTGGTTCCAGCTCTCACTAAAGGATAGAAAACTGTTTTACAGGGGATAAAGCATTATCAAGCACTTACCAGATACAATTACAAAGAAAGTGCATGTTTCTGTATTTCCTGCATCATCGGTTGCAGTGTAGGTGACTGTGTTGTTTCCAATTGTAAAGTTTTCCCCAGAATTGTGAGTGGATGTCAGTGTCTGAATGCCAGAATTATCTGTTGCTGTAGGTTGATTCCAGTTTACCACAGCTGTAGGATAACCAATGTCTGTGGTGACATCCTGGTCACCAGGGCATTGATCTAAGACTGGTTTCTCATTGTCTGTGGAAAAGAATACATGAGATATAAACAAGATGGCTCTTCATCTGCACATAGCCACAAATGGTGCATCTGCCATAGAGCGATTGTACAAACCAAATCAGAAGTCGATTTAAAAACTCAAGTTTTAAAGTTATACATCCGTAGGTTCTAAGGATAATGTGTTCAAAGGCTATAATTGCAAACATAATGAGCGCCATGACCTTTGACATTTGGCCTCATGACCCCAAAATGTATTCACCTCATTAGCTATGCAAGATTAATAAAAGACCCAAGTTTGGCAGGAATCCATTGATTGTTTCTTGAGAATATCTGATCATCAGAACTGGACATACAGATGGACGAACAGACGGACAACCCGCATTAAAATGTAGCATTTCTTAAATCTGGTTCCAGCTCTCACTAAAGGATAGAAAACTGTTTTACAGGGGATAAAGCATTATCAAGCACTTACCAGATACAATTACAAAGAAGGTGCATGTTTCTGTATTTCCTGCATCATCCGTTGCGGTGTAGGTGACTGTGTTGTTTCCAATTGTAAAGTTTTCCCCAGAATTGTGAGTGGATGTCAGTGTCTGAATACCAGAATTATCTGTTGCTGTAGGTTGCGTCCAGTTTACCAAAGCTGTAGAATAACCAATGTCTGTGGTGACATCCTGGTCACCAGGGCATTGATCTAAGACTGGTTTCTCATTGTCTGTGGGAAAGATTATGTGAGATATAAAGAAGATGGCTCTTCAACTGCACACAACCGCAAATGGTGCATCTGCCATAGAGCGATTGTACAAACCAAATCACAAGTCGTTTTAAAAACTCAAGTTTGAAAGTTATACATCCGTAGGTTCTAAGGTTAATGTGTTTAAAGGTTATAATTGCATACATGATGATCCCCATGACCTTTGACATTTGGCCTTATGACCCCAAAATGTATTCACTTCATTATCTCTGGCAGATTAATAAACGACCCAATTTCGGCTGGAATCCATCAATTGTTTCTTAAGAATATCTGTTAATGAGAACGGGACATACATATGGACCAACGGACGGACAAACGGATGGACAACCCGCATCAAAATGTAGCATTTCTGAAATCTCGTTCCAGCTCTCACTTAAGGATAGAAAACTGTTCCACAGGGGATAAAGCATTATCAAGCACTTACCAAATACAATTACAAAGAAGGTGCATGTTTCTGTATTTCTTGCATCATCCGTTGCGGTGTAGGTGACTGTGTTGTTTCCAATTGTAAAGTTTTCCCCAGAATTGTGAGTGGATGTCAGTGTCTGAATACCAGAATTATCTGTTGCTGTAGGTTGGGTCCAGTTTACCGCAGCTGTAGGATAACCAATGTCTGTGGTGACATCCTGGTCACCAGGGCATAGATCGAAGACTGGTTTCTCATTGTCTGTGGGAAAGATTATATAAAAAATAAACAAGATGGCTCTTCAATTGCACATAGTCACAAATGGTGCATCTGCCATAGAGCGATTGTACAAACCAAATCAGAAGTCGATTTAAAAACTCAAGTTTGAAAGTTATACATCCGTAGGTTCTAAGGATAATGTGTTCAAAGGCTATAATTGCAAACATAATGAGCGCCATGACCTTTGACATTTGGCCTCATGACCCCAAAATGTATTCACCTTATTAGCTATACAAGATTCATAAATGACCCAAGTTTGGCTGGAATCCATTAATTGTTTCTTGAGAATATCTAATCATCAGAACTGGACATACAGATGGACGAACAGACGGACAACCCGCATTAAAATGTAGCATTTCTTAAATCTGGTTCCAGCTCTCACTAAAGGATAGAAAACTGTTTCACAGGGGGTAAAGCATTATCAAGCACTTACCAGATACAATTACAAAGAAGGTGCATGTTTCTGTATTTCCTGCATCATCGGTTGCAGTGTAGGTGACTGTGTTGTTTCCAATTGTAAAGTTTTCCCCAGAATTGTGAGTGGATGTCAGTGTCTGAATACCAGAATTATCTGTTGCTGTAGGTTGCGTCCAGTTTACCGCAGCTGTAGGATAACCAATGTCTGTGGTGACATCCTGGTCACCAGGGCATTGATCGAAGATTGGTTTCTCATTGTCTGTGGGAAAGATTATATGAGATATAAACAAGATGGCTCTTCAACTGAACACATCGCAAATGGTGCATCTGCCATAGAGCGATTGTACAAAGCAAATCAGAAGTCATTTAGAAAAATTCAAGCTTGAAAGTTATACATCCATAGGTTCTAAGGTTAATGTGTTCAAAGGCTATAATTGCATACATAATGAGCCTCATGACCTTTGACATTTGGCCTCATGACCCAAAAATAATTCACTTCATTATCTCTGCAAGATTAATAAATGACCCAATTTCGGCTGGAATCCATCAATTGTTTCTTAAGAATATCTATTAATGAGAACAGGACATACATATGGACCAACGGACGGACAAACGGACGGACAACCCGCATCAAAATGTAGCATTTCTGAAATCTGGTTCCAGCTCTCACTAAAGGATAGAAAACTGTTTTACAGGGGATAAAGCATTATCAAGCACTTACCAGATACAATTACAAAGAAAGTGCATGTTTCTGTATTTCCTGCATCATCGGTTGCAGTGTAGGTGACTGTGTTGTTTCCAATTGTAAAGTTTTCCCCAGAATTGTGAGTGGATGTCAGTGTCTGAATACCAGAATTATCTGTTGCTGTAGGTTGCGTCCAGTTTACCACAGCTGTAGGAAAACCAATGTCTGTGGTGACATCCTGATCACCAGGGCATTGATCGAAGACTGGTTTCTCATTGTCTGTGGGAAAGATTATATGAGATATAAACAAGATGGATCTTCAACTGCACACAACCGCAAATGGTGCATCTGCCATAGAGCGATTGTACAAACCAAATCAGAAGTCGTTTTAAAAACTCAAGTTTGAAAGTTATACATCCGTAGGTTCTAAGAATAATGTGTTCAAAGGCTATAATTGTATACATGATGATCCCCATGACCTTTGACATTTGGCCTTATGACCCCAAAATGTATTCACTTCATTATCTCTGGCAGATTAATAAACGACCCAATTTCGGCTGGAATCCATCAATTGTTTCTTAAGAATATCTGTTAATGAGAACGGGACATACATATGGACCAAAGGACGGACAAACGGACAGACACAGCATCAAAATGTAGCATTTCTGAAATCTCGTTCCAGCTCTCAATTAAGCATAGAAAACTGTTCCACAGGGGATAAAGCATTATCAAGCACTTACCAGATACAATTACAAAGAAGGTGCATGTTTCTGTATTTCCTGCATCATCGGTTGCGGTGTAGGTGAATGTGTTGTTTCCAATTGTAAAGTTTTCCCCAGAATTGTGAGTGGATGTCAGTGTCTGAATACCAGAATTATCTGTTGCTGTAGGTTGCGTCCAGTTTACCACAGCTGTAGGATAACCAATGTCTGTGGTGACATCCTGGTCACCAGGGCATAGATCGAAGACTGGTTTCTCATTGTCTGTGGGAAAGATTATATGAGATATAAACAAGATGGCTCTTCAACTGCACACAGCCGCAAATGGTGCATCTGCCATAGAGCGATTGTACAAACCAAATCAGAAGTCGATTTAAAAACTCAAGTTTGAAAGTTATACATCCGTAGGTTCTAAGGATAATGTGTTCAAAGGCTATAATTGCAAACATAATGAGCGCCATGACCTTTGACATTTGGCCTCATGACCCCAAAATGTATTCACCTTATTAGCTATACAAGATTCATAAATGACCCAAGTTTGGCTGGAATCCATTAATTGTTTCTTGAGAATATCTAATCATCAGAACTGGACATACAGATGGACGAACAGACGGACAACCCGCATTAAAATGTAGCATTTCTTAAATCTGGTTCCAGCTCTCACTAAAGGATAGAAAACTGTTTCACAGGGGGTAAAGCATTATCAAGCACTTACCAGATACAATTACAAAGAAGGTGCATGTTTCTGTATTTCCTGCATCATCGGTTGCAGTGTAGGTGACTGTGTTGTTTCCAATTGTAAAGTTTTCCCCAGAATTGTGAGTGGATGTCAGTGTCTGAATACCAGAATTATCTGTTGCTGTAGGTTGCGTCCAGTTTACCGCAGCTGTAGGATAACCAATGTCTGTGGTGACATCCTGGTCACCAGGGCATTGATCGAAGATTGGTTTCTCATTGTCTGTGGGAAAGATTATATGAGATATAAACAAGATGGCTCTTCAACTGAACACATCGCAAATGGTGCATCTGCCATAGAGCGATTGTACAAAGCAAATCAGAAGTCATTTAGAAAAATTCAAGCTTGAAAGTTATACATCCATAGGTTCTAAGGTTAATGTGTTCAAAGGCTATAATTGCATACATAATGAGCCTCATGACCTTTGACATTTGGCCTCATGACCCAAAAATAATTCACTTCATTATCTCTGCAAGATTAATAAATGACCCAATTTCGGCTGGAATCCATCAATTGTTTCTTAAGAATATCTATTAATGAGAACAGGACATACATATGGACCAACGGACGGACAAACGGACGGACAACCCGCATCAAAATGTAGCATTTCTGAAATCTGGTTCCAGCTCTCACTAAAGGATAGAAAACTGTTTTACAGGGGATAAAGCATTATCAAGCACTTACCAGATACAATTACAAAGAAAGTGCATGTTTCTGTATTTCCTGCATCATCGGTTGCAGTGTAGGTGACTGTGTTGTTTCCAATTGTAAAGTTTTCCCCAGAATTGTGAGTGGATGTCAGTGTCTGAATGCCAGAATTATCTGTTGCTGTAGGTTGATTCCAGTTTACCACAGCTGTAGGATAACCAATGTCTGTGGTGACATCCTGGTCACCAGGGCATTGATCGAAGACTGGTTTCTCATTGTCTGTGGAAAAGAATACATGAGATATAAACAAGATGGCTCTTCAACTGAACACAGCCGCAAATGGTGCATCAGCCATAGAGCGATTGTACGAACCAGATCAGAAGTCGTTTTAAAAACTCAAGTTTGAAAGTTATACATCCGTAGGTTCTAAGAATAATGTGTTCAAAGGCTATAATGGCATACATAATGGTCGCCATGACCTTTGACATTAGGCCTCATGACCCCAAAATGTATTTACCTAATTAGCCCTGCAAGATTCATAAATGACACAAGTTTGGCTGGAATCCATCAATTATTTCTTAAGAATATCTGTTAATGAGAACGGGACATACATATGGACCAACAGACGGACAAACGGACGGACGACCCGCATCAAAATGTAGCATTTCTGAAATCTAGTTCCAGCTCTCACTAAAGAATAGAAAACTGTTTTACAGGGGATAAAGCATTAGCAAGCACTTACCAGATACAATTACAAAGAAGGTGCATGTTTCTGTATTTCCTGCATCATCGGTTGCGGTGTAGGTGACTGTGTTGTTTCCAATTGTAAAGTTTTCCCCAGAATTGTGAGTGGATGTCAGTGTCTGAATACCAGAATTATCTGTTGCTGTAGGTTGGGTCCAGTTTACCACAGCTGTAGGATAACCAATGTCTGTGGTGACATCCTGGTCACCAGGGCATAGATCGAAGACTGGTTTCTCATTGTCTGTGGGAAAGATTATATGAGATATAAACAAGATGGCTCTTCAATTGCACATAGCCACAAATGGTGCATCTGCCATAGAGCGATTGTACAAACCAAATCAGAAGTCGTTTTAAAAACTCAAGTTTGAAAGTTATACATCCGTAGGTTCTAAGGATAATGTGTTCAAAGGCTATAATTGCAAACATAATGAGCGCCATGACCTTTGACATTTGGCCTCATGACCCCAAAATGTATTCACCTTATTAGCTATACAAGATTCATAAATGACCCAAGTTTGGCTGGAATCCATTAATTGTTTCTTGAGAATATCTAATCATCAGAACTGGACATACAGATGGACGAACAGACGGACAACCCGCATTAAAATGTAGCATTTCTTAAATCTGGTTCCAGCTCTCACTAAAGGATAGAAAACTGTTCCACAGGGGGTAAAGCATTATCAAGCACTTACCAGATACAATTACAAAGAAGGTGCATGTTTCTGTATTTCCTGCATCATCGGTTGCAGTGTAGGTGACTGTGTTGTTTCCAATTGTAAAGTTTTCCCCAGAATTGTGAGTGGATGTCAGTGTCTGAATACCAGAATTATCTGTTGCTGTAGGTTGGGTCCAGTTTACCACAGCTGTAGGATAACCAATGTCTGTGGTGACATCCTGGTCACCAGGGCATTGATCGAAGATTGGTTTCTCATTGTCTGTGGGAAAGATTATATGAGATATAAACAAGATGGCTCTTCAATTGCACATAGCCACAAATGGTGCATCCGCCATAGAGCGATTGTACAAACCAAATCAGAAGTCATTTTAAAAACTCAAGTTTGAAAGTTATAAATGCATAGGTTCTAAGGTTAATGTGTTCAAAGGCTATAATTGCATAGATAATGAGCCTCATGAACTTTGACATTTGGCCTCATGACCCCCAAAATGTATTCACTTCACTTTCTCTGCAAAATTAATAAATGACCCAATTTCGGTTGGAATCCATCAATTGTTTCTTAAGAATATCTGTTAATGAGAACAGGACATACATATGGACCAACGGACGGACAACCCGCATCAAAATGTAGCATTTCTGAAATTTGGTTCCAGCTCTCACTAAACGATAGAAAACTGTTTCACAGGAGATAAAGCATTAGCAAGCACTTACCAGATACAATTACAAAGAAGGTGCATGTTTCTGTATTTCCTGCACCATCGGTTGCAGTGTAGGTGACTGTGTTGTTTCCAATTGTAAAGTTTTCCCCAGAATTGTGAGTGGATGTCAGTGTCTGAATACCAGAATTATCTGTTGCTGTAGGTTGGGTCCAGTTTACCACAGCTGTAGGATAACCAATGTCTGTGGTGACATCCTGGTCACCAGGGCATTGATCGAAGACTGGTTTCTCATTGTCTGTGGGAAAGATTATATGAGATATAAACAAGATGGCTCTTCAACTGCACATAGCCACAAATGGTACATCTGCCATAGAGCGATTGTACAAACCAAATCAGAAGTCATTTTAAAAACTCAAGTTTGAAAGTTATACATGCATAGGTTCTAAGGTTAATGTGTTCAAAGGCTATAATTGCATACATAATGAGCCCCATGACCCCAAAATGTATTCACTTCATTATCTCTGTAAGATTAATAAATGACCCAATTTCGGCTCGAATCCATCAATTGTTTCTTGAGAATATCTGTTAATTTTTGTAGAATTTGTAGAATTTTATTGACTCTTTGACCCCCTCTCGGGGTATGAGAGTACAAACAAACATAAAAGTATAAATAAAAATGCATGACTTATGAATACAATTCACATACATTATACATAGATAATGACACAAATATAAAAACGATAATAGGTATATAGTGTATGAAAGTACAAACATGAACAATGAACCAACTAGTAAACACAAATTATATATAGAAATCTACATGTACATATACATGTACAATGAATGTAGATAGTGACAAACTGACAATAATAAAAGGATAACTATAATGCAGTCTATTTACAAGCTAAATAGTAAACAAAGTAGGCTGTTTCACTATCCTACCGCTACGAGTACGTGTAGGTTCAGCTCTAATTGTACTTCTCGAAATGCTTGAACTATCTTCTTTCTCTGTTTTTTGATTAAATTTCAACATAATAAGGCGGGTAAATCTTGCTAAATTCTTCAACTGAGAAGTGCTTCTAGTATTAAAAAGTTCTGCCATGTGCATAGCACTTGGGAGCTTAGACTTACAACACTTTTTTGATAAATATAAACATCTCTCTCTTTGAAAAAACGGACAAACAAAAATATAGTGAAATTCATCTCCTATATCAGTAGACAGGCAGAGTGTGCACTGCATATCACAATGTGGTGTGTTCGCATCAAACCGACCTTTGTTTACAGGTAATTTATGTGATCTACACCGAAACTTACAGAGAGTAAAAGCATCAGTTTTATTTAGGGTGAGTAAATAGCTTTCAAATATATGGTTGCCTTTAAATATCCTATAATTTGTGCAAATGCGATTTGACCATACTGCATCTCTCCATTCCTGACCAAAAATATCATTTAGTCTCAGTTTTAGCAAAGAATTAATATTTAAGCCAAATCCACTATTTTGGCCTAGCCAAATATTTGATAGACCAGCTTGATTAAATGTGTCTTCAATAAATTTTAACCATGAGGAAGTAAATTCCAAATGTTCATCTTTATGAATGGCAGAAATGAATTTTAAAAGGACATATGAATATTTGCTATCTTTACCTCTCAAAATTCTTGACCAAAAATTAACCATTCTACCCTTCACATGATTCAAAATCAAACCTCGTCCAGTTTCTCCATAAACCATACAGTCTGGAGTATATGAACCTACAGATAATAACGTTCTGAGGAATTTCCTATGGAAAACTTCAATCTGCTTTATATCTCCATGTCCCCAGACTTCACTACCATACAATAAGATAGGCAAAATCAAATGGTCAAATAAATGACATTGAATATCAACTGACAACTGCAATTTCTTCGCTTTAGTCAACATACTGTATAACGCTTTTCTAGCCTGCACTATCTGCTTTGCCATTGCCTTTTTGAAAGTACCATTATAATTAAACTGTACTCCGAGATAAGCAAAATCATATACCACATCTATTTTTGCATGACCATACGTAAAATTTGGTAACTTCCTAACTTTCCCTCTGGAAAAAATCATTATTTTAGTTTTACTCGCATTGACTGTTAGGTGCCATGTATTACAATATCCTTGTACTGCATTCAGCGCTACTTGTAATTCGTCAGGGCTTTCTGCCAAAATGATCGTGTCATCAGCGTACAATAAACAAGACAACTTTGAAAAAAGCTCTAATTCGTCACCCTGTAAGGTATTTTGTATTTCTTCATTTAACATTTTCAAGCCAGGATAAATTTTGGCAATATGCTCTTGAAAGTCATTTAAATAAACAGCAAACAGCAATGGCGAAAGGTTTTCACCTTGCCTAACTCCTACGTTACACGAGAAAAATTCAGACATTGCGTTAATGAGAACAGGACATAGAGATGGACCAAAGGACGGACAACCGGACGGACAACCCGCATCAAAATGTAGCATTTCTGAAATTTGGTTCTAGCTCTCACTAAAGGATAGAAAACTGTTTCACATGGGATAAAGCATTAGCAAGCACTTACCAGATACAATTACAAAGAAGGTGCATGTTTCTGTATTTCCTGCATCATCGGTTGCGGTGAAGGTGACTGTGTTGTTTCCAATTGTAAAGTTTTCCCCAGAATTGTGAGTGGATGTCAGTGTCTGAATACCAGAATTATCTGTTGCTGTATGTTGCGTCCAGTTTACCGCAGCTGTAGGATAACCAATGTCTGTGGTGACATCCTGGTCACTAGGGCATAGATAGAAGACTGGTTTCTCATTGTCTGTGGGAAAGATTATATGAGATATAAACAAGATGGCTCTTCAACTGCACACAGCCGCAAATGGTGCATCTGCCATAGAGCGATTGCACAAACCAAATCAGAAGTCAATTTAAAAACTCAAGTTTGAAAGTTATACATCCGTAGGTTCTAAGGTTAATGTGTTCAAAGGCTATAATTGCATACATAATGAGCCCCATGACCGTTGACATTGGCCTCATGACCCCAAAATGTATTCACTTCATTATCTCTGCAAGATTCATAAATGACCCAATTTCGGCTGGAATCCATCAATTGTTTCTTGAGAATATCTGATCAAGAGAACAGGACATACAGATGGACGAATGGACAGACATCCGAAACCGACAACCCGCATCAAAATGTAGCATTTCTGAAATCTGGCTCCAGCTCTCACTAAAGGATAGAAAACCGTTTCACAGGGGATAAAGCATTATCAAGCACTTACCAGATACAATTACAAAGAAGATGCAGGTTTCTTTATTTCCTGCATCATTGGTTGCGTTGTAGGTGACTGTGTTGTTTCCAATTGTAAAGTTTTCCCCAGAATTGTGAGTGGATGTCATTGTAGGAATACCAGAATTATCTGTTGCTATAGGTAGCGTCCAGTTTACCACAGCTGTAGGATAACCAATATCTGTGTAGACATTCTGGTCACTAGGGCATAGATCGAAGACTGGTTTCTCATTGGCTGTGGGAAAGATTATAAACAAGATGGCTCTTCAATTGCACATAGCCACAAATGGTGCATCTGCCATAGAGCGATTGTACAAACCAAATCAGAAGTCATTTTAAAAACTCAAGTTTGAAAGTTATAAATGCATACTAGTTCTAAGGTTAATGTGTTCAAAGGCTATAATTGCATACATAATGAGCCCCATGACATTTGACATTTGGCCTCATGACCCTAAAATGTATTCACTTCATTAGCTCTGTAAGATTCATAAAAGACCCAAGTTTGGCTGAAATCCATCAATTGTTTCTTCAGAATATCTGATCAAGAGAGGAGGACATACAGATGGACGAACGGACGGACAAACCGACGGACACAGCATCAAAATGTAGCATTTTCTGAAATCTGGTTCCAGCTCTCACTGTGTTTCAGGGGATAAAACTTAAGATGAACACTTACCAGATACAAATACAAAGAAGGTGCGCATGTTTCTGTATCTAATGAAAATGAATCCCCATGAAAATGTATAGACTACTACTATTAATACATGGCACATCAACGATAAATAAATAAGTTGAGATAAGTGGGATAGAAAATGCTGCTAATGTTGCCAAAATAATTATGCAGAATGAGAAAACCAACAGATTGCTCCATTCTCACTGCCTCCGTCTACTTCGTTTCTGGCATAAAAATGTAGCATTTTTAAAAATCCTTTTCCAGCTCTTACTAGAAAATCAAAAACTGTTTTAACGGGATGAAACTTGAGATGAACCCTTATCAGATACAGTTACTAGGTATGTTACAAAAAAATGAAATCTCAGAATTCAAGCTCTTGCTTTATGCTTTATCTTTCAAGAGAATCTACCGCCACTGATTATCTCTTGAATCGACAAAGCAAGATGAAAGAAACGCATGATCGACATGCGGGTCCAGATCTTCCACCACTCCACATAGGACAACCAGTCAGAGTCCTACCTCCCAAAGATCATACTTGGATACCAGCCAAAGTATCCAAAGTCAGCGAAGAGCCTAGGTCGTATGGAGTATCAACACCCAACGGAGGAATCCTGAGACAAAACCGATCTCACCTGAGGGAGATTACGTCAGCAAACCCAACTCCAAAGCATCTTAGGTTCGAAGAAGACTACACTTCATCTACTTAAGCAGAAACACCACAACAGAATGGCAACAACCTTCAAGCAACTCCAACACCAGAAACTCAGAACATTCAATCTGAAGAAACAACAACAAACTCGCAAACCACAATTAGATATGGACGCAACATCCGTACACCAGCACTGAATCCAATGACCGGGGTAATAATATATTTGTAAAGCGCTTAGAGACATTTGTATTAAGCGCTATATAAAAATTAAATATTATTATTATTATTTTTACATGTTTGAAGATTGAAAATGAACTCTTAAATAACTTTAAAGAAGAGAGAAGATAAAGAAGAACACAGAAGACTTATAATTTAATGTAGTCTTAAGATCCTCCCTCTCTCTCACATGGTGCACACGCAAGCCTACTGTATAATAAGTTTATTGTTCATATGCATGTATTATCATTGTACAGTATTTTTGGTATGACAAGCCTAATGTTGACAAGTCAAGAAACAGATGCTAGCCCAAACATATTTCATTGGGAAATTCCTTTTTTTATAAAGGAATCAAGATATATCAAAACTATGTTCAATCTCGCAGATTAACTGTGAAGTTGAAAGTGGAAAGATATAATTATGTATACAGTTATACTCAATCGATAATACAATACAAAAGAAATGTATTGAAAAAAAACAAGATTTCATGTTATATAACCTGATTGGAAAAAGTTCATTAGGAAGCAAATAACCAAAACTTGCATACTACCAAAATTATTTTTTTCAAAGCAATATGTTTATTAATCGTCGATCAGTGATGTGCACTGATTCCCCATCTTTCCAGAGGAAGGGGGATGTTACCATATGCGATATCCGGTATCCGTCGTGGTTGAATAAACAACATGTCTACCATAACAAACATGACAAAATAGTAACTTATCAAATCGGATCAAATCCAATTATAGCGATCGATGAATTCATGGCTTTATTCAATTTCTTATTTTTGTTCTATAACATTTTGTGGACTGCTGAAGGGAGTTATATTTTCCCAAGTGGTTATAGTCACGAGGGAAAATTTAACTCCCTTAATTCAGGGCCGAAAGATTTGTATATTCCCCCTGCCAGTCAATACCATATGCAGTTATGCTGTATAAGATAGCCTGGTTTAACAATTTAGGGGGTGGGGGTCAATAGAAAAAAAAAAAATTGGAGGAAGAAATTAAAAAATTCACTTGAAAACAATATTTGGGGAAATTGATCCTCCCCAAAGTTTTTCTGAAATTGTGTGTTTTCCTTGAAATTGTTAGTGAATGGGCCTTTAGGGCGACATACATGTTAGAAAATATAGCAGCTGGTCAATATATAACCACGTTAATTGACCGGTTGGGCAATTATCAATTACGATCCACACAAGTACTGTTACGTCACGATCTCTGGACCAATCACATCTCGGTATCTGCCTAATTAAGCTATCTAATGTTATATATCTCTCTTTATGTTGAATACATCTATCATCTGATTGGTCGAAATAGGAGTCATGATGTTAGCCATGCCCGTCTAAAGGTCAATAGTTAATGAGAAAGATGCCCGTTGCCCCCAGGTAACGGGTCGCATAGTTAAATTTTGCTGAAATCCTGATTGGTCTACGTGTAAAAGAATTCTTTGTGCGAGCGCGGATACGACACAGTGCAGCGTGTGTGCGATACCCTCGTGATTGTAACATTTAGGCAACTTTTCAGCAAAGATTAACAGACAGTGTCACAGATTTTCTGTGATGTTTTAACCTATCTTTACTCAAGAAAAGGATAAGGTAAGAATTCTTTGTAGATTTTTGTGTGTGAAATCGGTATGGACTGCTTTAATGTTCAAGACATAGCTGTTTCTATACTGCATGGCTCGATAGGGGCCCCCATTATTTTCATACTTTCAATCATACAAGTGGTATGAAAGAATTTTTTTTTTATATAATTGTAACGCTTCCTGGGAGAAATTTCATCCAATATTTGAAATATTCAATCCTTCAACACACTTAAACGTATATACAAGGAGATTTACTTCTCATGATTTTATAATCATATCATATTTAATTATACCAAATTAGTCTTTTTATTTCTATCTTGTTTTTAGCATATTAGTATATTTAAGAAAATATTTCTGTAAATTTTATTTATAACCTTGATAGGGCCATTGGCTTCTGTTTTTCCCACCACATTAGGATTTCAATTGAAGTTGTTTCATTTTAACGTTTGTTATTTTATATATATATACTGTATGCAATTAAATTGTACTTGTGTTTTTTTTGTAATCAGATGTGGAAATAAACTTTAATCTTGAATTTGAACTAGAATTGCCACATATATTCCACGGGTGTTCTTACACATTTTTAGTACTCTCCATAAATATACTTCTTATTTTGTTCGCCATCCATACATCTCTTTGCCTTTTTTTCTGTCTACTTCTATTTTTTCTCTTGATATGGTACCGATTTGATTTGATTGATCCTCATCTAAATTGTGTTTCTAAACACAATTTAAGGAAGTATCGTTGTATTATTCAATTACCCTGTATTTTTTACTTCCGTGTATGATTAATTATTCATATGTATCATAAACTTTTTCTTTTAAATCTTTGAAATGTATTTTAAATTTATATACACTTGTTGTGGTGAATTTGTTTTAAATTGTATTTCAATCAGGACCATGATGCAAAACAGGTTTGCTGATCACGTTTATCTTGAATAAAGATGTTCAAATAAATGAATATTACTTGGCCGGAATGTTAGTGCTGATTTCATTGAATATCGCCACCTTGTGCTATAAGCCAAAGAGGTAAAATACCTTTGTGACAGCCAGCTGGTGACAGCATGGAGTTTTTATAGGGATAGAACCCGGGGGAGACTTAAGTTTGCAACTTTCTTGTTTAAGTTCGACATAGTAGCTTGATTCACTCTTTTGTAATTTTGGAATTAACTATAACAAAGGCCCGGCGGTGTGTGTGGGCGGGATCATATTTATGCACCCGTCAACCGGAGTCTTGAACCTACCCCCCTCAAGGATCGTCAAGCATTCGACGTCAACTCGACGTCGAATCTTGGGGTCGCCAAAATCAGAGCGTGATGAATCTTTGACGTATTTTTGTTTGGCCGTAGTGAATCTTTACCTTATTATTTGTAGGAGAAGGTGAATCTTTGCCTCATTTTTTACCGAATGTTGTGAATCTTGAACGAATATTTTTCACATACAAGTGAACGAGCGTCGAGTGAAAAAATTATCGTGTGTGAACGAGCGTCGAATGTCTTTGACTCCAGGGGAAATGAGGGTTCAAGATTTAAATAAACTGTGACGTGGAGCTAGCTACGTTCGAGTTCGGATTTCGCGCTAAATCCGGTGTCCACGAATATTAAAACCCGAAAATATATACCTTCTGAACCTTCTGAATTTGGAGTCAGCAGGGCGGTATTCCGCATGTCGCTAACGATACAAGTTAGCGACATGCGGAATACCGCCCTGCTGATGAGTACCAAAAGTGTACCCCGATAAAGTTTTTAATTATTGAAGAGTTTCTAATATGTCTTTACTCAACGAAGACTGCTTTGTCAACTGGTCACATTTTGGGTAAATCAAAATATAACCCGGCTATGCAGACGTGGGGGAAATTTGTTTACAGCTGATGTCACGTTTTGTTTACTTGTATAGCCTGCGCCAACGAAAAAAATACACGGTGGCGACGGGGCGATTCACCCCCTAAACCTCTGAAATCGCCACAGTAAATATCAAGACGAGGGCGAAAAAAAATTGATATATAATGAAAAATCGCCCCCGCCATAAATTGATATTCCCTGGGAACTAAAAAAACAATTTATTGATTTGTCTGAGTGAACTCTCCGTTCCAACTACCAACTCCAAAACTAGAAATTTCCATCAACATTTTAAAAGTGTTGTGATTGCAGCGGATCGGCGGTCGTACCTGCTGTAGCTAGATCGGTATCCGCCTAGCCTAAGCACGCGGCCAGGCCCGCGCCCCCGATGTAAATACGGAGTACAGATTTACAATACACAGAAACTAGCTGCTCCAGTGCAGCGCGAGCCCGCACGCTCCTAGAGGATGAAGCAAATAAGTATTTGCGAGTGACGAGTGCTGAACTGCTAGCGACCAAATTTGTTCGTAATATGTTTATTTAGTCTTTTTTCCGACCCGAATTTTTATCATGGACAATGCAATCCCATTAAAAATAATGTTATTCCGTCTTAAATTGTGTTATTTATAACCCATTAAATGCGAGTATATTTTTACTGTTGTCCCACATACCAATATATTTGTTGTAACGAAACGTACAAAATCAATGCCAGATTTTTTTCCTGTAAAATCGGTATAAAGCTAATTTCGTAGACAGAAATTGAATTTTGTTATAAAAAAAACGTAAATAAATATATAAATGATGTCCCTATACCTCAGCATTTTTCTTACAACTGTTTAATTAAATTATATTATTTATATACCAGGCCCATTGACATTGATGCCTGCGCCGCGCCTGAGTGATGGCATCAATTTCAGTCTACGAAATGAAACTAGCTTTGGCTTGGCCTTTTATAGATTAGAATTAGAGTCTATACGGGGACAAAAATACGACCATGATTTTGCATGTTTCTTTATAACAATGATCGTTATGTGGGACAACAGTAAAAATATTCATTTATTGGTTAAGTTATATAGAGTCTAGATCTAAATAACACAATTTTAAACGGAGTTACATTTTTTTTTAAATGGGATCGCATTGTCCATGATAACAATTCAAATTCGGGACAGAAAAAAAAGACAAAATGACACAATATTACCTCCCAATTTGGTTGCTAGTACTAGTAGCATGATGCCTAAGGAAAAACACAACTTATTGTTACAGCTTACAATGAATTAGCCCCCATAAAAAAAATAATTCCTAGCCTAGCTGCGTGTCAGTGACAACATTTTCTTATATAAAAACAAGCAGTTAAACAAAACACTCCTTTTGACAAGTTTTAGCTACATGACATATGTAAATCATTAAGCCACACGTTTAATTAACACAAAGTGAATAAATCATGGATACGGAGATCCGAAAATAATAATTATTGGCGAGACATCGTAGCCGATGCGGAGACCCGAAAATAATAATAGTGGCGAAATTGTACTTTTTTTTAAATTCTAGCTACCATTTTCAGAAAACATATGTTTCCACAAGTACTCATGATCAATTCTATGTTTCCTTTACTTTATCACTCTATCTACCATAAATAGCGGTGCAGGTGAAAGGCCGGTGAATCTTGACCTAATAAAAATTAAGCAGGTGAAGACGTGTGGTGAATCTGCACCTAATATTTTTAGCGGCGAGGTGAATCTGCACCCTATTTTTCTTGGAGATGGGTGAATCTGCACCTTATAAATAATTTGGAATAGTGAATCTTGACCTTATTTGCTACGAAGCAAGGTGAATGAGAGGTGAATCTTTGTGTCGGACGTTCAAGACCAAAAGTGAATAAGAGTGAAGTCTTGAGGGGGGTAGGTTCAAGACTCCAGTTGACCGGTGCATTAGTTTGGACGGGGGGTTGCGGCTGAAGCGTCTTAACCTATATACCCATTTTTCAGGTCTTTTTTGCAGAAAATGGTACCCATTATTAGTGGACTTTGGATGAAAAGGCAAAATGATTTCAATTTTTTGCGTGATTTTGCATCTGGAATTTGCACTTTAGCGAGATTATGGGCGAGATATTATCCTGAAGAAAACAGAAACCCATGTTTAAGGCCAATATCTGAGAAGTGTGGGCACTTTTAGGGATTTTGCAGCACAAAATCACACCCCATGTTTAGTATTGTTTTGCAAAAAAGGAACCCATTTGAGCAGCACATCCCTATATACCGTATTAAGCGGGTACCCCCTCCCCAGAATAAAGGCTACTGAACTAAATTAACATCGTGACTTTTCATTGGTGAATGGAGATAAGAAGCCTGAGTTGAGAAGTAAGAGGTTTGAATAAATCTTACCTGTTTCACAGCTTGTACCAGTATACCCAGCTGTACAGTTGCACGTACCGGTACTGATAATACAAGTGCCTCCGTTTTCGCAGTCTGGGGCACAAGAAGAAAGTGCCTCTTGCTATAACGAAAAAGAGGGAAGTTTCTTTTTTAAAGGAGGAAAAATAGAATGGTGACTGGAGAAAATTGTTGTTGGATATAATGACAAGCCAAAACTTTTCTTCAAATGAGCCTAGGAGGGTACAATTTCTCTCTATATATTTGAGATAAAACAAAATAGCTTTGAGGTGAAAAGTTCCATGTCCACGCCAATCACTTCTGTCCTCCCTTGCTCCCGCTCTCTGTCTCTTTCATTTATTCTCCTTTACTTTTTCTTTCACTCTCTCTTCCCACCCTCTCTCTCTCTCTTTCTCTCTCTTTCTCTCTCTTTTTTGCTTTCTCTTGCTCTCTCTTGCTGTCTCTCTCTCTCTCTGATGAGCCTTCGGGTGAAACAGACTGTACAACTCTTACCAATAAAGTTGAACCTTTCCAATTTCTATACATATCTATTTATATATATATATATATGTAAAGGTATATATTGCTCTCTGTTACTCCACCTTCCACCTTCTGTCCCGTCCTTTATCTGCTCTTTTTCTTGCCTTCTGTCTCTCTCCGTGCAATATACGAGTCTGGAAATGAGGGAGGGGGTGGCCTGATTGGAATGAATTAAACCATGTTTGAGGTAAAACAATTACTTAACCTACTCTCCACATTTTCGCTTTCTTCCGTTTTTTTTATTTGACCCCCTTTTCTTGATAGCATGCGGTGCTTCCTCAATGTATTGTGCCAATATTGACTCAGCCCCTCCAACATTTAGAATCAGGGCCCTAGCTGTTTCATAAAAGTTGTCAATAGGAACTGCCACAGAACTATGGCAAATCTGCTATAGCCTAACAAATGCACAGATTTCTGGAGCTTATAACAATCATCGTAAATTGTTATTAATAACAATTTTATGAAACAGGGCCCAGTTCGAAGAGCCAAGACATCTTTTCATTTCTTAAAAAAATTGCAAATTGGGAATTCAAGTTTGAAAAAAATAGAATACATTGATTGTTTATTCTAATTTAGGTTGATGAAACCAGGGCTTAATGGTTAGCATGTATTACTTGTAATTACCACTACAATTAAAAACTTCTGCAAGCCTACTGTATAATTAAAAACTAGTATTAATAATAATATTAATCACTGAGTGTTCCTTCTCACAAATACTGGTAATAGTGGTATCCTGTTCAAAAATTTGAATGCTTTGGCCCTTTGAGCGATACATCTTCGCGAAATGGTTTATTTTCTCACATGCTATGCACTCAGGGCAAGCACTTCTACCCTGTGTGTGTCCCTCCGCAGTTTCTGCATTCTGAGCGATGCGGCTTGGCTTGAGGCTTCGGACGGTAGTCTCTCTTGGACACAACTTGTACTCAAGCTTCTGAGGAGGTTGCTGCGCACAGTAAAAGCACTATGACTCAGTGTTTTGGAATTGAGAGCGGAGAAGGACAGCATCAACATTCTGTGCAAGAGTTACAGCTTTCTCCAATGTTGAATCATCATTCTCCATCAACAATCGCTCTCTAATACGGTACAAGTTTTCTCAATGAGTTGGACCCAACATAATTCATCTTTAGGCCCCCAAAATTTACATTTTGATGGCAACTGCTGCAGTGCGGCCACATACTGTTTTACTGCCCCACCCCCACCCTCAGTTACCTTGAGCTCGTTACCTGAAATTATACTGTTCAATCATAACATTTTTCTTGGGCCCAAAAGACTTCTCAAGTACATTGACAACTTCACTGTATTTGATAAGTGACTTACCGCTGTCCTTCGCTAGCTGATCGAGAATCCTCTGCAGTAAAAGCAATATGGCTCTGTGTTTTGGAATCAAGTACAGAGAAGGGAAGATTCAACATTCTTGCAAAGTTACAGCTTTCTCCAATGTCCAATCATCATTCTCCATCAAAACTCGCTCTCTAATACAAGATGTACAAGTTTTCTTGACGCATTGGTCCCTAAAAAAAATAATCTTTTAGGCCCAAAACTTACATGTTGGTGGCAACGACTGCAGTGCAGCCACATACTGTTTGACTGTCCCCACCCCCTACCACAAGTGTGCTTGCACCACTGCTCTTTAACGTATACACAAACCACCAACCCATCCATCCAAACACCAGGAGCTTCCTCTACACTGATTATCTCTGCATAGCCACCCAGGACCAGTCTTTAGTGAAGTTGGAGGAGTCCCTCAGTGATGCCCTGGCCGAAGTCACCCCATACTATGCGACTAACCATCTGAGAGCTAATCCTGACAAAACTCAGATAAGTGCTATCCACCTCAAAAACAGAGATACCAACCATCAACTAAGGATCAGCTGGTATGGGAAAAGGCTGAAGCTCACACACAACTCAGTCTACCTAGGCGTCACACTGGATCGCTCCCTTACCTACAAGAACCACATTGCCAACAAAAAAGGCAACGGTTGGAGCCCGCAACAGCATCCTCAAGAAGCTAGCCAACACCAACTCGGGGACTGATGCCAGAACAATCCGGACAACAGCCCTTGCGCTTTGTTTCTCTTCTGCGGAGTATGCATCACCAGTATGGGGTAGATCAGCCAATGCGCCCAAGTTTGACCCAGCTCTAAATTCATCCTTAACAGCAATCACTAGCTGCCTTAGAGAAACTTAAGTAGAAGACCTCTACCTGCTTTGCGGTATTGCCCCACCACACATCAGAAGGTTGGTCTTGTCCCAGAAGAAAAGGACAAACAAGAAAACAATCCACTCCACCCACTCTTCCAACAATAGCCAGCGGACGTGCGGCTCAAATCCAGACACAGCTTCCTGGACTTGGCCTACCTGGCTGAGCCTCAACTGCTACATAACTGGTTACGGACGATGCAGAGTCCTAATGCAGACTAGGTGCGGTTTCAGAGACGAACAAACAGCATGTGAATGCGGCCAGTAACAGAAAATGGAACACGTACTGCTAGTCTGCCCACTCCTGCCAGAGTCGTGCACCCAAGATGGTGAACTGCCAGAGCTAGACTGAAAGCTTCAGTCTCTGATATAGACGGTTGTTCCGCTGAGATTACATCTTGGTCCTCTGACCGCCTCTATACATAGACTGAAGTATGTCCTATGGGGTATTGTGCGGAAGGAATGGTTAGGTTCGGCCGGACTGAGATGAATGAGATATGCTACAAGTTTTTTCCACTCTTTACGTCTTTTTCCACTCTGTACGTCTTCACATATCTTCTTCGGCTGCAAAATTAATCAGGGCTGTCAACTTTGGGGAACTGCTTTGAGGGAGGGCGTATGCAGGATTTTTTCAAGGGAGATGTTTTAAAATTTGAAAATCACGCCGAAACTTTAGCGACGACTCAGCCAGCCGCTGAATAAAGCTGGGGGGGGGGGGGGGGCAGGGGTAAGAGCACATTTTTTTTTTTACTGTTCGGCAGGAGGTTTTTTCATAAACCAGGAGATTCTACTTCGAAGCGGGAGAGCAGGAGGAAAGGAAACAAGCTATTGGGACGGCGGGCGAATGAGCGTGGCGGCGTCAGACTCCCTCCAAATGCGGGAGGATTGACAGCCCTGTATAATATGTTAAAGAAACTAAAGCGGAAATATGTGCTTTGACTTACATTAACTTGCCTATTTAGATCCTAAATTAATGTTTAATCAGAGAGAGACTTGTCGTCAACATGATTTGTTGTGCAGCCATCTTGATTCGAGTTAATGCATATTCAATTTTCTATTTCCGAACGTCCACTAGCTATATACGAGTCAGCCTGGCTTGACCCATTGATGTTTGAATGTTCATAAACCCAATATCAAATGCGTGATCTGATTGGCAATTGGGTTTGTTGTTGTATGTTGACCCTAAAATGTATCGGCCGGGTCATGTCATAGATTACAGTTCGAACACATGAATCACTGGTTCTGAGACTTACTTTACTTTACTTTACTTTAGTCCATCGATGCTTGTAGGGCGATGCTTGTTCATCGATCATTGGTTTATTATCATCTCTCTTCGGACATGAGTCTTATCAAGTGAGCATCTACAGGTACATGTATCTTTCATATGTATGTTTAAACTGGACAACATTGGATAACTTGTATAAGGTAAGCCCATAAGTTTCACTATTGCAATTACTGAATTAAAATATTAAGAATGGAATTAAGAATTGTATATAAGTAAGAGATATATGTACAATCTTTCTCATGTCTGATTTATGGATCAGAAAATTTGATTTAAATAAAGAACCAGAACGTCAATGACGAAGCGCTCATTCGCATCTCGCAACAACAAATATCGTAAATTTTATGTGGTACACTTTTGAACTGGTCAAAAAATATATATTTGATGCCCTGGAAGAGACATAATTTCATTTCATTTGCATAAAGTACCATAAATAATCAATGGAGCAAAATCTCACAATTCTGTGTAGAAGTTTAGTGTTCCAAATTTAGCTCTACCAGAAAAGGCAAACTTAATCAAAATCAGTCAAGAAATGAGGGAGAAGTAGCAATTTTTGTTATTTTTGGAATAAATTTGCATAAATTACCATAATTAATTAATGGAGAACAATTTCAAAATTCGGTGTACAAGTTTAGTGTACCAAAGTTAGCTCTACAATATAAAGCAAACCAAATCAAAAACGGTCAAAATATGAAGGAGAAGAAGCATTTTTTGTGATTTTTAAATTATTTTTGGAATAAATTTGCATAAGTTACCATAATTAATCGATGGTGCGAAATCTCAAAATTCTGTGTAGAAGTTTAGTGTTCCAAATTAAGCTCTACCAGATAAGGCAAACCAAATCAAAATCCGTCAAGAAATGTGGGAGAAGAAGCAATTTTGGTTAATTTTGGAATAAATTTGCATAAATTACCATACTTAATTAATGGAGAACAATTTCAAAATTCGATGTAGAAGTTCAGGGGGCCGTTTCTCGAAACCAACTCCATGACAGTCATATCTTTGTCGGCGACCTACGGAGATGTCATGAAGCGGATAAACCGTTTCACAAAGCCATGGCAGACATGATATCGATATATCGCGATACTAGCAGCTCAAGAACATAGTCTTTGTCACGATCCATTTGATTTATCAAGAATAACCCAAAACAAGTTTTGGGGCTAAAATTGTTCAAAAAGATATATTTACATATAAAGTCTCCTAAAATAAATAATAAATAGTGTCATTATCATATTTACATCATCAAACGATTTGCATATTTCTGTAAAGATTCTTAAATTGAAGAAAAACCGGTGAGTGTTTTTTTTCTACAGTCGAATCAAAAGTTAGTTGAAGGATACCGTAATGTGATAGTTTATCAATACGTACTTTTTTGTTTATTGTGACGAGGAATTTTAGGCAAAATGTCTTTTCTCAGCCAGTTTTTATTCTAGAGTCTCATAAATACTCGTTATATAATTTATTTGATATTGAAAATATAATTTGGAAGAAGTAATTAGAGAGGGAATAATAATGCACATAGGCCCCAAAGGTATGCGGTATCCTAAGAAAAGACTATGGATCGACTATGGAAAACGGTGTGTAACATTCTTACCTCTCTTATATAGTTTATTGATTTGTGATTTAATGTTTATATTCAGCTTTTTAAAGTTTCTGTATAATTTGTATTCTCACTTTGGTACATTTGCATTTCGCATCCCAGAGAATTACGTACCGAACTCGTCTATATTTTTCTCAAAATGATAGTGAAACTAATCGTCCATTTCGCGGCCCATGGAATGGCAACAAACTGACTTGTGATGGCGCTTTACAGCAATTAAAAAGATATGACAGGTTCGGAGCAGTGACAACTCGCTTGTCGCGGAAGTTGTCGCTCATCTTGGCAAAGACGGCTTCGTGAAACACTTAGCTGACAAGTTGCGTGACAGTGGCGAGATGTCGTTGATCTTGTAGTTATGACGGTTTCGAGAAACGGCCCCCAGTGTACTAAAGTTAGCTCTACCAGATAAAGCAAACCAAATCAAAATGGGTCGAGAAATGAAGGAGAAGCATTTGTTGTGGTTTCGAATAAATTTGCATAAATTAGCATAGACAATGAAAAATCCCCCTACTAGCCCTATCATATGAAACAATCTGAATCAAAATCGGTTGAAAAATAATGAAGAAGAATCATTTTGAAAACTGTGGGCAGACGGACTGACGGACGCCACGCCATGGCATTTAAGCTCATCGGGCCCTAATTCGGTACGGATGAGCTAAAAACGGGGGAGAAAGTGCTTTACTTTTTGTACCAAAAGTGGTACAAGATCGGCTCAATCTCCCCCTCTTTGCAATACGTATGGGTTACCGTATGTGTTTGGGGAATATTGGCTCTAGAGCCTGCGTGGAGCACTGGACGGGACTTGTGTAGTGACTCGATAAGAAGAAGACTGCCCCCCCCCCCCGCCACCCCCCCCCCCCCCCCCCCCCAGTTACCTTGAGCTCGTTTCCTCAAAATTTATGCCGTTCGATTTGCTAAGTGACTTACCGCTGTCCTTTGCAAGCCGACCGGGAATCCTCTGACCGTCTTTGCCCAAGCAGAGGGCTAGACTGGCTCGCGCTCGCCTCCGCTCCGGTGTAGCGGAGTCCAAACTAGTCCCTAACAAACATGCATGAAACGTGGAAATACATCTCTCCCAAGGCATAAAAGGTTCTCCTGGGGTGGCCAAAAAAGGCGCTAGGGCCGGTAGATTAAATGCTGTAGACATCCTCGTCGCCAAGTATTAAACTTGATACTTGATACTTGATTATAATTGAGTCCTAAATAAAGTAAACTTAAGACAGAAGTTCCAGTTTCGATTGATAGTTCGCGCAGTAAACATCATGCGCGAACTTAGGTCACACTTTTTGACAGAGAGTCGGTATAGGTAGTGGCATGTTGTTGTTGTTGTTCGTTTATTATTATAATGGCTATTAGTCAAATTTGACTATTGTTGCCAATTTCATCGCATCTCTTTCTTTTAATGTCTTGGTAAAATTATTATTTTTCTTTCTTTTTCCAATCTCATTTTAATATAATATTAGTCATAGTCTACAAAGAAAAAAGAAAAAAGAAATATTTCAAATTAAACCACGATCCGCACAGAGTTCCAACTCACTCTGGCCCTGTCCTTTCTATGATGCCTTCTTACCAGCCCAGCGAGTTACGTTACGCCGTACGCTTCTCGGTTGATAAACTCAACCTAGGTCACTCTGGCATAGACAAGGGGGCGTCGTGTACCTGTATGTTTAGAGGGTTTATTTATTTATTAGGAGAAAAACAACTGCATAAGCAAAACACTTGTGGGCTTTATTAGTTTATATGAATTAGTTCATGAGATTATTTATATAGTGCACGACTTTTAACTACTATAATCATTGGGGGTGACATGCTTTCGAGTAAAAGTATAGTTTTAATTGCTTTTGTCACCCTGGCCAGCAGATTGTATCCTTCTCTCTCTCTCTCCTCTCCACTTCCCTAATATTTTTTTTCGATTGGTCAAATAAATAATGATAAATTGTTTCAATTATTTGTTTGTTTTTATTTTTATTTTTAAAATTAAATTAAATTAAAAGGGGCCTAAATAAGATATAGGTCTATACGATCAAAACTTCAAATAATCAATACACTAATAGGCCTATAAGGTTATACACAAAATACATATTTTCTCTTCTATTCAGTTCAAATTGATTGCGGTCAAGTTCTGTTTTTCAATCTTGATTTTACTCTTTACATAGTCGCTTCGTTCTAACAACGAAGCGAGCAATTGCCATTTGTACACGAGAGTCACTTTTTCGTAAACATATCATAATGTCCTCTTCCTTGGGAATATTAACTTCTGACATTAGCATGGCCCTTTCTATTATATACTTTGGACATTCTATCAAAAAATGTCTGACCGTTTCTAATGTTGGACAGCTGTCACAGAAACCTGTGGAGTGGATGTCCAAACGTAGGAGGTCTTGGTTGAGTCCAGACACTCCCAGGCGTAGTCGCCTAAGAGTAGTTTCAGTTTTTCTTCCCAATTTACAAGAATATTGTGAGATAACATTTGGCTGAAGGATTTTTAATGCCGATTGGGTATCATTCCACCTTTCTTGCCAAAGTAACTTTGAACTGTACAAAATTAAACTTGTCTTTTCAAATAACGTCAATTTATTATGCATTTCAATTTCCTGAGTTAGAGCTTTTTTTGCGTAGAAGTTTGCCTTTTCATTTCCCACTATCCCACAGTGGCCTGGAATCCATTCCAAAGCGATTTCGACCCCTCTATATTTCAATCGGGTCGTTATTATAAATATTTCTGTGACAAAGGATTCGTCACTAAAATGTTTGAAGGCTGTTAGGGCACTTAAGCAGTCGCTAAAAAATGACTGCACCTGTACAGATGTTTGTTACTTCGATCCATTGAAGGGCAAGAACAATGGCAGCCAACTCGGCTCTATACGACGAGGTAAAATTCGCTAATCTTTTACATTGGTGTACAGAAAAGTGTGGGATATAGAAAGCAGCCGAGCATTGGCCCTGATTCGACCATTTTGAATTAATCAATTCTAAGCTTTGTTGCTGTAGTTCATTCGGATGGTCGGCTTTTGAAATTCGAGAGCTTAACTCGGTCGAAACCAGTGGGGGTTCAAAAAGCCATGGCGGGAATGGGGATGGTACGGCAGTTTCTGTCATGAAGTTTTTTATTTTACTCTGGGTTCTATACCCGAAAGGTTTACTAAGAAAGTCTTTTCCCTTGAGATAATCAAATTGCCAACATGGCCCTATGTTTTGTGATAATGGGTGGTTTGGGGATCTTTCGATACTTTGTCTATATTTACTTGACACAATTTGTCTCCTTAGATCCAAGGGAAATTCACCCATTTCCACTTGTAATGATTGTAGGGAAGTGAGAGGTAGTCCTCCCACACAAAGCCGTAGCGCCTGGTATTGCACCGAATCAAGTGTCCTTTTTGTGGTGGTGGTAGCGCTATCGTAAGCCTCACATCCATAGTCGAGTAAGGATCTTATGAATGCCCTGTAAACCTTTACGAGGGATTTAGAAGAGTTCCCGTTAAACATCTTAGGATATTCAATTTTCTTTTACATCTCTTTACAACATTTTCCATGTGTGGCTTCCAGGTCAATTTCTTATCAAAAGTTACCCCCAGAAAATGATGAGTATTCTGAAAGGGCACTTTATTCCCGTCTAATTCTACTTGCGGTGGTGAGAGATTCATTGTACTTTTTGTAAAAAAATATAGGGACTGTCTTATCAGCCGAAAGCCGAAATCCCCATCTGCGACACCAAGTCCGGAGCCTATCCATGGACTTACTGGTAAGGCTTCTGGTTTTCTCGTGTGATTGGTTTGAACAGATAGGTTACAAGGAGTAGAAACTCTTGTAATTCAAACGCATTCGTGAGTTTTAAAGCGTAACAATGGGACGCGTAACATTCCACTTGCCTTTGAAGTTCCACGCCCCCTCCCCCTGGGGAAAAAAACGTGTAAAAACACGTGAATTTTACTTTTTTGGGACGATGAGCCACACCCCCCCCCCCCCTGGAGCTCAAGGGGGGGGGGGGGGGTGCAAATGTTCAAATTTTCGAGGGCCCAAAAAAAAAATGGTGCTTACTACCCCCCCCCCCCCCCCCCTTTGAGCGCCAGGGGGGGGGGGGCATCCCCCGAAAAAACTTTAAAAAATCACGTGTTTTAGAGTCCAAATTTCCTGAAGTATTAATCAAAATTACCCGACTGGGCATGTGTAGGCACTAATCTGACAATTATAACATCATATAACTGTGTATGTTAAGTATTACAAATTCATTTTTTATTTTCGTGAGCCGGAAGTAATCAGAAAAGTGTCTAAAATTGCAGGTTTTAGGACTGTAACATTTTTACTATTTTTCACAAATTAAAGCTGTTATCATAGTCCGTCGCTGTTTTCACGAAGTGACGGTAGTGAAAAAAAATTGCATTCACTTTGCGTTACGATTTTCCTTACTACCGTCACTTCGTGAAAATACAATGTAAGCACATTTCTTGACACATTACTACATCACTACTCAAGCTTTCCAATGATATTGGCGGACATCAAAGGTAACAGCACACCAGTAGATTGTATTGTGCAACCATAGAAAACGGCAGCTGCTTGGAATAATTTGTTGCCAGTTGGGTCTCCATCTCTTAAAACTCCTTGGTTTAAAGTCGACACAGTCTAGGAGTGTTATAGAATTCTGATTATGTGATAGATTACGATTCTTACGACGTATGCAACATGATATAATATGTTGATCTGGATGTTTTGTGATGTGCAAGAAAAGAAAAATTCTTGCATGTAACAGTGTATAATCAAAATAACAGTAGAGGAAGGTTTAAAGTGTAGATTTTTTTGTTTTAAATGATATTTTATTTCCTTCCTCATAATTTCACATAACAAGAAATTCACATAACAAGAAATTATCAAGATAAGCAATATAAAACAAGATCTTTGATACAAGACATTTCATAAGTTACATCAATCAATGAACTAAAATTTCACACATTTTGGGGTCTTAAATTACCTTCATAGCAATTTTAGGTTCTAAAAGGGCACTTTAAATGTTATAGACAGTGATGTACGCAGGATTTTTTTCAAGGGGGGAGGGGGGTGGTTTAACATTTTTAATTCGGGCCGAAAAATTCAGGGGGGGGTAAGGTAAGTTTTTGGGGGTCACCCTTTGGTACAAAAAAAAACTTTAACGTTTTTAATTTATTTACTTTTTTTTTCTTTTTTAAAGGTTTTTTTAAATAAAAAATCACAAACATAACAAACAAAATCAAAGGGGGGTTCAACCCCCTACCCCCCCCCCCCCCGTACGCGCCTGGTCATAGATAAGAATAAGAGCAATAACCATGCACTTTGAAAGGCATTTGCGGTCTGAAAACAGAACTCCACTATCCCTTTAACAATTTTTTAAATAAAAAAGAAGGCGGGCCCCCTCCCTCTGGCGCAAAGGAGGGGGGGGGGGATGGGTGTTGATTCGGCGCTAAATATTTTCTCTCGAATTGGGCATCTCATTTGGCCCCCTCCTTTGCCGCCGGTTGGATCCGACCCCAGGCATGAGAAATACAGTTTGGATTGCAAACACAACAGTAATTAATAGCAATATAGGAGAGCAGGGGTGTAAATCCCGGGGGGGGGGAGGAGGGGATGCATCCCCCCTGAGATTACAAAAAAAAAGAGAAAAAAAAAAGGAAGAAGAAGAAGAAGGAAAACAAAATGTGATTGTTTCAATTTCAGCATAATGCATGAGAAATTAGTTATTTTGTTATGTATGTATAACTGTATAGCCTACACGTATACAGTATGTCACGGTCATTGAGAGTAGTTGCGCGACGTGCGCGAACAAGCACTTCATAAACTTCAGAATAATTTTTCGTTATTTTGCAAGGAATTATTATAGCCCAGACGTAAAGTGCGCCAGGGCGCTAGCGCTTAAAAAGTGCAATCATGTACAGTAGATGCCCGGCTCCCCCCCCGCCCACTCAGTGTTATTTAGGGTACACGTATGCTCGTTCACTCCCTTTGAAAGCACCCCCCCCCCTACCTCAGGACTGCCAACATTTCTGAATCCCCCTTTCGCCGGCTTTTCGCTGGCTTTTCCCCCAATTTCACGTGAGCTCTAGTCGATCGAGGGGGACTGGGGGCCAATGTTTTTACTTTTCAAAATGAAATTACCCTGAATGAGCTTTCAAAGCTAGCAGGAATTTCAGGAATTTGATCCCGGGATTTGATTAATTTTTCTATAATATTCAAGATATTATATAACCCCCTTTTTACATTTCTCAGGAGTCCAAAGAGAGAGAGAAAAAAAAAACTCACTCCCTTTTCAAAGAAATCTCCGGGTGAAAAGTCAAATACACTCCCTTTTTTTTACAATTCTCGGGCCGGATTTTGTCACGCGAAAAAGTACCCCTTTCCTGGAGATTTTAGGAACGCGCATGCGGTCCCTCCGACCCCGGTGTGTGTGTGTGGAGGGGGGGGGGGGGTAGATGAAGACTGAAGTTCCAGACCTAGCGTGTTCAAGACTTATAGTGGCCGTTTGTCTCTTCAGCTATTTCAAGGTAAGCCTGTACACATTCTTATTATTTTTATATTTGAGAAAGGCTTTGGCTGAGGAAATTAAAGAATTCATAAGATTTAATTAATAAACACAGTACATGTATCACTATATGAATTCCAGAAACATTTTTTAAGAGGTATGAAAACTGTGAACGCATCTGATTGAGAGTGATAAATAATACGGTAACTGTTGCATTTCCCAAGTCCTACTCGGTGGTTGTCATTTGTTCACACCTAAAACTTGAGGGACGAGGGGATGATATTTAAGGGCTGCAATGCATGTGATGTTTGTGTAGGTCTATGAATTAATTAATTTGTCTTTTATATTGAATGAATTGAATCGTATTCAAATAAGGGCTTAATAAAAGTCGAAAACGGTGCAACGAATCGTCTTCTTTCTATAATAATTAAATCAAATGTCTAAGCTTTTCGCGCTTCGCGCGGGAAGGGGGAAACTGAATTCAGACAAGGATTAAGAGTCGAGAACAGTACACCCAATCGTCTGCTTTCTCTAATAATTTAAGGAAACGTCAAAGCTTCCGCGCTTCGCGCGAGAGGGGGAAATTGAATGCAGATAAATAGGGCTTAATAAGAGTCGAAAACGGTGCAACGAATCGTCTTCTTTCTATAATATTTAAATCAAACGTCTAGGTTTATCGCGCTTCGCGCGGGAAGGGGAAACTGAATTCAGACGAGAATTAAGAGTCGAGAACAGTACACCCAATCGTCTGCTTTCTCTAATAATTTAAGGAAACGTCAAGGCTTCCGCGCTTCGCGCGAGAGGGGGAAACTGAATTCAGATAAATAGGGCTTAATAAGAGTAGAAAACGGTGCAACGAATCGTCTTCTTTCTATAATAATTAAATCAAACGTCTAGGTTTTTCGCGCTTCGCGCGGGAAGGGGAAACTGAATTCAGACGAGAATTAAGAGTCGAGAACAGTACACCCAATCGTCTGCTTTCTCTAATAATTTAAGAAAACGTCAAGGCTTCCGCGCTTCGCGCGAGAGGGGGAAACTGAATTCAGATAAATAGGGCTTAATAAGAGTCAAAAACGGTGCAACGAATCGTCTTCTTTCTATAATAATTAAATCAAACGTCTAAGTTTTTCGCGCTTCGCGCGGGAAGGGGAAACTGAATTCAGACGAGAATTAAGAGTCGAGAACAGTACACCCAATCGTCTGCTTTCTCTAATAATTTAAGAAAACGTCAAGGCTTCCGCGCTTCGTGCGAGAGGGGGGAACTGAATTCAGATAAATAGGGCTTATTAAGAGTCGAAAACGGTACAACAAATCGTCTACTTTCTCTAATAATTTAGATAAGATAAGATTTTTATTCGTCTTTCTTTCAAATGACATATAGAGCATAACATTGGATCTTTACACATTTACAATGCAAAATAACAAATTATGGCAATGATAAAAACAAAGTTAACTAAAAGAAAGACGGGGAGACCCTTGTTAAAGCAGAGCTTGTAATTATTAGGGTCCCCTCTGAGCCGGATAAACATGATGAATAGATATTTGTGACTACCTAAGAATACAAATAGGGAAAAGGGGGTATAAAAAAACAGGAAGTGTACACACAAAACAACAACAAACAACAACAACAAAACGAGAGACGAGACTAGACAAGACGGGAGAAAAGAGAAAATATGAGAAATAATAGAAGACTACAGCACATCGACAATAGGCACAGCACACAACAGGCATAAGACAACAGGGGGAGGGAATAAGAGGTTGACAATCTGAAAATATTCAGTTAGACACATATTAATATCAAGAAGAAAATTTACATTTATAGTAATACATAATATATCTTTGCACCATAATAACTAAAAAAATGAACTACTCTATGAGTCACATTATTTATCGAAAAGATAAACCTTAAGTGTACACTTAAATGAAGAGAGACCAACAGATTGCTTAACACTAGAGCCTAGAGAGTTCCAAAATCTAGGTCCGGTAAAAACCAAAGTATTAAAAGTTAACCTTGTCCTTACTTGGGGTAAGTGAAACGCTGAGGCATTTCGTGTATCATGGTCATGAACTTGACTATTTTTCTTGAAAATGCTGACTAGAGCCTGTGGAAGGACACCAGAATCGAAGTCGTACATTAAAGAACCCAGTTGAAGGTGATAAATATCTTGCACCTTTAAAATGCTATGCGTATAGAACAGCGGATTATTGTGCGTACGAAAGCTAACGTTACAAATAATTCTTAAGACCCTCTTTTGAATCAAGTATAATTTTTCAAGGTTAGTTTTAAGAGAGTTACCCCAAGCAAGAACATCATAATTAAGATAGGGAAGGATTAATGTTGAGTACATTAATAGAAGGATGCCTTTAGGTCAAATTGATTTCAATTAATGAATTACGCCACTGTTTCTTGACAATGTCTTATAGAGATGATTTATATGAATTTTCCAACTCATTTGCTCATCAATGTGCAAACCAAGGAATTTTGTTGATGATACCCTATCTATCAATACATTATTAAATGATACATCTCCTGGAAGCACTTTGGTTGTATTACTAAAAAACATATAATTTGTCTTTTGCAGATTTAAAGACAATTTATTTACTTGAATCTACAAAGTAACTTTACTTATTTCGAAATAAACCGTTTCTAACAGAGTTTGTGGATTTGTGTGTGAATAGTACAATCTGGAATCATCAGCAAAGAAAATGAATGACAAAACATCAGATGAGAAATGAAAGTTATTAATATATACAATAAACAAGAGCGGACCAAGGAGAGATCCCTGAGGAACGCCGCATGTGACATTCTGTAACCCTGAATCAAAACCGTTCAAAGAAACAAATTGTTTCCTGTCAGCTAAGTAGCCCTTAAACCAGTCCAGAGCTGTGCCCCTGACACCATAATGCGATAATTTCCCTAGCAAAATTTCATGATCTATAGTATCAAATGCTTTGGAATAATCAAGAAATATACCGATTGTGTGCATCTTTTTGTCTATTGCTTATGAAATCTTATCTATAAAGTGCAGCAAGGCATGAGAGGTAGTATGTTTCTCTCGGAACCCAAACTGAAAATTTGAGAATATTTTACTTTTGTTGAAAACTTCTAAAGTTCTAACATAAATCACTTTTTCAAGGATCTTTGAGAAGGAGGTTAGAAGGGAAATAGGACGGTAATTTGAAATAGATTGAGGATCTCCCTTTTTAATTTTCATGTTTTCGGGGACTATTCCATTTAACATTGATGAATTAAAAACATGAATAAGGGGTTGAATAATCCCTAAGATAACCTGTTTAATTATGTCATTATTGACACCATCGTAACCAGGACTTTTCCCAGCCTTAAGCGAATTCACAATATAGTAAGCAACTCTTCCCTAACTAATGGGAAAAGGAATAAGCTTTTCTTGTTAGATTCTTTCAGGAAATCGTTAGAAGAGTTTTGACAGGAAGGGACCACCCGTGACAGATTAGGACCAATACTGCAAAAATAATCATTAAATTTTTCAACAATAATATTCTTATCTTCCACTAAACGACCCTCAATTTAAATATTCTTTACATCCGAATTTGTTTTTCTTTGACTTCTACACATTTCTTATCACTTTCCAAGTTCCTTTGATATCGTTTGAAGTTGCTTGAAACTGAGCAAAATAATATGTTTTCTTTGCTGCACGCAAGACTGAAGTAAGGGTGTTTTTATAATCAACATATCGTTTACGTGATGATTCTCTTCCACTAACTTTATAAGAATAATACAACTTATTCTTCTTATTGATAGACTTCAACAAGGAAGCACTGACCCATGGCATGCGTGGAATTTTCTTACGATTTCTAGTATTACGTTTGGAAATCGGAACAATTTCATCATAGAGAAGCAAAAAACTTATTAAAGAAATTGTTGAATGAAATATTAACATCCTTTTCAAGTAAAACTGCACTCCAGTCAGTTGCCGTTAGTGCTTCTCGAAACTTCTCAATGTTAGTAGGATTGTTTTTACGAATATATTTACATTAATGTTTATGAGCAGTATTACGAAAGTTTACTCTAAAGATGGGGAAATGATCTGAAAGATCTGATATTATAATACCTGAAGATGGAAAAGGTTGCAAATTACAAAATATGTTATCAATAAGGGTAGATGAACTATCAGTCACCCTAGTGGGTTTTGTAATTAATGGCATTAAAGAAAATGACAACATCATATTCAAAAAAGCATTATAATGGTCATTTTCATCACATTAAAGAAGGTTTATATTATAATCTCCCATTAAGAATATTGACTTATTAACAAATAGTGGGTTCAACAATATACTCTGCAATTCATTCACAGTAAGATCTATATTACTCTGGGGAGGTCTATAAATAACTCCAAAGATAACATTCTTTTTGCCTGGAATAAAACACTCCACAAAAATAGACTCCAACTGATCAGTCATTACATTTAAGTCATGCCTTTCTTGGAAATCCATACCAACTGGGATGTATAAAGCAACACCACCGCCTCTTTTATCGCGTCTGTGATTAGACACCAAACTATATCCAGAAATAGTAGAGCTATCATTGAGGTTTCTGGTTAGAGTATTAAAAGCATCAACATTTTTATGCATACTTCTAACATTTAAATGTAGGACAGTAACATCATTTTCACGTTTATTACGAAACCCATCCATAAATTGATTTTCTGAACAGTAATGACAAACAATTGGAGAGGCATGATCAAAATTATCATTAACATGTGGCACTAGCGTACTTGCATTATTTTCAAAAATATTACAAGCAACTTCTTCTAAATTAACCATCTTGGATTGGAATCACAAAATAAAATGTGAAGTCTAACTGTTGGGAATACAAGTCAAGAAGATTGTCAGAATACATATTAACACATTTTATGAAATGCCAAAGCTTCCGCGCTTCGCGCGGGAGAGTGTGTGTGTGTTGTGTGTCTGTGCGTGCGCGATCGCGCGCGCTTGCGTAAATTAGTGTGGGCGTGTGCTCGTGCTAGTATGTGATGGCTATCGCCGATCACCCCCCCTCCTCGATACGGATTTACGCCCCTGTATGAGAGTCATTGGAGAATAGCATGAATAATTGCACATTATATCAACTGCATAAAACGCACTGTCATTTTTTTTTTTACAACGAAAGCGAAGGTCGGAACGTCAACAGGGAGGGAGAGACTCTGAGAGAGATTTGATTAGTAAGAGAAGAAAAGAGTGAGAGTCATTAGAACATCAGAGAGGAAATGCTATTACGAGATACGAGTAATGAACTCAGTCAATAATAACATTAACCAGTGTCATCAGTATTTCGTGTCTTTTTTTTCCAGGGCTATGAAAACTCAAGCCGTCCTCCTCAAATCCCTCAAGCTCTCAAAAAGTTAATGGTGAAGTTAATTAGGTAGGCTTATTGTAGAAAAAGAATGCGAAAACCTTCAACCCGCGAAATCCCCATCCCCATATATATATACACACACTCACAAACTCACACATAAATATTATATGCATAATGGAGAACCACGCCTGCATGTTCAGTCTGACAGATTTCGCAAGCTACCTGGAGGATGGAGAGCGAAGTCAATCAGAAAAATTGCTTTCCAGGACAGAGTCAGTCCCAAAACCAATTCCAATAACAAAAATGATTTCGTAATAAAAAAATAATAAGATTATATCATTTTTGTTTGGTTGCTACAGATCGCATGTGTGTATAATACGTTGCGTCCCGTAAACAAATCAATGTTTGAACCCGCCTAAAACTTTAGTTGAAATGTAAGGGTCGATTAATTCCGTAGCAGATTGAGTTCACAGTCCAATTCATATATTCCGAGGGGAGTTCTTGCATGGCGATTACTGCAACATACCATTGTATTCACGACTGAGCTAATTGCCCGCCCCCCCCCCCCACTCAGTGTTATTTAGGTTACGCATATGCGTGTTCCAACCGACCCCCCCCCCTTTTTCAGCAAAAGTCCGGTGTGTAAAGTCAATACGCCTCGACCTTTTTATTTTGTATACGAGCCTTTTTCAGCACCCCCCCCCCCCCCCCCTTTCAGCAAAAGTCCGGTGTGTAAAGTCAATACGGGTCGACCTTTTTCTTTTGTTACGAAAAGGACATTTTGGCAACACGCATGGGGTCCGTCCGTTCTCGGAGTGGGGGGGGGGGGGGCTAATTGATAGATGAAATGCCGTTTGTTCTAACCCAATTTGTCTGCTATTCACATGGTCTAATAGTCATTTCTTCTACCTCATTATCTAATGACCATTTAGACTAATATTCATTTGGACTCATTCCCATATTGTCTAATCTCCAATTAGTCTCCCGCCTTTCTGGTTTATTGTTCATTTAGTCCAATAACCAGTTAATCTAATTTCCAGTTTGTCTAATGATACTTTCGTCTACCATCCATATATACGGTCTAATATTCATTTGATGATGATTATTATCTATGATTAAATGAATATTAGACCATATCGTAGACAAAATGGGCTTTAGAACAAATTGGGAATTAGAAGCTACAATCATTAAGACGACATTTTCAAATTTACACTTACCGTAAACAGTGATAGCAGGACACATGAAAGAGCTGCCGTGATTCGTCGGATAGCCATTGTCAGTGGTTTTGGCCCGGTGGCCTGGAACGAATTAGAGACATTGTACCATACAGTAATAATGATTTAGTTATTCAAAAAGATGCATCACAGCCAGGGGCCTGAATTGCACAATATAGTTACACAAGTTTTTACATGATTAAATAATAGACCGTACAGAATCACAAATGATACAAGTAAAACATTTTATGATCGACTTCAATAATTTTGCCTCTCTCAATGGGAAGAAATATTTCCATTCCTAATGAAATGAGGAGAAAAGCAAAATTATTATAATCAAGCATTAAATTGTTTACTTGTATTATGTGTATTTTTATTCAATTATTAAACTGAATCTGATTTATTAAACAGCACCGTCATGCATGGGCCTACATCAAGGAGGAAAAAATAGAAAATGCCATTTTATACATTGTGTACATTTCAATCTTTTGAAAATGTCACATTTTCAGTACAATAACAATATGACATTTACCGATTTCACTGCAGATCTCACAACTATTTGCAACAAAAAACAACTTAAGGTCAATTTTAGTCCTCTTTTATATCGCCTAAAGAAATCATGTTCGGGTTACATAATGTAATACGTCACTGTCATAGCTATTAAATTGCCTTAGCATGACATTTGAAACGTAGTTGCTGACGTGTTCTTTATTAAATTTGCAAGACTCAGTATGACTAAGCTATCTAATTTCATTAGGAATGCAAACATTTCTTCCCCATTAGGAAAAGCAAATTTATTGACATAAAGCAAAATATTTGTTTTCATTTATCTCTTCGACAGTGTTATTAAAGCAGGGGAACACTTAAAATATTTGATTTGATTTGATTTGATTTATTGGTTTCTGCACCTTTTTTTCATCATACATTTTCATGAACATAATATGGTTTAATACAATATTTTAAGTATATATAATTTTATACAGATAATAAATGAAATCAGAAAAATATATTGAATGCATAATTAACATACATAAGATGTAGGAGGGCTACAGAAATAAAGCCTCGGTCACAAATGCCATTACGAACTGCTACGAACGCCGTACGAACGATTTTCAGACAATAGAAATTCGGGAAGACAGTGGAAAAACAGGGAGATTCGTACGAAATTATCGTTCGTACGAATCTTTGTGACCGTAGCATAAGCAAAGTAGCTTGACATGTCCGCAGCCCTCAACTTAGATACAACAATAAAAAATAAAAATAAAAAAGAGTGTGACTTGCAGAGAAGAAAAGGAAAGGGGAGAGAAGGAGCGTTGGTAATAATACAATAAATCTCGTAAATCTTCTAATTGAATGCAGGTTCACTCATGAATGGATAAACGATGCTAGGTCGTTGACGATTACACATCATTGTTGAATATACAGCCAATGTACACACGAACACGAACACAGTAGAATTACACACGCCGTGTACACGACAGGATCAATACTTAGACAATAACATAGTTTTAACTGCCTTCTTAAAAGAATACAATGTCAGGTTTCGTATTACAATGGGCAGAGAGTTCCAAATGTCTGGGCCGGCGTGTCTAATGGATTTGAGAGCCAATGCGATTTTTGGATTTCTTAAATGGAATTTTTCAGTTTGACTTGCAGGGTAAAAGTGGATATTTGCGGACAATAATTAGGAAAAAAAATTATTACGATCATCAGCATTTGATGTGGAGAGTTATTTTACTTCACCATTTCTTAAAAGCAAAAGAAAAAACATTTTGTTTAAAGAGGGGGGTCCCGTCGCAACCTTCGCAATCCCCTCTCTTCTGTTGAGTCAGTTTACTAGTATGTGGATGATGACGCAACAGATATGTGACACAATGCGAACTCCCGCTACCTAATTGCTGCCAGCCGAAGATGGCGTGGTCCCTAGTTTAGTATGCCCAGCTGAAATAATATTATGTTCGTAGGCCTGGCTTACGAATTCGCTGAAAAGCTTCCACTACAAATATTGTACAGATGAAATAAGAACCGGCGAGATTCCAGACCCCCCCCCCCCCCAAAAAAAAAAAAAAAAAAAAATATATATATATATAAATAAATAACAAAAAATAATAATAATAAACAAAAAACAAAAAAAATAAATAAATAAATAAATAAATAAAAAAGTAAACAAATAAAAAAAAATAAAAAAATAAATAGTAATACAATTAAAAAAAAATCGAAGCCTACGTAGGAAGCAAGTGCACTAATCTCTAAGCTACTAAAGCCCCACCCCACAACAACAACAACAGCAACAATAAAGCAAGTCTTCTTGAACCGTTCCTGGTTACTGTGATATATATTTACAAGTGCGGTTACGTATTGGAAATCACCATTGGTTCTCATTACCGTAAGCACTGTAATATGTTGATGGATTTTCTTTTTACAGAATATCAGGGATCTTTGTCACTTCTTCAGAGATATTTCTGTTTTATATTCCTAAAAACAGGAATGTGAATTTAGTAGTTTACTTGAACGAACACGTCAACATATTAAATAGTTCTTCATTCATTCATAATGAGAAATCTGCAGTGAGAAAACAACACTGATTTTCTTTTCCATAGCACTATAATCATGTTGATTGATTTTCCGCTTCAAATTGTCGGGTTTTGGGTTTTTTTTTAAACATAAACTTAAAAAATGAGAAAAAATGAGAGAGGGGGGGGGGAATCCTCCCCTACACACACGCGCCCGCACACACACACACACACACCACCGCGCCTCCATTGGGTACGGTAGTCAGGGGCGTAAATCCGTACCAAGGAGTGGGGGGGGGGATGATCGGCGTTAGCCATCACACACAAGCACGATCACACTAATTTACGCAAGCGCGCGCGATCGCGCACGCACAAACACACAACACACACACACACGCTCGCTCATTAGGGGTGTGTGGGTGATAGGCCTACCGCGCGAAGCGCGGAAGCTTAGACGTTTCCTTAAATTATTAGTAAAAGAAGACGATTTACTGTACCGTTCTCGACTGTAAATCCTTGTCTAAATTCAGTTCCCCCCCGGCCCCCCCCCCCTCCCGCGCGGAAGTTTTGGCGTTTCATTAAATTAATAGAGAAAGTAGACAATTCGTTGAACCGTGCTCGACTCTTAATCCTTGTATGAATTCAGTTTCTCCCTCTCTCTCTCCCGCACGAAGCGCGGAAGCTTTGACATTTCATTAAATTATTAGAGAAAGTAGACGATTTGTTAAACCGTGCTCGACTCTTAATCTTTGTCTGAATTCGGTTTGCCCCTCCCGCGCAAAGCGCGGAAGTTTTGACGTTTCATTAAATTATTAGAGAAAGCAGACAATTCGTTGCACCGTTTTCGACTCTTAATAAGCCCTATTTATCTGAATTCAGTTTCCCCCTCTCGCGCGAAGCGCAGAAGACTTGACGTTTCCTTATTATGACATACTGTATACGTGTAGGCTATACAGTTATATATACATTAAACAAAATAACTCATTTCTCATGTATTATGCTGAAATTGAAACAATCACATTTTTTTCTTCTTCTTCTTCTTCCTTTTTTGTCCTCTTTTTTGGGGGGGTAATATCAGGGGGGATGTTTGTACAGGCCACCCCCCTACTTCAAGCTAGGGGGGATGCAGCCCCCCCCCCCCATCCCCCCGGGATTTACGCCCCTGACGGTAGTGATAAGAAGGTGAGGTGAGACGTCTTGAGGATAGTAGGTATAGGTAGATAGAATACTGCAAAATGGTAGCCCGAGAGCTAATTACATTGCAAGTTTCACAAGCTCAGTTTTAAAAAGGCATTTCAACAAATCTTAGATATAGACAAGTACAAATAATACATTGTAAAATAGATCACAACTTATTACATAATTCATACTTACAAACAACATTATTATTATTTTTGTTATTATTGTTTAGTGAGGAATATTAATATTTTAAATAGAAACTGAGGCTGATCAATTGAGTTTATGAGAAGAAAATACTGAAGATTTGTTTGAGTTCGGACCATAGTAAAATGCAAATTGAATGCCTATACTATAGAAATTAATTCATCACAGTCACACACAATATATGAGGATTTATCATAGAAACATAATTGAACAATATTGAAAGAAAGAAAAAGTGTCAGGGAGAGAACAATTTAAAGAGAGAAGGTTAAGTTAGAAAGAAAAAAAAGGAAGAAGTGCAGAAGAGGAGAGAAAGAGAGGGAGTGGTATGAGAAGAATAGAACAGATGGATCTGTGAAGATGTGGAGAAGAAGAATGATGATGAAAGTAAGACGACAAAGGGAAAGCGGTTAGAAATTTCAGAGTAAATTACAAAGTTTCCTTTACAGAGAAAAACAGTAACATTTACCAATTATACATGACTAAGATAATAACAGAATATATGCGCAAAAACTCTAAATATGTAAAGAGATATAATGTACGTGGGAAAGTGCATAACTATAAGAGAGAGATTCACTAGTTAGTCTGATAAAAACACAGGTTTATCCTGTAATTTTGAAATGATCTCAATTGGTAGATTTGTAAACTAGGATATGAGACTTGTTTTTATTTCAGCTACAGTATTGATTCAATATAAGTCTACTGTGCGTGCATGTTAATCTGTTTCGCTCTCTTTCCACCAGTGTTTGATTCAATATAAGTCTACTGTGCGTGCATGTTAATCTGTTTCGCTCTCTTTCCACCAGTGTTTGATTCAATATAAGTCTACTGTGCGTGATTCAATATAAGTCTACTGTGCGTGCATGTTAATCTGTTCGCTCTCTTTCCACCAGTGTTTGATTCAATATAAGTCTACTGTGCGTGCATGTTAATCTGTTTCGCTCTCTTTCCACCAGTGTTCTTAAGTGTGTACAAAAATAGAAATGAAAGCGGCGTAATAAAACCCAATATAATTGTCTTCATGACTGCAAGGAATTTTTGATGTTACAACCCTTCTTTGTGTAAATTACCAAGGATTTAGTGGATCGTGGGAAATATCTCTTTGTATTTGACATCACAAAGGACGGGTATGCGCTCTCAGTTCCCCCATCGATCCCATGCCGTTCAAGTGGTAAATTATCAACGTCATATTCGCTCGTCGCCAAGGTCAGCGTTTTTCTACCGTGTGGTGCTGCTGCTCACTGGAATGTCGCAACACACCTTTGGTTTGCCGTGATATAAATTTAGTTATATAACAAATATTCTGATTTTCCTCAATTGAGTTAACACCATTATTGAATTAAATTTCTGTAGGAAATACAATGTTAAGGATAATAAAATGTCTCTCTTCCTCAGTCGCTTCGACATCTTGCAACATTTATAAACATCATTTCAGACATTTTTCAAGGAGAGGCGTCCCCCGTCCCCATGAACAGTTGAATAGCTGTCTCCACATTTCTTTTCTTTTTTTCTTTTCCCTTCTTTTCTGGTTGTCCCCTTTTAACAGCGTCGCGTGTAGTAGGACTCCCCTCTTTATTTCTCTCTTTTTATCTGCTATTCCCGTTTAAACCCAACATTCCTTTTGAGGACTAAACCACGATCCACCATGCAAAACCTAAAATTCATTAATCACTTTAGCTATAAAATAAAACCCTGTTCTCAAAGAGATAAGCAGCACCCCAAATGATATTGACATATGATATTACTATTACTGTTAGTAAGCAAATAACTACCGTTGGTGAAGGTGATGGGACAAACTATCACTTCCGAGGCGATCTGGATGTAGCTATCTTTCCGAAGCGAAGCTGAGGAAAGATAGCGTATACATTCTGATCGACGAGGAAGTGATAGTTTGCCATCGCTTGAAACCAAAAGGTGATTATTTGCTTTATATTCCACATCTAAAACAATTTAAATACAAAAAGAAAAGGACGTGCATGCATCTACATAAAAGACACCAGGCCCAAATTCACACCAAAAAAAGTTAAAAGTTTAACCCAACCCCTTGAGGGTACGGTGCGCGCATAATGTTTGCTTTAATTGCGCTCATTGGAAATGCGCGCTTAATTGCGCCTGTTTTAGTGCGCTTTTGGATAATCTTCAGTGAAAGTGCGTTGCCCTTTGTAGATAGTACCTCTATCTTCAGTAAAAGTGCGTTGCCCTTTGTAGATAGTAGTACTATCTACAAAGGGCAACGAACTTTTTGCTTCTCCCATCAATGATGGGCGAACTATATTTGGTCACGTGATTTACTTATGACCAATCGTAGAGCAAGATTCTTAGTATGTGGAATATAATATTTGATATTTGTTGGGCAAATCCGAATATACATCAGAGATGACGGCATTGTGAGAAGAGATACATAATACGAAACATCAATAGTCTAACTTACTAATGTTATTTTATATAGGAACGTTTCTTAGTTAGTAAATGTTTCTCATCACTGCCCCAAAACTGGCCCTCCTCCCCCTTACCTCCTCGCTCGGGCAAACACACACACAAACCATCACCATCTCAGGGGGTGAGGCAATGCTTTCTTAACCGGGATGTTCCGGGTTCGAAACCCGATCGGGGGTGATAGGGGTCTTAGGTAGAGCATTAATCCTATGTCAATATCAAATCCCTCGAAGAGGACTTGAAGCCTTCGGTCCCCCGGTTACTTACTTACAAGCATACACATATTTTCTTAGGTCACGATGTACTTTTTGCTTTCCTCACCGCATGCACATAGGTATTCATTACATAATGTTGTATATCACAATTCTGACTAGGCGTTCCAAGTTTGCCCCAGTTAGTATACAATGATCATTTGAATTGTGAACAATAAGGACATTCATATTTCAAGGTGAAAAGTTTTTGGGCATGGGGTATTGTTGCCTTGTATCTCTATTATCCTTATATTCTTTTGATCTGACGGAATACGCTGTTTCAAACGATCTGTCACCCCCCAGGCCATCAGAATTCCCCACGTTGAAGTAGCTAGCTAGAGATTTTCGTCGTGCCGGTTGTTGGTTTTAAACAACAGTGCATGCGCATGAGTCTCACCTCGAAAGCATTCATGTAACTGTCATAAAGTTCACCCACATCCAATGCTGGGATGTCGGTGAACTTGGACTTCTGACAGTTCCGTAAACAAGTTGCCTTTGGCTGGTAAATAAACCAAAGAGCAAGAAGCATAGGAAGGCTCCGATCGGTGTGTGGTGATCATCAACAGAGCGTCAACAAACACAAATATTACATGTCGTCTTTAGCCAAGAATTGGTCGGTTTTGCGGTGTGACTGGCCGGGTGTAGTACGATAACATTTACAAAAGATAAACTTTGTATCACTTTTACACCCGTCAAGTGCCATCACTATGAACATGACGGACAAAGAAAGAGGACAAAATATACAGTTCCTCATTCTACCCTCAACAATTGCTGTGGTAGACAAAGGAATATCCCTTCACTGCTATTATGTAAAAATGTGTAGAACAAGTGAATATGCATGTGACACCTGTTCTACACGTTCTTACATAATAGTAGTGAAGGGATGTTCCTTTGTCTACCACAGTAATTGTTGAGGGTAGAATGAGGAATTGTATATTTTTCCTCTTTCTTTGTCCGTCATGTTCATAGTGCATGAACTCATTGGCACATTTGTTTCTAAATGTGAATGAGCCCAAAAAATTATACTATGAATTTGTTAATATTATACTTAATAATCAACACTCTATATATAAAATGAAGAATGAAGTGTGAGGGTACCTCGCTGCCGCATACATAAATAAAGTTAAACCATTATTTGTGCATCGAGATGTCCGCAAATAATGGTTTAATTTTATTTATTAAACATCTCGATGCACAAATATGATAATATTAGGGCATTCTCTAGAAATCTCCTGTTTCTTAATGTTGCGAACGGGTAAAGAGGACGAGCATAGTCAAGTTGTAATTTCGATAGAAAAGATTATAATATAAATTCTGGCACCTCGTTGCTCAAATATGGAGCTAGTCAGGCACTTCAATGCCCTAAATCGTCATTGTTCCAAAGGTTGTGAGCAAGCCAGCGAAGCGAGTGTGGAAGAAATACAGTTTCGTATCTATTAAATGCTACTTCCTCATGAAATAGTATGTACTCTAGCAGTTTCTGATATTGGGTTTCATGAAATTGACGTTATTCCAAAATAATAACATTTGTTTAATTACTTCCTAAATTTCTCTCACAACACCCTGGTCGAAAAGCGCTGCTCTATGGCGATGCACGTATTTGCACAAAGACAATGTCAGTTAACCACATCTATAAGCATATCATTGTGCAATGAATCATAACATACAAACTGTATCCAAAGAAAAGATGAAAAAATCCTTAAATATAAATTTAGTCAATATCAGCACAAAATTCTCCGTTCTAATCATGACTTTCACCTTTCTCGCATTAGTATTTCTATTTATTAGAAAACTGTATTCACATGCACATGACTATTTTTTTTTCAACACAAAGGCATTTGTACATGCATCACAGTGGATCAAACTAAGGCTAGATTCAATTGTGACAAAGATTTGTGTTATTTCCTTCCTCCATAACTCTAGATGTATCTGAACTTTTTTTTCAAAACAGCGAAATCAAATAATTTAGTTTAAATCTGCCCCCCCCCCCCAACAAACAAAAAAGCGAAAGAAAAGAAGGAAAGAAAGAAAGAAAGAGAGGAGGTGTTAGACGATGTCACACAGAGGCCAAAAATCCGGATTTTAGTTTTCCTCTTAATCGCTGTCTTTCACCAATTATCCCATTGAAAATCCTCTAACGAAGCAAGAAAAATCTCCCTTGAAAGGATTTTTCAAGGAATTTTTTAAGGGATTTTTCTGTGTGACACCACCGAATGAGAATGAAATATAAATCCATGGGATAACTCAAAGTTTTGGGAGCACATTTAAAATCTCCCAAATGAAATCTCATAAACTCAGACAGTAATCAGTCACGATTTGTGTTTAAATTATGACTTTGTTTATGTAATATTTTCTGTTTTTATTCACTGTTGATCTGTACTGATAAAACGTCAAATCAACCTTTTCCAATAATTTATTTTACTTAAGTTGAGTTTTTATTTGAAATTATTTATTTATACAGGCCCAAAAGGCTTCCCCCAGCCATTTTCTGGGACGCACTGTATAGAAAACTGTCATTGGTTGCGGGTAATTATAATATGAAGTTTGAACTTCTACCGGCCTTAAAAAAGAGATATGTATTTCATTAATGTATTTGTTCGGCCTGATTCCTTTCAAAGCAAAACAATACATCTCATGATTCAAAAGATTTTTTCTTCATTTTTTGTAATCCTTGTTGGCGGAATGTCATTGATAATAGGCAGAAGGCATCAATGTTACTTGGGTTTCCCCACGGGTATGACCCAGCTCTGCGGGACAATATGTATTGTTATTGTGTAAGACACCATAAAATTGCCAGATTGCCAAGTCCAGAAGGGCAATTTAACCCTGGACTCATTTTTTTCTCGAGGTAATAATTTTTAGAAACTTTTTAGTTATTAGCTCAGATGAAAACAAAGCAAATCAAAATTTGTTTCAAATTGTATCTCACTCCATCCCTCGTAACTACGGAACTGTGTCTACTGTTACCTGTCATGTGATAGGCGTTGATACGTCTCTCTGATCGCTAGTAACTCAGATCCTATCCATTTTACCAACATATATTCTTTATGGTTTCATATGAGTAATACTGTCTATTTTATGTGAAGTATCCTTAACACATCATTTTTCTCGGGGGGGGGGGGAGGAAGCTCCACGATGTTTTCGCTATCATTGACTATTACTATATGTATCTAGGCCAAAACAATACGGTCTAAAGACCCTACTTTTGAAAATCTGCGCGGTAACCGCGCAGATTTTCAAAAGTAGGGTCTTTAGACCGATGTTTTCATGTTTTCATTTAACCCTCTGCTGCACCCCAGTCGCGATCCTGTTTATTAATTTACATTTCATTGATTAAGCACTCTCGTAACAGCCTATTATTTTTTTTTAGAAAGCCTATTAAAAAAAAATTGATCCCGAGAGGCATTGGTTTGAGTAAATCTCTCATCATCTTGAATAAACAACGTATTGCTTTGATGCGATCAATAATATGAAAGACAAAAGCAGGCTGAATCGGCGTCTCATTAAAACTACATCAGCGGTATTGAGTAATCTGATTGGTAGAAAGTCTTTCAACGTCAGCAGTTCGACACGCTAGTCTCTTTTCGCTAGTCGCCATTGTTGTAAACGGTAAGTGTCATAAAAGGCTGGTAAAAATCAGATTTAGAAAGTTTAGTTTCATGTAACATCATTATGATTTTTTAGTTTTAATTTTCATTTACGAGTTTATCAACCAATCTTGTGTAGATTTGTCAGTGGGATATTGTAATGTTAAGACTATCTAACTGGGTGTTGAAAATCTCAAAATTGACGACTGTTATTAAGCCTACCAAAATTAATATCATTGTACATCGTGTCCGCATGCCAGAAACAAATGCATGTTCATTTTACCCTTAGAACACGTGGAAGTCTGATGCATAAGTTAACGCGGGTATACTCAACAAATTATATTAACCAAAATACTCGGGGAGTTTGAGTGGCGTGTATGAGAGAACCATGCACATGATGCAGGCCCTTGCACGACATTGATGTAGTCTGCTTCACACGACCTTTTCCACTAAAATATTCATCCCAGCTGAGCCGACGTTTCCAACCATAAAACAAGTCATATCCCCAGCTATCATAGATCGTCGCGGTTATCGGATTATGACGGTTCCTGTCTTAATAGTCAGATTAGTTTACATATTTAAAATTTAAGAATACTGACTTAAAAAGGGGGCTACTGAAGTAGACTTTATAGACATGACGAGGATGACGAGGATGTGTTTTTTGGTTTGTGGTCACATGTAAAAGTGTTACATAATATTGTTCCCAAAATAATTGTTTGTACAATGTTTACCCTAAAAATGTATAGAAATATTTGTATTTTATCGCGTCTGCGTAAATCTAAGAATTCAAATGTTTGACCTATCAAAGTTAGAGAAATTGCGTCTAAACAATGAAATTTACTGGATCTTACGAAGCTAGCCTATTTGTAATATTTCGTCCATCGTATCTTGATTCTACCGTAGACCACTTCTGACCTTTTCTCCTTGTATCCTAGCTTGAAAACTGTTGTCAACTGGTCTATGTGACTCACATTTGTTATTGTCAGATGCAACCACTTTATTGTTCTTCACTTGTAACTTTATTTAGTAAGCGTTGAGTAGCCTACAATTGTCTGGTTATTTAGTTTCGTGGTGTATTTTATAGTTACTCCGAAGCTAGATGTTTAGAATTTGCTGTTTGTGTGAGAAGAGGCAAAAGTTCAGTAAGTTTAAATTTTAACTTGTAGGAGGGGGGGGGGGGAGACTCATTTAGTAAGAGTGTTGTGATGTAATTAATGTAGTATGTAAATATAGGACATTTCTTCAGGTTTGGGGGCAAGGTAGTGAATAAGCAATTTTGGTATTTAAGGGACAAGATACCTTAAATTTGAAGTACTTAGCTGTACTTAACACCATCAGTGCACCGCCTCGACATTATACAACGCATTGGCATGAGCAGCTTTGGCGCAAGTCGATTTTTGCACTCTCGCAAACAATGCCTCCTGTTCTTCAAAGCGTGAACACATACCACACAAAATTATACTAAATGATTTGGGATAAAAACACTCTTTCATAAGATGTATAATCATTTACTGTTTCAAAGATGGATTTTTAGATTAAAATCAATTTTCTAGGTGTAAAATTATTATTTTTACTCACACGGTATATATATACATTCATCGTTCCGCAGGGGGGAGGAGGGTGGGGGATGGGGGTGTTCAGATAATTGAAATGAATTGCAAAAGGAATACAATGGCAACTTCTTATTCCAGGTCGTGTAAAACTAATTTTTATACACAATATGGATTACCCAATGTCACACAGAGGGCACCACAGTTAGTAGTCTCAACTTACAGACCAATATTCAGTCATAGATGTCGTCATAGTGACACTTGATCTATTTTAACATCATTACACATGTCAGACATCATAGTTCCATAAATTTTTAATAGATTCTTCACAATGTTAAAGGTACTATGTCCCATTTGCAGGCCAACAAAAAAGAAAAGGTTAAATTCCAACGGTACATAAAAGATAATGATTCTTTAGAACTTCCCTAAAAAAAAAAAAAAGGGGGGGGGGACTTGATAATGTCTTTAAGTGTGAAAATAACGACTATTAGTTGTAGAATCGACGTAAGAGCTATAGAGCCAGTAAGTAATAGTCTGATTTTCAGACCAGGTCGTATATTTTATGCTGCGCAAACATTCAATCGGTTTAATTTTGGCCATTGCAAGAAGTGGGTTATTGATGTAGACAAATGCTCATGCACCCTTTACAGCTCATTTATGTATGTTATTACTAAAGAAGAAAAAACCAGTCAGTCACTCAATAGTGTCTGACAATGAAGTCTAGCAAGTAAACAAGTTTCCTCGCATAATTTGAATATTAGGACACTGCTAACGTTTAAATTTCACAGATAAGACATACATGACATATTCATAATTCCTGCAAAGTTCTACAGAATTTGATGTTGGCTGCAAAAGGGACATAGTATATTTAACAATGTATTTAATTGCTTCAACAAACTGGCACTGGCCTTGTATATAGTAAATAGTAAAACAAAACTGCTTGTAATTTTTGTTCCCATGAAATGAGTTATATACACTGTCGCTCATAAAGGTGGAATATTTTAGTTTACCCCAATTTATGGAATTATTTTAAAAATTATTTAAAAATAATAGATCTATATAATAGTATACATTCTCAGATTTTATTGAATAATAATTTGCCAATGTGTGTTTTGCGTGACTGCTAAAGCATGTGTATGCTACTATGCTTATTAACTAGGGGACCTATGCCCTCAAGTCATAAATGACAGTAATGAGGATTAATGCCCCACAAAAGGGCACTAATATTGCACATCGACACGGTTTTGATCCTGGGGCCTCACAGTTACGAGGCCATTGTTTTGTCACTGAACCATGACTGTACGCAGCGGGGGCTAGGGAAGGGGGCAGTTTCCATAAATAAAAAAAAACACAGAAAATGCAATAAATTTTCAATTTATTGCATTTTACCCCGGTCCCCAACATAAAAAAATCCTCTGGACGGCCATGCATCATGGCTCAAAGCATGGGCACACAGAAGATTTTTTTATGTTGGGAATCAGATACAGTATTTAATCAATATAAGCCTTCTGTTTGTTTATCTGTTTCGCTGTGTTTCCACTAGTGTTTTATTTCGGTGTACAAACTTGGAAATGACAGCGGCGTAAATCAAATATAATTTTCTTTAAGAATGCGAGGAAATGTTAATGTTACACCCATCTTTGTTTATGTCAAAAAGCTTAGTACATCGTGGAAAATATTTCTTTGTGTTTCACTTCGATACCACATCACAAAGAGCGGGTATGCGCTCTCAGTTCCCCCGTCGCTTCCATACCGTTCGAATGGTAAATTAACACATTATACAAGCCATTAAAGTATATGAACCCATGCATCATACAAATCGAATTTCCTGGATCCTTTTGATATATATTTCGAATTGGTTTGTGTCATTACCGCTGACAAATAAAGCGAGCCAAGTTCAATTGCTTTACTTTAGCGTACCACTACACGCGTCAATGCGTAGTGCTAACCGTCATACAAACTACATAGAGGCGGCGCTCCGGGGGGGGGGGGGGGTCTAATGACGCATCCAGGGGGGAGGGCACAGTGCCCCACTTTTTAAAGTACCCTCAAAGTGACCCCTTCCCCCTTATAATACGTGCTCTTTTCCATCTCTGATGATAACCCATTTTTATTTTGACACATCCCACTTTTCCTTTTTAATAAGCGCCCCTTTTCTTTATAAGTACCCCAAATCTTTTTTCAATAAGATTCCTTCTTCTTCTTATAAATGGCCCTTTTCACCTTTGGTAAATTCCCAAATGAGTTCTGATAGGTGTTCTTTCTCCTAATGTATAGGATTTGTGTATTCATGTATATACGGCAACGGGTATGCGCATACATTATTTCATATTTTATTTAGTGTGTCGATTACATAAAAAATATTTTTACGCACTAAAACGTCATTTTATGTGATATTTTGTTTTTTAGTGGTTGGCGCTGCTGTGATTACCACACCATTGTTTAGCAAAAAATAGTTTGGAAGCAGCAAACGTAGCACTTCTTCTTCTTCTTCTTCTTCTTTTTCTTCTTCCAGTAAATTACAAACCGCCGTTGGCGTTGTATTGTACTGTATTGATTTGTACTTCGGTTAGACTCCAGTACTATAAACACCGTTATTATTAAAATTAATTATTTATATGGTCTTATATTAATCTACTATGCAGGGTCCGCATGAAGTATTAATTCCCATGTGGATTCCCTGTGTAACATAAAACCGAATTATTTGTTCTTTTGTACAAGAACTTGTTTCACCCAGGTCACCCTTATTAGCATCAATGCGGTTCTTATTTTAGGGCCCTGTAATTATTATCTACCCAGCTGTTGCCAGGTGCCCATTTACACGTGACTGGAGAGAGGCAAATGTGGATGAATGTCTTTAATTAACTAATGTCCAAATGATGTTAGTGCCGGGCTGGGATTCGAACCTTCAACCCTTGGTTTGAGAGTCAAGTTATGGACCACGATATCACCTCTTTTCCCCATAGACCAGACTACTGTTTATGTTTCGATTTTACTTTCGGTTTCGGTTTTAGTTTCAATTACCAAAAAGATAATCAATATTAACAATTATGACGAAAAGTCGATCAATGAATTAATTGAACATTAATAAAATGCATTTGCAAATCACTAATCGAAAAAAGAAACTTTTGCTATTAATTATGTATTTTCTTTAACTGAAAAAAATGTGGAAATGGAGCGATCCACTGAGAACCAGGGCCTGTAGAATGTGGACCCCTCAAATAATCATAGTATTACATGAGTGTAATAAATACATATATATTTTTTAAAAGAACAGAGACAAATGAATACATAATATGTCAATTGGGGGAGATAATATAATTATAATTTGAAAAATCATAACAATTTGCATATCATACATCGGTGGTGAACATGTAAATGGACAACGGAGACTTAAAACGAAGAATGATAAACGTTCTCCTCCATATACAATAGAACAGACCAACCAAGTTATAAGTCTTATGACTAGTGCGAATTTCACATGTAAATAAGTTTGTTTTGATTTACAACTCCTCTGATTTAGAACGAGCAATGACGTTAATGAAATCTCAGAAGTTTATATTATAACGAAAAAAAGGGGAAAATAATTTATTTGCATACAATGTAACCTGATTAGTTATGAATGTTAATAATAATTAATAGCGTAATAGGCATTAGCGTAACTCTTGAGGAAAATATTTAAAGAGTAAAAGTTAGGAAAAAGAATTACCAGCCTTGTAAAGATTATAGCCAACATCCGACATTGATTTTGTAATATAACAAATAACTATACCAGATAAATTATCACACAAAATGAGACTTAATCAATTGCAATTTAGAAGCTTGCCTATACAATCTCGTGCAAAAGATCATAGATTTCAAAATTAGTTTCAACAAAATTAAAGAAAATGAACATCTGACCCAATGCTGCACAAGACGGAATTAGAAATTCCTTTGGGATCGAATAATCAATTATGTCAAGGATCTTTAAAGATCTAATTAATAATTTTTTTTTTTGACGATCAAATCATTGATCCCTAAAACATGCTTAAGGTCGAATTGCAAATTTCTTAATTAAGATTGAATCATACATTATTTTCAGAATCAAGTATTAATTCTTCTAAGGTCTTCTATTTGATTATTTCACGATCGAGTTATTAATTCTTAATTAGCACGCAAAAGAGGCTACATTTGAGGATTTAGGTGAGTTATTACATTCAGGAAAATACACTACAATCTTGATGCATATACTTATTCCAAAGTTGATCTCTTCTTGAAACCTACTGCAGTGTAATATTGGAGCGCCCAGATTTAAACACCATGTTTTAGTGATGAAACTGATAACTTCTACTTTTCCTTTAAATATTTTTTTTCTAGAGACTGTGATCTATCCTCTTATATAGATAATCGTTTTTATTTTCCTTTGATATATTTATTTCACGCTCTGTGATCTCCTTCCATCCCACTTGTTTTCTCTCACTTAAAACAACATAAACATTATAATTCGATGGATACAATATCCAAGTAGAATCAGTGCATTCTAGCGGCAAAGTAAATCAATCATTCATACACCATTGCTCATAAATTAGATTTATTTATTTTTCCAACCCTTTTTTTTAAATGAATTGATTGTGACGATATGATTTATTAATGATATATAAAGTTGGTTTCTTCTCTTTATTTGTCAAACTGTATTGATCAGTAAACTCTGTGAAGATGTACACATTAATTCCGGAATAGATCATATTGTCACTCATTTCATGAAAAGAGGTAACAAAAAAGTTTTCAATTTTAAAGGCTCAAGTATATGCCCAAAGTAGAGTTAAATTCTAGCGTTGACGTAAATGAGACATAATTGATTATTATATGGCACCTGAACATTAAGAAACCTAAATACATAAACACCAGATCGTAACCCTATTTAAACAACAGTACTAACAATTATAAACTAAATATTCCTCAATCCAAACTGTAATCTACCGGGAAATATTTTACGGTGGCTGCTTCACAAGCACGGAACCTTTTCCCATTTTTGGTCAATAACATAAATCTGTATTGATTTAACGAGATGTACCTATTTGCATAGTGTATGTATTTCATGTTTTTCTTCATATTTTGTATTTTTATAAGCGCATAGGTACTTTCTGTTTCTAACGCTTCTAAATGATCGACATTTTATTATCATCATTATGATTATTACTATTCTTAAAGATAAATACCAGTTATGGTCATGCGATTGCATTGTGAAAGAAACGTTGTGAAAACGATCAAAAATAGATGTACTGCAAGGTTCTGGAATCATCAAAATGATAAGAAATTTGTTCCAGTCTTCATAAAGTTACAAGCACTGTACATAGAAAGATGTATATGGGACTACCCACACGAGCGCGACTCGTGCGTTTTTATCTCTCATAGTCCAATAGATAAACTAATTTACCAAATATATCAAATAGTAGGCGGTTTCCCGGCAAAAATGTTATCATCATGACTCAAAACATATTCTTTTACATGATTGGTAATAAGAGCTTCCATTTCATTTTTTGAAATTGGGGCGTTTCCAAAACTGGTCTTTACCCTTGAGCGCAGCTTGGTTCTATCAATGACTTTCTAATCGAAATTTAAGCAGAGGTCAAACGTGATATAATTATAAGAAATCCAGAAACATGCACTTTTTTCCCAACCTTTTATTCTTAAATATCTCTACGGACCTATAATTAAATGTAACTTTATAAATGATTAAATCATCTGCAAAATCTGTTGTATATTGTCATTCCCCCATTATCTATTATCTATGAACATTTCATATAATAGTAGTAGTAGTATTTAACTTGATAGACAAGTTTGACAGTAGTAGTAATAGTGATAGTAGAATATAAATAACAATGATAATAATGACAAATAATAATTATAATAATAATCCGCTTTTATATAACGCTTGATACATCAACGATGTCTCTAAGGGCGTTACAGAAATATTACTACCCCGGTCAACGGATTCAGGCTTGCCCGCACACAATGTAAAATGTTCAAAACCTAATAGATTTTAAGATTTTGACATTGATGCAAGGATTAGGCCCTGATTACTAACAGCAATTGATGACAAAACATCGCCCGGCAAGAAACCTTCGTTATCAGTTACAATCCTTGTTAGTTCCTCCCTCAATATCAACAAACTACCATGATGCGAGATCGTTTCAACTGGGAGCTACAGAGTTATGGAATAAATTACCTTGTCATCTTAAGCAGGTTGATACAGTAGAAAATTACAAGAGTCTCTTAAAGACGCATTTGTTTGTTTGTTAATTTAGTACAATGTTATGACAAAGCAGTTATTCTTTCTCTTTTCTTCCCTCATGTCTGCTATTATCCTTTCTTTTCTTTTTTTCTGAGCGCATAGGGACTTACATTTTTGTTGTTGTAATATGCGTGATATAAGAATGGTTTGTTATTATTGTTATTAACGCACATCCTCCGCCCCATGGGGAGCATTCTAGCCAGGTACGATCTTACAGACGATCACAATGCTGAATAAACTATATTAACTTTCGCATCCTACCAGGTACCCATTTACCACCTGGGTGGAGAGTGGCAAATGTAGATAAACGTCTTGCCAAATGACGTTAGTTTCGGGGGATTTGAACCCCATACCTTGGGATATGCAGTCGGGCGGCTTATCCACTGGACCACACCATCTTCATCATCATCATTACCATTATCATTAATATTATGTTGCTTACCTAACCCCACTTAAAATAGGATGCTTCCGACACAATTCTTCTAACGTCCGAAGCCTTCCTCACATGCACTGATAAAGCAAGTTGAACAGGTATCCAAAAAGAAAACGATCCAAAATCCAAAGTCCGCTAGATCCTGGCATAGCCCGCACCTTAAATGGGCTTCCGAATTTCAGTGCTAGCTCCAACCCTAATTTTGTATTGCGCCGAAATTTGGAGAGTGTGCCATAATTGGCGTTAACCCCTCCCCTTTTGCATGTGCCTGGGTAAAAGGGGGCGGGTAGGGTGGTCCTAACCAGGCACCGACATTGCTCGCGTGAACATACACAGAAGTACAAACAAACACACACATACACACGCGCGCACACACGCACACACACACACGCACACACACGCACAACCGTCCTTGCCCGAGCTAATAGGGACTTTTAGATTGAGTAGACGAGAACACGACGTACGCCGAGTGATCATGCGTGTCAACGTACTCAACTGCCCATGTTGACTACAATTAGAAATCTTTTAGATTGCACTCGACGATATACATGCATGCAGGAAGTAACACTATAAATTACATGACAAACAAAGAAAGAGGACAAAATATACGGTTCCTCATTCTACCCTCAACAACTGCATATATTAAGTGTTCCTAGGTAGGTCAAGCCATAATGTTTGTCCAACGTGGCAACAACGAATGTATGCAGTTAGGATTCTGTCTATTGAAATACTATTATTCTTATCAGGTGAATGAAATAGTTCTTATTGAGGCACTTCACAAAGACCTATGCATTAAATTTGGTTACATTACGAAAATGGCCTATTGCTGTGGTAGAACATCCCTTCACTGCTATTATGTAAAAATGTGTAGAACAGGTGAATATGCATGTGACACTTGTTCTACACATTTTTACATAATAGCAGGGAAGGGATGTTCCTTTGTCTACCCGAGGAACTGTATATTTTATGCGCATGCGGCATATACTAGTACCGTACTAGATTCATGAAAATCAAGGTTGACGCATTCTCGATCGCCGACTGAGACGACGTGACGCATGCGCAGTGCCTTAAAATGACGTCACACGTTGCAGTCAAAGCTGTAAACGTGCAAATCTAAAAGTCCCTAATAACACAATCACGTACCTCCGCACGCATACACACACAGTATTTCATAGTGCCTTCAACAGGTATTCATATTGCATACATACTGCACTGAGTGCACTCATGAATAATAAGAATAATGATATTGATAATGATAATAGTAATACTAATTACGATGTTATATTGTTTAAGTAATGACTCTGGATATAGGAACAAATATTGTCAATAATGTAGATTCAGAGAAAATATCTATATGATAACAATGTTAAAGTGCTAGGCCTATATGTTTATTTTCTCTTTAACTCGTTTTTATGTTGTATGTATTATGTCACATGTGCATTTTATTTATTTTTCTCTGTGAATTATGCATGGAAACACAACGAATTTCCTTTAGGACCAATACAATTTGAATTGAATTGAATTAATTATCAAAACGTTATGTATCATGAACAAGCTTTGAAACGGGAGTTGTTGTAATGATTTCTTAATTTCACAGAAAAAATAGACTACCGAAGTGCCAAAGGACACATTCGCTCGTCGTCCAGGCAAGTTTCACAAAACTTGTCATCAGTGCCAAATGACAATTTGTGTTATAAGCTACTGAAATCCTTGCTTCTGATTGGTTATCAGCTGATTTGTCACTGATTTTTGTTATTTGTCATTGAAAAAGGCTTTGTGAAACGCCCCCCAGGTTGTTGGTTCTTAACAACAGAGCATGTGCATGATTTTCACCTCAATATCATTCAAGCAACGGGCTGGAGCAAGACGAATGCAGTGTTATATTGTAGTCACACCGACAAAACCGACACCGGGGTATTTTTTTTCACTAAACCGTCATAAAGTATAAGTTTGCCGACATCCTATTAAAACGCGGACATTACAATTAACAACATGTATTTCACTGGGATGTCGGTAAACCTGTACTTTGTGAAACGATGCCATGGTTATATCAAAGAGCGATAAGTGTGGAAAGGTGCGCTCGGGATGTCGATATCCTCACGGGACCGACGACAGAGGGGTAAATATTACATTACGTCTATGGCAAAGAATCGGTCAGTTTGGCGGTGTGACTGAGGTATTTAAGCTGGTACGCTCCACTTCGATACTCTATGGCAGCTTTTTTCAACATTTCTTTAGTCAAGGCAACATTTTATGAAATAAAAAAATTCGCGTCACCCCATTCACAAAAACATTTACAGGAGATTTACAGAAGATTGACTTAACATCACTTTGACACTCCTCATGTGCCATGAAAATATTGGCGCATTTTTAAAAAAAAAATTGCGAGCGAGCGAACCGTTAGAGCGAGCCCCCCAAAATACCACTTTTGATTTAGTAAAAATTATGCTTTATGGTCAACACTCTAGATACAAATATATAATTAAGCCTGCGGGTACCTCGCTGCCGCATACATGAATACCAACATCTTTATCAGGATATAATTATCTAGAATTATTCGTTTTCTAATGTTGCGATTGAGTAAAGAGGACGAGCATGGCAAAGTTGAAATTTCGATAAAAGAGATATAATATTAATCCTGGCACCTCGTTGCTAAAATATGGAGGTATTCAGGCGCTTTGCTGCCTGAAATTGTCATTTTCCTCAATGACTTGGGGGACGGTCGTAAGTTTTGTACACGAATTCGTTCGTACTTATACTATTTCTAATTGACTAGTGTACACAAGTTTTTACATTTTTTTTTTGGGGGGGGGGGAAATGACTTAAAACACGTGTGTCTATGGGATTTTGACATTTTAAATTTTACCTTCACATTTTTTATTTTCCTGCTGGACTAATTTTTTTTTCGAGCAAAGAGTAACTTACAACATGTGTTTTTATGGGATTGTTGACGTTTGAATATTGGATAGGTATTTTCATTTAGGACTTAGATTGAAGAAAAAAAAAGTGACTTATAACACATGTGCAATGGGATTTTTACTCATTGACTTTCTTGCCATACTTTGTGTTTGACTTTCTGAGGAAGGTTTACAACGCCGTTGGAAGTTGGACCAATATCTATTGTTCAATCATCTAAATAAAGGAACAAAGGGTATGTGTATTTACTGTGATTCTCGCCTGGCAACACGAGGAAGCGTATTGTAGCCTATTTGTAAAGGGTATTGATTTTTGTATAGGTCTAGTGTCTTTTGTACTTGAATTATCTCTTTTCAGCAATAGTACTGTTGTTTCGAATTGATCGTGCATTGACTGTATGACCCCCTCACAAGACTTTCGACAACTGAAGCCTTTTTTTACCCTGACCTGTTCAAATCGCTGAGTTGATTGCACTTTCCCACATCACTTTGATATAGCTGTGTTTGAACTCTCTCAAATTACTTTGTATGTTGTACGACTATTCTGACGTAGAATACACACATCTATGAAATAAAACACAGACATTTTACTTTATCAGGTGGGCTGTATAACGTACAGACCACCTTATAATTTCGTTAGAATTGTCTTTATTATTTATCAGGTGGGCTGTATGACGTACAGACCACCTTATAATTTCGTTAGAATTGCCTTTATTTATTTATTTATTTATTTATTTATTATATATTTTTCTTATTTCTAACCACCTTTTTGTTGGCAAGATAACTTAGAAATGGCTCAATCAAATAACTTGAAATTTGGCACACATATGTATAGGCATATGTACAAAGCACAATAACGTTTTCAACATTGACCTTTACTGATGACGTCATCTAGGCGCCATTTTGTAAAATTTTACGAAAATCAACTCATGATCATATCTTCATAACCAAAAGGTATTTCTCATTCATATTTATCATGATCAAGGTCAATATCCGTCCGGTCAATTTCAGGTCAAATAACGCGCGAGTGCGTCCGCGCGTCAATGCGCGCGCAAAATTTTGAAATGCTCAAAATCGCCTCAAAATCATTTTGCATACGTTTTAGGCCATTCTAAGCATTTTATAAAAAATCGCGCACATGCGCATGCGCGCGCGTTTTCGCGCGTAAAACTATTAGACACCATAGAATCGCCATTTTTTTTCTTTCATAATATTCCACATATTTTTACAAACAAATTGATACCATGTTTGTCTCTTTATGACTACTAATAATTGAATAATCGACCGTTTAACATAAATTTCAGTGCGCGCGAGCTCTTGTAATACATAGCATATATGGGCAAAAACATGCCTATGCAAAATCCATTGTAGCTCTTTAGGATGCAAGGTGACCCCAATTTTTTTCATATTTTAATAGAGTATGATTCGGAGATATTGTTTCATGTCTCATTTGACCCTCTATTAACTCATGACGTCATCATAATGGCATCCGAACTCAAAATTCCAATTTGCATATTATGACGTCAGCATATTTATGGAAAATTGATTGTATCTCTGTAAATATTGATCAATTTTCTTCCAAATTTTGATATATTCTAGCTGAGACAATTTTCTACAAATGCAGTTGCTACTATCCTTCATTTTGACAAGGGCATCATGGCGTATTTTTGCGATTAAAGAAGGCATGTCAATTTTTTACATTTTGCGTGTATTCTCTATGGGACATGACTTTTTCACATTCTGCGTGTATTCTCTATGGGACATGACTTTTTCTCAAAACTCGATTCTACATTCCCGTCTTTCGCGAGCAATATCTACGTCGTTTTACCTTCGTTTACGCTGAACTTCGAGTATGTTGTAGATGAGACAAAAAGCTATCTCAAATGTACCCCTTATTTTGTCTCAATTTTTTGTTGGATCAGCCCACCTATACTTGTTCTAAACAAGTATTACAAATCTAGTTTTGATTTATTTTTCCAGTTTCAATGTGAACAACTTCAGGCAAAACAGATTTAAATACGAAGATAACAATAACAATTTAGTTATGTTACAAGAGAGCAGAGATAAATATATAAAACGAAACATTTTTAACTCGATTGTTTTTATGTTGACCCTTGCAGGTGTGCAAGTTTAATCTCAGGAAGGTCGACTGATGTACAACATGTTAAAATAGAGTAAATTTGTCATCTATGTCTACGAAGTATTCTTTGTCAATGTGATGTCAAGATGATGTCAAGCCTTAGTTGTCGCTTCCATTGTTGTCGCTTTCATCTGCACCCTCCGTATCTTCTTCACTATCATCGTCATTATCATCCTGATACTGGAATAAACCCTCGAATAGTGTACCGTGTCTTGCTAAGACTGTTTGTACGGCTTTCCGAAGATTCATGCCATTTTTACGTGAGATCAGACATAATTACATGATTGATGTCGATGTCAGCTCCTCCAAGGTACACGTTCTGCTGCAAGAACTTGGAGTAAAGGTCGAAACAAGTGCGTCTGACGACCAATGGAACTATCGCGTGAGCCTTTTCTTTAGCTTCTTCTTCGTCCATTCCCTCGGAAATATATATTTAAACAAAATATTTTTCGTCCCTGAGGTCCTCGGTGGTTGCCATGGCCTGTCTTTATCATTCTTAATAAGCAAGGTTGTCCTCAAGTTCTTTCATGTTAGGTGTCTCTTCAATGTGTCTGTCTCTCCTACGTTAAGCGCCCGTAACTTTTGGATCTACTCCGATCAGTCCATGAAATGGACAGGCAACTTTCACAGGTACACGTATGTCAGACTGCTTACTTCCAGCTTCGTAACATTGCAGCCATTAGACCATTGCTTACGAGGGTGGCAGCAGAAAGCCTTATACATTCACTCATTCCTCTAGACTTGATTTCTGTAACAGTCTTCTAACTGGCTTTCCTTCTGCAACCTTAAACAGACTTCAAGCAGTATAGAATGCAGCAGCGCACGTTTACCTACTAGGCTGAGGAAACATGATCACATCTCCCCTGTTCTGGCTGAGCTACACTGGCTTCCTGTCAAGAGCAGAATTGAATTCAAGGTCCTGCTGCTCACATTTAAGGCTATTCATGGTCCGACCCCAGCATATGTGTCATCTGTAATCGAGCGGTGTCATCTTCGCCCTGGACTTCGCTCATCTGGCTTTACTCTCCAGATGCCCATTATTGATCTCAAGGGATATAGAGATCGGGCATTTTTCTCTATTGCTCCTTGCCTGTGGAATTCTCTAGCGAAGCGAGCGAGAAATTATCTATTAAAGGTACGAAGTGCCATTTGGCAAGCCAAACAAATGAAAAGGTAAAATTCCAACAGCAATATCTTCCCTCAAAACGAAAGGGCCTAAAAATTGTTTCGACAATTAGTTGTCGAATCGACTTACCCTTAATAAGGCCGGGCTATTTGAAGTCTTTGTACGGCCGGGGGGGGGGGGGGGGGCATTATGGCCCCCTTAAGAACTCGGCCGCGAAGGTTCCGATCTCCGCGAAAATTTGCACGCATGTGAAGTGAAGTGTATAGAATACTAATAATTTAAATGTACTCATTTGCATATTTGTTGTAATTCATTCAAATATGGTCATAAAATCTAATTTTTACCTTTAAATCATATATTAAAATCTTAATAAAATTATGGAAATGCAAGCACTACTTTAAACAAACAGAACTTTGTCATTCCCCGCTCATTTTTCCTGATTGAGGTGTCATATGAAAGGGCAGAAACTCAACTTTCTAGAAATGTGAATTTTTCTTCGAAATTCAGATACCGCCCGCCAAATGTCTTTTTGGTTTCCTTCCTTCAAATTGCTTTTAATCACTCATGCGTGAAATATGCATCATCTGAGTAGCATCACATGAAAGAGGAGACTCTAAGCTTTCCAAATATGTACCATTCATTAGTTATGGTTGTGATTAAGTTATGATAAAACATCGATACTTCTCGGTTTCGTTTTTTCTGGGACGCACTGTATAGAGCCAATTCATTGCTTAGTGACGACTTACATTCACCTAAAATGTAATTAAATTGTAATAATTAATGGGAGAATTAAGGAACCGATCACATCAATTTCCCTCAATTTTTATCGTTGATAATGGTCTGTTTTGACTCAAACTTTCAGATTATCTTTAAGTGTACATTTAGCATTGAACTCACTACCTTAGAACTATTTTCTCTCATCTGAACAATGTTACAAACTCAATGAAATACAAGTAAATAGAAAATAGCGAGGAAATGCATATAAATAAACGTTTTAAAGCCTATCTGCACTAGTTTGGCCAGGAGGGATAAGACCTTCCTGCAGGGTCAATGACAGGTGGTTATCTCATCAAATCAGCTCTAAATTAACATAAGAAAAGGGAACCATAGGGGACCAACGGTCATCGGTTAGGCATTGATTGCTATATAGAGGGCGCAAGTAGCTATAATTAGTGCAGTGGAACTTTAAAGAACACAACTGTACCAATGTACACATTTGTGCAAAAAGGTAAATGGATGACGATTTCATTAAAAATAGAAATGTATATCGTCAAAACAGGAAGAAATGTATAATAAGGTTTTGTTTTCAAGAATACATTATTTTTATATCAATATTTTGTTTACTTTTTTGTCTGTTCCACATGACATAGCGAAGATAAGATATATAGCAAACTGTCATTGGTTGGGGGTAATTATGATATGTAGTGTCAGCTTCTACCATGCTCGTACCGACCTTAAAAAAGAGATAAATATATTTCCTAATTGTATTTGTTCGGTCTGATTCCTTTCAAAGCAAAACAATATATCATAATTCGAACGTGTTTTTTTTTTGTGGTGGTCCAGAAAGCATCATCAGAGGGACAATATGCATGTTTATTGTGTAAGACACCCCAAGGTTGCCAAGCCCGGATCGGGAAATCCCGGGCTCGTCTTTTGTTGGGATTGGCTTCCTTTTAAACTGAGTAGTCTGCTAAAAAGGGTGAAATTTTGTTTAATTCCTCCACTATGATACGAAATACAACATAATTCACGTTCATGTAGTACATACAACATCTGTTTCAACTTCATTAAAACGTCACCTGCTATGTAAATATAAATCTTGTAATGTTTTATTGACAAGGCTATTGTCTTAAAAACAAATTTATCTACATAATGTTACACTGGTAATACACAGTTTCATTTCTGAATTTGTTATTATATACCTCATTGTATTACTGATTTTTATAAACATTAATTGTAAACAGTTATTTTACTGTTAACCATAATTCCTTCTTCTTTATTTCTTTCTTCATCCTCACTATGAACATGACAGACAATGAAAGCGGACAAAATATACAGTTCCTCAGGTAGACAAAGGAACATCCCTTGACTGCTATTATGTAAAATGTGTAGAACAGGTGAATATGCATGTGACACCTGTTCTACACATTTTTACATAATAGCAGTGAAGGGATGTTCCTTTGTCTACCTAAGGAACTGTATATTTTGTCCGCTTTCATTGTCTGTCATGTTCATAGTGCCTTTCCCTTGTGTTTGCACCTCCTTTTTGTAACTTGCATTCTTTCATTCTGTACTTCTTCTTTTTATTTCTTTTATCACATCAATTTAATTACTGAACGTCAAATCGTGTGTTTTTTGCCTTTTTACATTGTGCCATTTGCATGAATTCTTATATGTTGCAGTTGTATATATGAATTCAAGATGAGTCAGCTTTTAGCTGTGACTTGAAATTGTGTATGAATAAACTTTGTCAATTCAATTCAATTCAAAAACTTCCTTAGAGACATTGTTATCATGCGCTGCAGCTGCAGAGCGTTATTAAGATGGGGTGAGGGGCTGAGCATGCGAACAATCATACAAGTATTTACTGTTAAAGAAATAGTTTAGTTCTGTTTTCAGACCGCAATTGCATTCAAAGTGCATGGTTATTGCTTTTATTCTTATCTATGACATTTCTAGTGCCCTTTGAGCACCTAAAATTGTTATGAAGGTAATTTTAGACCCAATACGATCATACCAATTAAGCTCCACTTAAAAAAAATGCGGTGACCGTTAATTAAATATTAATAAATAATAACAATACATTGTCAACGGCTGGTTGGGCTTAATACAACAAACACGAACAAGTCAACAAAAAAGCCAGCATCGGCATTGGCTGAAATACAACGTAAAAGGCGTTGTTTAGCTTTTTCAACGGCTTTTCCAAATTATCGAATATTTGTGGTGGTACACAAATATTAGAAATCGTTATATTTATTGATATTTCAGCCGCCTTTGAACCGATTTCGATCAAACAAAGATGATTTTGCCATTTAAATTCTATTTTCTTTCAAATTTGACACTCAGTTTTTCATTGTCTCACAAACAAATTATTTTGTGTAGCGCCATCTGCAACAGAACTATCCATTTAAATGGAATTCTAATCTTAAAAGTAAACTACCCTAAAATAAAACAGAAATAACCAGAAAATCAGATTGGTGAAAGTTGACAGAAGAGTTATGGTATTTGAAAGTTGTAATCCAAATACGTATAGACATTTCTCTTCCCATTTGTTCCAACACAAAATGACTAAACTTCCCATTTTCCAAAATGTATGACTCAGGAGGGTCCTTTCTTGTTAGGGAATCTTTATCAGTATATGCAACCCACCATATATGTTTTGAGGCATGCCCCAAGGGAGAAGATTTTTTCGAAGAAAAACCAAAGTTTATGACATTATTGTAATCGACAAATGGGAGAGTTGTCCGTGTCTCTACGTCACAATCCAGTGACCAAATAAGTACTTTGCGATTCGCATAGGTACAAACAGTCATAATATGTTCCAATTTATTTCAAACTTTCTCCATTCTGTTTTTTCATATATTTCTTCAAGTTTCATACATATAAAACTATTACAAGGGTTGGATTACACTCTTTAACAGAAGTGAGGACGCAGCCCGTTTCCGAGGCCCCTGCTTGTGCATTGCACACACATGACCATACTGATACATCAGAAATGAATGATAAAAACAAACTTATTTCTGAATTAATTTGTTCTTATCTAATATCAGTGATTGCCCTAGACGGCGTCACGATGAATTGAATTTTAAACAATAAGTCTGGTTGGAGCCAGTAGGGCGTTAGATTCATATATTTTCTCGTACAGTTAATGCCTTTCTGTCTCTGAAGGCGTGGGTGTTATAAAAACAGACAATTGTACACGCACATACAGGATCATGTTTCCGTTCGATAAAAAAGTTATTTGCGCAAACAAAGTACAACAAATTGTAAAGAAGTGTTCGGTTTAAAAGAGAAGGGTTGTGAATGAATATACATTCAGCATAGTGTGCACTCGCATTGAATCAACCAAAGAATATCTTTTCAAAAAGACCTATGACATGATTAACCATGCGGTTAATGATAATATCGTTTTAAATAGGGTGCGAAGTTTTGTGCAAATAGCAGCTTCTATCAATCAGAGCACAACGTAATATGTAGGGGCCTGGGTAAAAGGAGGTGAGAGGTACAGGGGTAGCAGGGGTTATCGCTTTGCAAATATGGGAACCCCCGGTGGACAATGCGCCCCAAATAATGCTCTGTGATTCCTTTTGTTGTTGGTGTACGTGTTGAGTTGAGGAGGAATAGAGATAGAGAGAGAGAGAGAGAAAGAGAGGGATGAGGGGAGGAAGTAAGAGAGAGAGGAGAGAGAAAGAAGAAGAAATAGAGAGAGAGAGAGAGTTGAGGAGGAATAGCGAGAGAGAGAGAGAGAGAGGGGGAGTGGGAGAGAGAGAGAGAGAGGGGAGAAAAGGAGAAATAGAGAGAGTTGAGGAGGAATAGAGAGAGAGAGAGAGGGAGTGGGAGTGGGAGAGAGAGGGGAAAATGGACAAGGGGGAGATTATAGAGAGAGGGATGAAAGGGAAGAAAGGGACAGGGAAAAACAACGAATAAAGATGACAGGACCCTTTGCCGTGCCTCAGTGGTAAACCTGTTTATTAATTTATATGTCATTGATTAAGAAATTATAATCCCCCTTGATACCAGTGTTTCGTCAGTATGATTTTGACATGCCCCTGCTCTCTTTCACATTTTCGAACCTGCCCCATGCATTTATCTCACGCCCTCTCTCTCTCTCTCTTGTCTTTCTCTCTCTGTCTTGTTCCTTCTATACAAATATTGTAGCTTGATCAAACTCTAAGAACCAAGTTCGAGCTCGTTTTTCTTTTTTTAATTTAATGTTTTCAAAATTATCTTCAGATTAGTACTTATACCTTTTCCAAACATTTCAAAACAGGCTCGCATCAGGAATTAGTACAAAGTTGCTTATCAGGTTTATTTAAACGTATATGAAATTAAGAATCCTATATACATGTATTTGATTTGATCTGATTTGGTTCCTCATAGATTGCTTACCTACGATGAACTAACATATCACTGAAGCTGGCCACTCATCTGGCTCAAGAAACAATCTCAAGGCCCTAGTCCACTATGTCACGTTGCCAATTTTATGATCGCTAAATTTCCGTTTGTCTGTGTCAAAGGTATTACAAATTATATCGCTCTTTTTTGTCAAATGTTAACAATGGACAATTGTATCGAATCTATGTTAGACGATAATAACAGATCTTTAAAAAAAAGACATTGTGAACAAATGTGGAGCAGTAGTCTTAAAATTCAGTCAGTCAGTCACTGAATAGTGTCCAACAGTGAAGTCTAGAAAGTAAACGGGTTTCCTTGCATAATTTAAATACTGTATAGGACACTGCTTAACGTTGAAATTTCAAAGACAGGACATACGTGACATATTCATAATTCCTGCAAAGTTTTACAGAATTTGATGTTGGCTGCAAAAGGGACATTTTACCTTTAAAGTCTTATCATTGATTTCCTGATACATTGCGTACGTCGTGCAAAAGTTATCAATATCTGTATAACCATGACAACCATTTCATAGTACAACACTCTCGATCGGACCATATATTAAGTATGATGCAAAATATAGTCCTTTATTCGTAATCGGGAGGTCCCAGGTTCGATACGAAGTCGATGCAATAGTGCTCTTTGGTAAGTTCACACATAGAAGCATACACATCATTTCTTAGAAGTCTGAGGTAAAACAAACTATCAACCAATATCAAAAAGACTATTTGTGGCAACTATAATTTGTGTAGACTGGTTGCCAAACAAAAATAAAAAATAACAGCAACAACTTTCGTCCTTCTTAGGTTCTGTGCGAAGGCATTTTCTAAAGTTGTCCTGAATAATTGTTATCTTTATATTCCTGAACCAATCATTCATAGACTACTGGGTAACTCCTTTTTTTAAAAAGTGATTACAAAAATTCAGCTACACTTAAACTACTGTTACACCTGTAAGCCCGGTACATTAACATTATATATGTACTTCCAGATTAAATATATATAACATAACTAAACATCGTCATAGTTTTCATCCGATTATAAATATGTAAGCTAAAAAAAAGACAAAACCCTGTCTCTCCCAAAAGCAAGTATTCATTGCCTTACACATAATAATAGAAATATATATATTTATATGAGAAATAAATGAATGAATAAATTATTCAGTTGAAAGTGATTTGATAAGCAGATTACCTACAAAAATGCTAACACAAAATGAGTGATTCAAATATAAAAATGGCGCTACTTCAAGATAAAGAACAACAACGACTTGTGTCCTTCTTAGGTTCTGTGCGAAGGCATTTTCTAAAGTTGTCCTACATATGTTATCTTTATACTCCTGAACCATTCATTCGTAGAATAGTGGGTATATACTACTTACTTTTTTTAAAGTGATTACAAATAAACAGCTACACTTAAACTACTGTTACACATATTACACATATGTTCTTCCAGATTAAATATATATAACATCCAGTTCTACAATTACCAGATTTAAATCAATGTATAAAAAAAGTATTTTTCAATCCATGGTTGAGTAAGTACTTCTCTTTCCCATCTTTTTTCTACTTTTATCTCTTTCTGCCCTATTTTCGCTTCCTTCTATTCTTTCTCTGTAACCTTCTTTATGAACGTGCGTGTGTGTTGATGTACGGGTGCGTACTTGTATTATTCAAGTCCTTTACTTTGTATTGTTAATTTATGTGCCTTATCTTGTTATTGTTTGTTTGCAGGGCCCCGATTACAAGCAGATTTCTGCTTCTTAGGGGTCCTAACCATTATATTGTATATTGTATATTGTATTTTCATTGTAAATTGTTTTTATACTGGTTGAATAAATGAAATGAAATGAAATGAAAAAAACCTGTAAGCCTGGTACATTAACATTATATATGTTCTTCCAGATTAAATATATATAACATAACTAAACATCGTCATAGTTTTCATCCGATTATAAATGTGTAAGCTAAAAAAGAGACGAACCCTGTCTCTCCCAAAAGTAAGTTTTCATTGCCTTACATATAATAATAGCAATATATATATATATATATGAAATAAATGAATGAATAAATTATTCAGTTGAAAGTGATTTGATAAGCAGATTACCTACAAAAATGCTAACACAAAATGAGTGATTCAAATATAAAAATGGCGCTACTTCAAGATAAAGAACAACAACGACTTGTGTCCTTCTTAGGTTCTGTGCGAAGGCATTTTCTAAAGTTGTCCTACATATGTTATCTTTATACTCCTGAACCATTCATTCGTAGAATACTGGGTATACTACTTAGTTTTTTTTAAAGTGATTAAACAAATTCAGCTACACTTAAACTACTGTTACACCTGTAAGCCCGGTACATTAACATTATATATGTACTTCCAGATTAAATATATATAACATAACTAAACATCGTCATAGTTTTCATCCGATTATAAATATATAAGCTAAAAAAAGACAAAACCCTGTTTCTCCCAAAAGCAAGTATTCATTGCCTTACACATAATAATAGCAATATATATATATATATATATATCAAATAAATGAATGAATAAATTATTCAGTTTAATGTGATTTGATAAGCAGATTACCTACAAAAATGCTAACACAAAATGAGTGATTCAAATATAAAAATGGCGCTACTTCAAGATAAAGAACAACAACGACTTGTGTCCTTCTTAGGTTCTGTGCGAAGGTATTTTCTAAAGTTGTCCTACATATGTTATCTTTATACTCCTGAACAATTCATTCGTAGAATACTGGGTATACTACTTACTTTTTTTAAAGTGATTAAAAATAAACAGCTACACTTAAACTACTGTTACACCTGTAAGCCCGGTACATTAACATTATATATGTACTTCCAGATTAAATATATATTACATAACTAAACATCGTCATAGTTTTCATCCGATTATAAATGTGTAAGCTAAAAAAGAGACGAACCCTGTCTCTCCCAAAAGTAAGTTTTCACTGCCTTACATATAATTATAGCAACATCTGTATACGAAATAAATGAATGAAAAATCATTCAGTGGAAGGTAATTTGATTATCAGATTAAGAAAAAAAATGCAAATGCAAAATGAGCGATACAAGTAACAAAATGGCGCTACTTAAAGATAAAGTTCGTTTCTGGTCAAGTGACTGGATTGTGAAACAAAGTGTTTGATAGCGAATGTAAAAAAATGATGCAGTTAGCATATCAGAATTGGTGTTTTCTGTTGGGGTTTAGAATCATCAAAATGATAAAAGATAGCCCCAGTAGTGCTGAAAGTCCCAAAACTTTAAAATTTCGTTGTCAAAATTATGTTGAATATTTAGGCATTTGAAATGGAATTTTTTTCAGGAGGCATTTTTTTTCTCCATAGAATATCCCTACATACAGCTCATAAACAATTTCTTAATCTTTTCCAGAGCCTTCTTAAAAAAAAAAAAAATAATAATCATTGATTTCCTGATCCAACGTCTGAAACATTTCTTCAGTAGTAGAACGGGTTGCGTTCAACCCCACGCTGTTAAATTTATAGCCAAGAAGGAGAAGAGATAAGTTAAGAACAAAAAGAAAACAGAAGGAGAAGAAGAGGAAAAAGATGAAGAAGAGGTGAAAGAAGAAGAAGAAGATGAGGAAAAGAAGAAGAGGAGGAGAAGAAGAAGAAGAGACAGAAGAAAAAAAAAAGAAAGAAGACAAGAAGGAGGAGAAAAAAAACACAATTTAAGCACATTTACGGTTTTTCAGTATTGTGTCATGAATATTTCTACGCCTAAAATTACAGTGCAAGTGGAAATGTCCTCATAAATGAATTCAGACTTAAACACAGCCATTCAATAAGTTAGTTTGAGGTCAAAGTAATTTCTGCCATTTATTTTTTTTATTTTTTATTACATTTTAAGATAAATGTAACCCAGAGGTAACATGTGTATTTAATGTCTTTATAAAATTTAAGTTTATGGGCAAACTGGAATTCCAACCAGATAGTTACTTTGAAATAACCAAACACAATAACTTCAGTGCAAGAAATTCGTCCTTGTTTTCACGAAGTGACGGTAGTGAGGAAAATCGTAACGCAAAGTGAATGCAATTTTTTTTCACTACCGTCACTTCGTGAAAACAGCGACGAATTAGTGCATTCAGCCGAAAATGATCTATTGTGAGTTGTTATGGCATTTTCATTATTGCTTGTAACAACTTCGACAACCGTTTCATCTATAAAAAAACACCAAAATTTACAGCACAGTACATTTGAAAAGTCCCTGAATGATATCATCTAGCTAATGTAAAGTAAGTTAAACCTGCTTACATAGTGTGACGTCATCAAAAATCTATTTTTTGAATTTCTCAATTTTTTCTTTATTGTTTGAATGAGCTTCAAAAATATTGTCCAAATGTCGAAAACCAATTGAATAAGTTAAGTATTGGCTGAGATATGACCAATTGAATAAATATATTTCCTATATTTTCCTCTGGTTCATAAAATTACAAACCAGAGCAAAATAACACTGAGTTCCTGTAGGAAATCTATTTATTCAGATGGTCATATCTCAGCCAATACTTAACATATTTGTTACGCTCTTTCGGAAAATGGAGAAATTTCAAAAATAGATTTTTATGATGTCACAGCTTCAGTCCTCTATTGATTAGGGTGCTCATTTTTCACTAGTGCACTAGCCAATAGTCTACGTTGTCCCACATAGCTATGAGCCTATGACTATACTGCTGTCTAATCATTGCTTTGCGCCTCATTGAACCTTTAACATGATCGCAAAGACTTTCCAAAAAATCTACCCAAGTGCAAATTTCAATACCCTTTTGTTATCCCCATGATGTAATGTTCAGATCCGTTATTGTAATTTTGCACATTTACAGGGGGACTCCTGATATTAAGTTCGTTGTAATTAAAGCAGGAAAATGAGAGATATAAATTAGTAAAAGTGTGTGCAATATCCGATTAAGAGTAGGAAAGCTATGAATTTTTGAAGTTGGCATCAGTAAAACACAAATTGGTAACACAGTGAGGTATCTCCAGTTTTCAATGTACGGACAATTTTGTTAACTTTTACTTTCTTCCTTGATTACGGAATAGATTTGTTTTATACTGAAGTTGAATAAAAACACATTTTCAATAATTATATTTAGAATGCATGTGTTATCGAGAATGACAACATAGATTTTTTTTTTTTAGTACAGTGAAAATAGTAGGGGACCTCGCAAGACACTTCACAGAGTTGCCCATTTGTGTTTGATTGATCGCAACTTCAAAATATTTTCTTACTTTGAATGGGAATTCGCTCAAACTTTCACTGACCTATTTCTCTAGTTTTTTTCTGCATCTATTAAAACCAACTTACTATCAGGATGGACTTCCCTGTCACTTGGTGATAGCTAATTGGTTATTGAATAGGATGATTTTGTACAAAAGTATTTGCGATCGTGCTACAAGTTAACACGCAATTAGCCTCTACAAGAGGCTGTACAATGTATGTTTAACAAGTCATGATCAATGGTGTTTCTAAGATACTCACATTGTAATCTCCTCCAACGACGTATGGTGTCTGGAATTGATCGTTCTGAAAAAAAAGAAAATCACATGAAAACTTTAATTTTTAGTAAAATGATATTCAAGTCACCCACAAGAAAAAAAAACACCTGCCATTTTCCTCTAAATGAAATTTTCTAGGAAAGAATTATCCAAGTAACTAACCTCTTGGCTGCGTTCACGGTCGTGTGCGAGTCTTTCTACTGCTCGGCCAACTGCATATTCACGGCGATCGAGAGAATCATAGCTCCCAGAATCCTCCCATGGATCATCACCGTAAAAAGAAGGGGCAGGGGTTTGCCTGCTGTATGGACTTTGGTACGTCTCTCTGTGAAAAGAAAAAAAATGGCAATAAAAAAAAAGAAAAGAAAAGAAAACTAATACCAATAATGACAATAACAATACAAATTAAAATAATAACACTAATACAAACAATGATAATAAAAATAATAATAATAATATTAACGATAATAATATTTTATTCATCATTTTTGGCCATTCAGTAAACGAAAGCTATTTACAAATAAAATATTTTAGAAATTTCCCCAAGTCCATCCCCAAGTTTGCAAGCACAATCACTTGTCAGTCGCTGTGCGTAACAGTGTCTGCACTGTCATACTACGCTGACGGCGTACTAGCATATGCTCTGTACTTTAGCTGCTCCGGATCGTATTTGATAGAATCAGAGACTGGGGGAGCTAGGCTCTACTCAAGGCCCAAAGAACTGTGGTAACGTATCACTGTGCCTGCAGACTCCCCATCCCCTGGATTCACAGTGGTAATTGGCTTACCCTAGCTCAAGCTTCGCTGCATTCCTCCTAGATGCCTGTATCAAGAGACCACACGTGAAGACGATGATGACAAGAAGACTTGCAAACACACCTAGCACGATAGCGATGATCGCTCCATTAGACAGTCCTCGTGGCTCTGCAGAATGAGATGAAGAAATGAATAAAACTAGTTGGTGTTAATGTTTATCTTTAGATAAATTTATGAATTGTGAGTTTTAAATATCATCTTTGGATGAATTGGTTATACCTCTAAATGCTTGTTATAGATGGAAAATAAGAAGCAGAAGAAGAAATAGAAGAAGATAATGAAGAAGAAGAAAAATAAAAAGAAGAAAAATAGAAAGAAGCAAAAACAAAAAGATGTAGAGTGCATACCTGTTGTTGTCTCTGTTTGCATTGTAGTAGGCTCAGGAGCTGTTGAATGGAAAGAGAAAGGAGAAATACAACGAGAAGAATATTAATATGTTTAGCATCCCCAATTAGAAGCCGGGGTACAAATAAGCTTATATAGTTTGCTTTTCCCTTCCCTGACACAGGTGAAAAACATTTACAACAACAAAATTAATAATAATAACTACTTCTTCTTCTTTTGGCTTATACTGGGCATTGTTTCATGAAATTGTCATAAGTACAAGATCAACTAGAAATGCAATCGTGTCACAACGATGTGCGTGCAATGACGCCATGTTTCTACGTGTCAAACGAAGGAGCTACTCTCGGACTATCCAGAGCAATATGTAAGAATTCTGTAGCTTCTGTGATAGTGGAGATAGCTAGGGCGAAAGAAAGGTCACCAAAACGGCCCGAAACGGGAAAAATGGTGCCTGGACGGTCACGCATGAGGGTTTCCGGAGAACGAAGAGTTCAGCGACCTTGAATGAATGCTAGAGACTACGCCTACGAATTTTGAAGGGAATTGGAGTAGAGGAAGAGATCTAGAAAGGGCTCGCAAGCACTGCGTGCAAAACTAATAGGATTTGGTGCATGATGAACATGTTGCGACGCGTGCTTTGGCACGAACGGCCGCCCATACTTTAAAAATGACGTCATACCCGAAACGTGTTATAATAGGGCGGAAACTCGGCGAAATTCGTATAGTGACCCTTGTTCAAATGCGATTTACTCACAATTTTCTGTGTAAACATATACCATACTTGGTATCATTCGAAAGGGCACTTCATTGCGGTCAGTTTGACACCATTGTCATCTGAACGCAATGTACTGCACGCATTAAAGGCGCTATTACGTAATGCATAGCAAATTCATCATTTTTGGCGATAACTTTGCGCTGACGTTATTAAAATTTACCAAACTTGGCAGACAGTTGTCACGTATGTGGATACATGTGTCTGCTAAGTTTCATTGACGTAGGTATAAAGATCGCCGGTTTAGAGCAAGTTGAAGTTATTTCTCAATTTTCTTGAAAATGGCGAATTTGGAGGGCAATTTTCGCAAAGTTGGTCAGTGATAGGGTATATAATTTTGTATATGGCTGGAAAGGGCATATCTTCAAGTATCTAAATCCAAAAAAGGGTACGGGTTTGCTAAGCCATTATGGAGATACGGCCACAGAGAGAAAGCCAATTCCCAGAACTTTAGAGGGCGCTATTTATGTTGTGCGAGCCCATTGGAGCGTGAAATTTAGCATGGCTATGTGCAATTATGAGATAAAGATACTGTGAGATTTAAATACAAAACGGAATTTATATGAGAAAGTTATGGCAGTTTTAGATTATTTAGGGGTCCATTTTTCAAGAACTTGAGAGATTTTTGACGGAGTCGGTTTTAGATTTGAATTTCGAGTATGAAGATGGCATTTTGAAGGTCAAGTCATGTGTCGCAGATGAAAGAACATCTCTCAGACTATCTAGAGGAATTTGTTAGAAGTTTGTAGGATGAAGGATAGTGGAGACAGGAAGAAAGAAAGAAAGGCCTTAAAATGGACCAGAAACGGACAAAATGGCGCCTGGACGGTTATGCATGAGTGATTTCGAGAATCGAAGAATGTAGTGACCTTGATGAGATGTTAGAGACTATGCCTATGAAATTTGAAAGGAAAAGGACATGAGGAAAGCACCTAACTAGGAATAACAAGCACTACGTGCAAAACGAATGGGATTCCGGACGACAAGAAGAAGAGGAGGAAGTAAGAATATTAATAAGAAGAATGTGAACGAAAACAAGGCAATGACGAAGGTTCGTCATTGCAACAAGATCCCATTGAAACTTAACGTGTGTATTAAAAATCAACACGAATTCCAATGGAATGTCGGCGAACTTCTTCCTCTTATGACGGTTTTGTGACACAATGCCCTGGCTTTTAAAGGTTCGTTCAGGTATAAAGAGGTAAACCGTGGCAGTGACTCTCAATAACATGCAAATGAATGGCAAGTGCACACAAAATAGGTCCTACGTGCAATCACCTAGCTCTGTGTTTAATATCAGATACAGAAAATCTGAAGCATACACTTGCGTTATTATCATTTAAAAAACCGCTGCGTTTTACCGCGTCACATGACTCACATCTGAACGTGATTGTACTCTTCAAAGATTATGAAGTGAGGTAAAGGTACAAATTCGATCTTACCATTTGAGCCGACGCTAATTGGGAAGTATGTTTCAGTGCCAACTGCAATATTTCCTATATCCATCGCGGTAACGTTTCCAACATTATCCATGATGTTCTGTGCCTGGGAGGCGCTGTCAACAGGGAAGGTCAAGTTAACATCTGCCACTATACTGCCGTTTGTGAACCGTAATACTTCGCATATGATATCGCCATTCGTCAGGCTCATGAAATACTCTGTCAACTGTTTAGAGAAAAGAAGAAGAAAAACCTATTAAAGCTATACAATAGCCACTACATTTTTGCATGACCAATATCTCACAATTTTTTGTTTTAAGTTTTAAGTGTTCAATTTATTAGTTTTTACATGTTTTGATACATGTTTTTAGAACAAGTATCAATATATATAGCAAGTTTGAGCTATCTTGGTTGGGGAGGAAATTTGGTCTACAACCACATTGCCCCTTATTCAAATACGAATAATATCGCTGTGATTGCTGGTCCTTTAAGAAACTAACTATAACACACAGGCAAAGCTATCTCACTCTTTTAATCATTGCATTCAAACAAATTGATATGAGGTCCTTACTTTCTGCTTTTGGTCTCTGTAAATAGAATTCATGTATATTTGGACCATTTGATTTGTGAAATTATTGTTTTTTGTAAAAAGTATGTGAAATATGATTGACAAAAAAAAAAACTAAAACGGGGAAGTTACACTGTTGTAAAAACGTACACGGTTGCACAGAGAATTTGCCAAATTCATGAACGCAAGAGACGATGAGTCTGCGAGATCGCTCATGTATGTGTTTCGGAAGGTGATGACAATGAAAACCACAACATCTGAAATTGAAGGAAAAAATCAGTAAATAATGATGATAATAAATAATAACAATAATGATTATAGTAGAGATAATGATAACAATAATAAAAATATTAATAATGATCATCATCGTCATCAGGATCGTCATCATAGTCATCAGAAACGAAATTGTAGCAAAGTGGCTCCTAACCCCCGACCTAACCAACCAAGGCACTTCCTGCATTATTTCCCAAGTCATTTGCTTCAATTACTATTCCGCACATTACAGTGCACATTGTCCACTCCCTGGGAAGCATTCCAGACATAGTCTTACTTTTTAGTTAGACCATCGCACCCTACCCATTTAGCACCTGGGTGGAAGGGATCGATGCAGATGAAATGCCTTGCTCAGGGATAACTACCGTGCTGAGGCTCGACCACATGACCTTTTAATTTCCAGTCAAGTGATTAGACAACTCGTCTATGACATCTACATAATCTACCACATTAGTCAGTTAGTGCATAACTAAGTTCCAGTTCAAATTCATTTTCATTTAATCCTAATAAAAACAGAGCAGATGTAAATCATTAAACATGGAATGTAAGTATAACTGTATGATCGATATGTCAATCATGGCTGCAAAATTTACAACTTGTTATTTCAATAAAGAGACATTAATTTTCTTTTTTTTTGGTACTAATCACTAATCAATCAAGACAATAATAATTGTAAAATTTGTTTTCGCTGAAATTATACTCATTCTTAATGATTAACATCTGAATTTGGGGATATAATATTCCACGATAAAATACATTTCTAAAATACAGGTAAGTTAGCTTTTGAAGCAACATTGAAGCCCCTTCCCTAAAAATTACAAAGCTCTTTGCAGTTGATTGTAAATAGTGAATAAATGCATCACAATCCAGCAACCAAACTGCCAATTTGAGGTTTGCATAGATTTAGTGATCTCATATTTCAAACACTCGTAATTTTCTTAATATTTGTCCAATGATTTCACACAAATGGTATGTAGTCCATTCGTCAAATCGCCTTCTAACTTCTGGGGTGCCAAGGGTTTTTAACTAGTTTCAAGATTTTTATTAAAACATGAACAATGCTTTCTTTTCAAACTCCATAATGGATGTGTAACAATAGTTTGTGTGACTTTAGTACGCTATCTCAAATATCTGATACCACTAATGGAAAAAGCAACCTAAATTTGTCCAGAGACGAAATTTTCTATAGCATTGGGTGTTAAATTATGAGAGTATTGACAACAGATGCCTTAAAAATTGTGAGTAAAAGTGGTACCAACTGATTGTATGATATTTTACCTTGTAAAATATGCAATTATCTTATGTTTAAATGATAGCGTTTTGTGATAAACCAGCTGTTAGCTCCTGTGCAGGAATTAAGGTCTTGTCTTTTGTAATGACCTTTTTCTTGATTTGCAGCGCATTCTGATCCTGAGGTCGGGATAATTCTGGAGTTCTTTGACAATAAGTTTTCCAATGGCACTAATTTGTAGTAAAAACTTTGTTCTTGGTGTTGTTCGCGAGAGAAAAATTAAATGTTAAATGCGTCAATATAGAATCAAACACCTATATTCAAGATTTCTGCATGGTTATCAGTTGCGGTTTGGCATTGGAAATGACATATATCAGGTGTGACAAATGTTCAAGGCTGCTTACAAAGGGAATCTATGACATTCAAAGAACCCCAATCTTTGAAAATACAATAACCCCAACCTAACCTGGTGTGGTGCCTGGTGTAGTTCCAGATGATGTTTCAGGTGGTGTATCCTGTGTTGTACCTGGTGTAGTTCCTGGTGTTGTTTCAGGTGGTGTTTCAGGTGTTGTATCCTGTGTTGTACCTGGTGTAGTACCTGGTGTTGTTCCCAGTGTCGTACCCGGTGTTGTTCCTGGTGGTGTTTCAGGTGTTGTATCCGGTGTTGTACCTGGTGTTGCTCCCTGCGTCGTACCTGGTGTTGTTCCTGTTTGTGTTTCAGGTGTTGTATCTGGTGATGTTCCCAGTGTCGTTCCTGCTGTTGTTCCAGGTGTTGTTCCCTGTGTTGTTCCCGGTGTTGTTCCCGGTGTCGTTCCCTGTGTCGTTCCCGGTGTCGTTCCCGGTGTTGTTCCCGGTGTTGTTACCGAAGTTGTTCCCGGTGTCGTTCCCAGTGTTGTTACCGGTGTTGTTCCCGGTGTCGTTCCTAGTGTTGTTCCCGGTGTTGTTCCTGGTGTTGTACCCGGTGTTGTTACCGATGTTGTTTCCGGTGTCGTTCCTGGTGTTGTTACCGGTGTTGTTACCGTTGTCGTTCCCGGTGTTGTTCCCAGTGTTGTCCCTGGTGTTGTACCCGGTGTTGTACCCGGTGTTGTTACCGGTGTTGTTTCCGGTGTCGTTCCCGGTGTTGTTCCCGGTGTTGACACCGGTGATGTAACCGGTGTTGTTCCCGGTGTTGTTACCGTTGTCGTTCCCGGTGTTGTTCCCAGTGTTGTCCCTGGTGTTGTACCCGGTGTTGTACCCGGTGTTGTTTCCGGTGTCGTTCCCGGTGTTGTTCCCGGTGTTGACACCGGTGATGTAACCGGTGTTGTTCCCGGTGTTGTTACCGGTGTTATTCCCAGTGTCGTTCCTGGTGTTGTTACCGGTGTTGTTACCGGTGTCGTTCCTGGTGTTGTTCCCGGTGTTGTCCCTGGTGTTGTAACCGGTGTTGTACCCGGTGTTGTTTCCGGTGTCGATCCTGGTGTTGTTACCGGTGTTGTTCCCGGTGTTGTCACCGGTGATGTAACCGGTGTTGTTCCCGGTGTTGTTACCGGTGTCGTTCCTGGTGTCGTTCCTGGTGTAGTTTCTGAAATACAATTAAAAAAAAAAATGCACATAAATAGTCCCTGATATATGTGACATCGGCAGAGCAAGAGTTAAAACTCTTATATAGTGTTGTATTCATTATAATAAGTATACTGCAAGGCACAACAGATAAAAAATCTAAAAAGAATCTAAACAAAATATTGTATTTCCGTATTTTCTGAAAGCAAACATGGTATACATTGTGGAGACAGCTTGTTTGACCTCTTCTACAAGTCAAACCAAATTAATTACATCCTTACTGATACCAAGAATGCCATCATTATTTAATTATTTTGTTGCCAATTTGAGGTTCGCATCGACTTACTGATCTCATATTTCAAACCTCATATTTTTCTTGATATTTCCCCAATGCTTTCACACAAGTTGTATAAAGTATGTCCAATCGTCGAAATTGCCCCCCCCCCCCAACTGTAATTGCTGTGCCAAGGGTTTTTAACTAAAACTCGAGAAAATTTTTCTTTTCAAACTGCTGTATGGTGGTGTGACCATAGTTTGTGCCTGACCTCAGTTTACGATCGCAAACAATTGGTAACATTAAAAAAAAAAAAAAATCATTTTTGCTTTCCACTCTTTCAAAGTGTTAAATAGTAGAAATGGAGGTTCAATGAAATTGTCAATTAATACACGAAAATAAATTTCTCTTTGCATCGCTAATTTAGAGAGTTAAATAATCATTTTCAATTAAATTTTTTCATTAATGGTACATCGTACTGCCTGTAAAAGAAGTGGATTTACATTTTCTAGTGTCCTTTGGACTTTATGATCATGTATAACTAGTCAGAGCATTCTAGAACAAAAGAGTTTTAAAGAACTAAAAGGTGACACTAATTTGACATTACATCCTTACCATTGCAAGTAAAGTTATCATTGCTTAATTCATATCCAGGGTTACATGAACAGTTGTAAGAGCCAACTGAGTTCATACACACTCCATTGTCAGAATCGCAGACAGACGGACTTGCAGAGCATTCGTCAGTATCTAGAAAAAGTCAATATTTGTTCACCCATAGCATCAAAGAGTTTTCTAAAGGTTAGATAATTATGCTTTTCCTCTAATAATTCACAATTATTTGCATCTTCACTCTTTCATAGAGTTTAAAGAAAAACAATTGGATGCGAAATGAAAGTGTGAATGAAAGCTACAAAGCTACAAGCTACACATCCTTACCATTGCAAGTAATGTTATCATTGCTCAATTCATATCCAGGGTTGCATGAACAGTTGTAAGAGCCGACTGAGTTCATACACACTCCATTTTCACAGACCGATGGATTCGCAGAGCATTCGTCAGTATCTAGGAACAGTAAAAATTTGTTCACTGATAGCATTAAATAGTTTTCAAAAGGTGTAGATGAATCGGCTGTTCCTCTTAAATTCGCAACAATTATTTATATCTCCACTCTTTAATACAGTAAAAAAAGTAAAAATGGGAGTTAAATGAAAGTGTTGGCGTGAAAACTACAAAAAATCGACAAGAAATTGCTAATTTCTACACGAAAATGGTGATTATAAATGTCAGTTCACATTACTCAATAAGAGAGTAAATGATCACTTTCAATTAAATTGTTATTATTAATGTCACAGTGTATTGTCTCTTACAGAAGTGGATTTAAATTCTCTATCGACTTTTGGTCTTGATGATCATGTACAACTTGTATTTCATAGCAGTCTGGATCATTTTTTTAAAAAGATGTCACTTACATTTGACATTTATTAAAAGATTTGTAACAATGTCACTTAGAGGTGACGGTGATTACATTCTTACCATTGCAAGTAATGTTATCATTGCTTAATTCATATCCAGGGTTACATGAACAGTTGTAAGAGCCGACTGAGTTCATACACACTCCATTTTCACAGAGCGATGGATTCGCAGAGCATTCGTCAGTATCTAGGAACAGTAAAAATTTGTTCACCGATAGCATTAAATAGTTTTCAAAAGGTGTAGATGAATCGGCTGTTCCTCTTAAATTCGCAACAATTATTTATATCTCCACTCTTTAATACAGTAAAAAAAGTAAAAATGGGAGTTAAATGAAAGTGATGGCGTGAAAACTACAAAAATCTACAAGAAATTGCTCATTTGTACACAAAAACAGTGATTATAAATTTTACTCTCCGATGCTAATTTAGAGATTTGCATGTCTATTTCAGATTCAATCGTTATTATCAATGGCACAGTGTATTGTCTGTATATAAAAAAAGGTGTTATGGGAGTGGATTTACATTTTCTAGTGACTTTTGGACATATTATGATCATGTACAACTTGTATTAATTCAGAGTATCCTAGCTGGATCAAAAGATTATAAAAGATGTCACTAAAAGGAAACACTTTGACGTTACATCCTTACCGTTGCAAGTAATGCCATCATTGCTTAATTCATATCCAGAATTGCATAAACAGTTGTAAGAGCCGACTGAGTTCAGACACCCTCCATTTTCAGAATCACAGGCCGATGAATTCCTGGAGCATTCGTCAATATCTAAGTGAAATAAACATTCTTTTTTGACATTTGGCAATCTCACATTTGCATGTTGCGGCTTCAAGATCAGAAGGACTTTTAAAAAATCACCCCAAGATGATTTCACTAGCCTTGTTCATCACCTCTTGCAATGTGCGACAATGATTCATTACAAAATCATGTATTACAAACGTAAAATCAATGTAATAGGGTATTGAAATTGCCCTTGAATTAGTTTCACAAAAGTCTTGGTGGTGATATTAACGTTGTTTTAGTAAGAAAAAATAATATCAGAAGATAAGATTTTTCCAGGCAATACTTCCCTGAATTTTTAAACATTAAAAGGAAGCTACATGTACTTGCAAAAAAGAACAAGCAAGTTGATTGTTGTACTATAATCAGAAATAGCTCAAAGTAAATTAAACCAAATAGTTACAAGAACATTATCAACAAAAGCAACAACCAACCTCTTTGATGTCTTATTAAAAGAAATCAAAATGTAACAGATGATCACCCTTCAATGAAATATCTTCTTCCAATAGAACATTAAATGATTGAATACCTGGAATATTTGTATCCACATACACATTTCGAATCACGCTTAGAGGGATCGTTTTGTTACAAGTTGAATCCACTCCAAAATACTAGCTTAAACTATTCTTTTGAGCGTGGATTCCTCTATTTTGTACGTTGATTTCCACCACAAAATGCATGAAAATCCACAAAAATATTACTCTGCAAAGAGTGGATTCCTACACCTGTATATTCAAAGAATACATTAAAAGTTTTCCAATCAAGTAATAAAACGGTTTGTACACTGCTACAATGTATGAAATTACCCTAAAAAATTACGTCTGGCATTCTATGGGCTAACATATAGAGAGTATGAAAAAAAAGGGTTTAAATATAAAATCTCCCACACGAAACCCAAGTCAGAACGTGGGTTCCATGCAAGCTCTATTTTTGCGAGCGCTGACGAGTGCTTCAGATAGGCTACTCACAAGTTGCTTCTATATTAATTTAGAGTACATTTAAACCTGCAAGATCTATTTACATAAGTAATATTCATGAATATATTATGGCTAGAGTACTGTAACTTGTAACATACATAACATTCTAATTTAAGTGATGGAACATGTTAACACAATCACATGAAATTGTTGCTTGATCGAACCTACCTGTGCAATTATATCTGCCATCCATCTTGTATCCATCCCAGCACGCGCATGAGTATCCACCATCCTCATTGTAACATATTTGCTGGCAGTCATTCTCCTTCAGACATTCGTTTATATCTGTTCATCAAAACAAAATGTATACAAAAGGCATTTGCAACATCTTCATAGACATAGATTTAAAGATAAGGTTGAGTTCTGATAAAGATGCAAAATTATTTGTGAGTTTCTTAGTGTTTAGTTGAAAAAATATCATAGAAGAAATGTCCACTGACAAATATTGATCTTCAGATGCCTTCATTATCACTATATGACGAGAAAAAGCTGAGAATTTTTTGGACCAAACTTTCGTTCAGGGCCAGATTTCATAAAAAAATGTTATAGATATAAATAAGTGCTAACTTTCAATGACAATTTTATATGCTCTCAGCCAATCAAATGCCACGATATCAGTAGCTTTTAACAATTATTTGTAACTTTTTTATTGACAACACGTGCATTAGACCTTCAGCTAGATTTGAGTCAATTTCTCATCATTTTGATTCTGAAACATTACAATTTCCTATGCTTATATATAACATAAACAACCTTTCTCAATATAAATGTATATCGCCTACACCAGCTGCTTTTCATTATTTCTTTTTCACTTGTCTATTTTTCGTCAACCGATGCAGGGCTATTCTTATCCTTATATATATATATATATTTATATACCTCACTTAAGAAATCCAGCCATCTGATTGGTCGAATTGCATTCATAAACTTCAACTGTTCCTGTAAAATTCTCGGTAACCATGCATAAAACATTTCAATATTTTTAATAACCATGGTTACTCCATGGTTACCCCATAGGTTTACATGTTAAAAAATGGTTTGAGCGATGGAGGATACCGTAATGTGTGCGAAGGATTGGTCGGTAAAATACAATTGAATCTCGATCGATCTTACCGACAATTTTATCTTGCATTGTTGACATGAAGACGAAAATAAACTCTCAAAAACAAAAAAACAACATCTGCCGATAGATCTTGATCTAAGTTCGTGCCAATATGCATTGCAAAAGTAAAAGAAGGGCCCGTTTCATGGAGCTTTTGCGAAGCATCCCTCACGCAGAGCCGTTTTCAATCCATTTTAATGTATATATTGGAGAAAACTGCCGAGCATGTTAACGACGCGCGATAGCCTAGTGGTCTAAGCGTTGGTTTTCGATACACCTCTTGTTGTACGCAAGAGTTCGAATCTCGTCTTCGACAAAATTGAAAAACATTTTTTATTTTTTATTTTTTAGTCTATTTTTTTTCGGCATATAAAAGTATTAATGACTGCTTTAATATTCGAGAAATAGTTGTTTTCATACGCTCTCGGGAAGGTTACAATTGGGCTATTCCCCTCGGCAAGCCTCGGGGAATAGCACAATTCTAACCTTCCCTTGAGCGTAATAAAACAACTATTTCTCTCAAAGCAGTCATTAATACTATAATATTGCCTGATGATTGCTCGCAAGGCGTGAAACTCGGAGTTGCAACCATGTCCCATTAGTCTGCCTTACTCAATATATATATATACATATTCATACAGATGTATACAATTGAAATGTTTAATTAATAAAATTTCATCTTGGCCAATGTCCAAATTGCCAAAATAATTACAAAATACACTAAAATAAAATAATTACACGCTAAAATAACAAATATATACGATCATGATAATCATAAAATATAGGTATACAAACAATAATAGAAGAACATACAATTTAAATAATGCACTAATTGTACTTTGGATTTAAAGGAAGAATTAAATACTAAAATGCAGCTATAGGAAAAAAAGAGTAATGCATACAAAATATAATCCATATCCAGGTGACTATTTGATGTCATACATGTCTTATATATCTATGTAAATTATTATTCCGGTTTATGGTTTATCTGTTCCAGTTCCCCGGAAGCCTTTGTTACACGTGCAGTAGAAACTCCCATTGGTGTTCGTACAATTCCCTTCATGGGAATTACATTTAGATGCAAGATAAGAGATAAAGGATTTCACTACTATTCATTATACCTTCAGAAATAATTAAACAAAAATGTTCTTACCTTCGCACGAATCTGTTCCCGTTCCCAGGAAGCCCTCGTTACACGTGCAGTAGAAACTCCCATCGGTGTTTGTACAATTCCCATTACGGCAAGCATCGGGAAAGTCGCACTCGTTGACATCTACAACATCCGTGTGAGATGAAAAAAGTATCAAGAAAATTGATGATAATAATATGGTCTTCTCTACCCTTCGTAAGTAAATTTGTAATTACTATTAGCAATAACAGTACATACATGTATAACATGAGAGATACTTTTGAAAAATCAACCTATCACAATAAATGCAATTTTAATAGCCTGTTTGTCAACTATTTAAACATGATAATGCGTATTATATCATATGATTATGATTTCTATGGGACATACAATCAGGTTTTGAAATCGCTCTTGAGTTTAGGAAACGGTTGATGTTGCATTACTACCCCCCAAAAACAAGCACATACACTGCCAATCAAATTACCTAATCACTTCCCACTAACTTGTACGAAAAAAGAAGTAACCATCCGCTTTGATAAAAGGCATCACAAATATCTGCCAACTAGTTTTGAAGAAAAAAAAATTAAAACAAATGGAGCATTAATTTTGATAATATTTGTTATCATGGATTTGCTGAAAATCAGCCTTGTAGTTGGGAGGCAGATACTTCATAATATGTAAAAGGATTGGGTCGTCAGTTTTCATGTGCACGATGCCATATTATACTGATACCAGACTTAGTGGAACATATCAAAATGTTTGGAGCTAAATGGACGCTCTTGGAATTGATGAAAATGCACTGGTCATGGTATGTGCACACAAGAGATTACATATGCCGTATCTATACTCTTACCAAGTTTCACTACGATACCTTGATTCATTCTTAAGTTTAATACCGCCTTCCCAAGTATGATTACCCAAACACATAATGCCTCTGGTGCTCACTATGTGTGGCGGAGGCATAATAACATATCTCACCTGCTTCAACGATCCGGTTATTTGAATCAAATACTCGACTAGGTGGAAGGGAGTCAGTGAACACTGACTCTAAAATAGCCGCGTCCAGCATAGAGTTGAACGAGTCGATCCGGAACTTGACGAAAGCGTTGCCACCGACCACGGTATAATTAGTCACAAAAACATCTGCGAGTTTCCCATCTTCTATAACAGATGTACTGTTAAGCTGGTCAAACACCTGTAATTGGTCAAGCATTTCGAGTCCAGAAATATTTTAAGGGTTCCTTCATAAACAAGCTTTCTTTAAACCACCAAGTTCATAACTTAAATACTCATAGAATAAATTTATGAAAGGAAACAAACAACCAGTCATCTAAAAAAAAACTAGATGGAATTCGACTGCGCGCAGTCGAAAATGATGCCTCCGTTATAGAGCAATTTTACAAACCAAAACAGAAAAAAAAAATTGAATTCACGTTCAATGGTAATCCATTGACAGGTTCTCAGAATATTGTGATTACAAGCAATTTCTCATATACATATATGACCCTTTGATCTTTGACCTCATGACCATAAAATCTACTCAGTTCATTGGCTCTGCAAGATGTTCTGAGTTAAATAGTAATCCATCTGTCAGTTCTAATGAGAATGCGTTCACAAGCTATTTTTGCATACATAATGGGCCCATGACCTTTGACCTTTGACCTTATGAACCAAGAATCTACTCAGTTCATTGGCTCTGCAAGTAACAAACATGACCTAATTTTGGCATGAATCCATCAATCGGTTCTTGAGATAACGCGATCACAAGCTGTTTTTGCATTCATAATGTGCGCTGTGGCCTTTGACCTTTGACCTACGTGCTCCAAAATCTAATCAGATTATCTTCCTATGGTGATACACACTATCATTAAGTTTGAAGTTTAAATCTCCAGTGGTTCTTGAGATATTATAACAATCTCAATGTATGGAATTTCATAAGTTGACCTCTGTGACCCTTGACCTTTGTGCTCCAAAATCTAATCAGATCGTCTTCCTATGGTGATACATACTATCCTTAAGTTTAAAGTTTTTACATCTCCAGTGGTTCTTGAGATATCATGATAACAATCTCAATGTATGGAATTTCATAAGTTGACCTCTGTGACCTGTGACCTTTGACCTACGTACTCCAAAATCTAATCAGATCGTCTTCCTATGGTGATAAATACTATTCCCGAGTCTTAAGTTTAAATCTTAAATGGTTCTTGAGATATCGCGCTAACAAACTCAATACAAGGAATTTCATAAGTTGACCTCTGTGACCTGTGACCTTTGACCTACGTACTCCAAAATCTAATCAGATCGTCTTCCTATGGTGATAAATACTATTCCCGAGTCTTAAGTTTAAATCTTAAATGGTTCTTGAGATATTGTGATAACGGTCAAACGGGACGGACGGACGGACGTACGGACGGACAACCCGAAAACATGATGCCTCCGGCACCACCTTCGGTGGCGGAGGCATAAAAAAATTGCCATTATTGAAGTTTTTGCATGGAATTCTTTGTTTTCCTCGTTGAAGAGGAATCCCATTTCCAAATTATCTGAAAAGAAAGCTTAAATCATACTTGTTATTTTCTCATCAATAGGTTTATCATTGTTTTATTAGTTGGTTTAAATTCAGTTTTCCATACATGCCAACATTTGAAAATCGGAAATCTGTACTTATGCTATTTTAAAAAAAAAGAGGGACAATCCTAACTCTCCTATTCAATACTACAGACAAATTTGTACAGGAAGAGCAACACCTGCATTAAAATGATAATTATCTTCTCCCAAAAAGAGGAATGTTCCTCTTTAATCTGAACAGTTGGCATGTATGAGTTTTCTAATTAAATACAATATTAATTTAATAAAGAGTACGTACTAGGCTATATTTTTTCATCAAACTTGTTATCAATAACAGCTTACAATAACTATTATAATTATAAGCTACTGAAGTCATGGTATTTGATTGCATGAGAGCAAATTTGTCATAGCAATTTACGGGAAATTTAGTGTTTTTTTTGTTAAAAAAAAGAAATGAGGAAGGTCTGTAGAAAAATTTCCTTTAATATGACAGGATAAAGATTAGCGTTGGTCTAGTGGTATATTTACTTGGTCAGCTCTCATTTTTTCACCTAAAATCTGGTTCAAAACTGAGTCACGTCTTCCAGCTGGTGACGTTAAAAAGTAAAAAATCATATCTGATTGATTTGCGTCCGCAAAAATCCAAATACGTACACACTAACACTGCTTGGCGCTTGCAACAAGTTTAGCAATCGGGTAGATGCCAAGAACTACTATGTGATAATGTGCCGCTTACCTGTTTGGCTAGTCGGTTCCGGTTTTGTTCAGTGTCTGTATAATGCTGGATTGCTATGTCGTTGATGAAGTCAAACCTCAGTTCCAGAGTGTACGAGTTAGCAGCTATCAGTAAAAAGTTATATGAAATACATTTTACAGGGGTGATAGTGAGCACTAAAAAAAAAAATAGGTTTTTTGTTTTCCCCTCAACCACGCCCCCCTTGAGTAAAAAAAAAAAGAGGATTCGCGGGGAAAAAATGGCGTCTAACAACATTCCCCCCTTTCGAGTAAGAAAATTGGGGAAAAAATAGGGCAAAAATGGGAAGAATAGAGAAAATAAGAGGAAAATCGGGAAAATCTGGATAAAAAAGGGAAGAAGAAAAAAATTGGTAAAAAAAAAAATTAAAAAAAAAATTAAAAAAAAAATAAATCGGGAAGAAGAAAAAAAATTGGGAAAAAATCTGGAAAAATAAAAAAAAATCGGGAAACCGATTTAAATCGGGTTTTTATCAGGCCTGATTTTAAAGCAGTCAGCTCACTCTCATTAGTTGATATCAAAGCGAAAGCATTATTGGAAGTACACAACAAATATCAAATGAAAGCTGAATGAATTTTAGATAGATTAGCAAAACATTGTGGTGCGAAAAGCTGCAACTTGTTGACCTAAGAACGGGGTAGTCAAATGAATGAGCGCACTTCATGCACGCAGGTTTTACCCCTGGGGGACCTGAAGCTCGGAGTCCAAAAGACGGAAAGGTTTTTTTTTTTACAGGAATTCCGCGATCTACGTTTTTCTTTTCTCCACCTCATGCAGACACACTAAAGCTACATAGCTCCCTCTACGGCTATATTCTAAAGTTCCTTTCTTCCTTTTTATAACGTGTCGTAGGTTCTACAGGCATGGAACTATAGCACAATATTTAGGAAGCATAGCCAGGAGATATTTTGAAAAGGACGACAATTTAAAGGTGCTCTAATCATTGTTTCCACCTCCCAATTAAATGGAGAAATTGTAAATTTAACAAATAGGCACTGAAACAAATTATTTGTTTTCGGCATTGTTTTCCTCTCTGATTGTTCAAAATCCTGTTATCTGCCCTCTGTAATAGTCCTTTCTTTATTTGCATGAATTCAATTATACGGTTTATAAAAGGGGTTTTTCAAATATGAGCCAGAATATAAATTTTTATACCTAAATAAATGTGAAATTATTGTACTTTATCAAAGCTTACATTTGCATGATCCGTCGACAAGGGCATAACTTGTATTGCAGATACAGGTGTGGTTCCCCACGGTGTTCATGCACACACGATTCAAACTTCCGTTGCATATGTGGTTGCCAGTAGCACACTCATCGATATCTAATTGGGACAAAACAAATGTTACATTTATTCAAACATATCTATTTAGCATGACAAGATCGACTGCAGGACTGTTTTGAATCTTAGTCCTGTAGTTAAAAGACATTATCAATACCAGAAAGAACCGAATGTAAATTAGATACAAAATGATAACATACAAAAAATAGTAATCAAAGGATAAAGATTTAATGAACAAAACATGACTGAAATAGCTATAGCTATGTAGATAATGCTGGTGTATCGAATGTAAATGAATCAAATGTAAACGAAATATTAATGCAAATGAATATGTATGTTTAAAAAGATGGTATAAAGGTCAATAAGTAAATCATCAACAGGAAACTAATAACACATCTTTTTAAAATTCTACTACTACTACTACTTCTAATTATAATGAAATACCAAACCCTCATGACTGGAGCGTCTTGAAAGAGAAAGCTGTGACAAGCACACACGAATACGCTACTCAAGGATCATGTCACATCTCTTTCAATACGCTATGTTCATGACATGTAAGTGTAGCATTATTTTACCGGCGCATGACTTTGTTTTGTTGACTGTGTTATATCCATCCATGCAGTTACAAAAGTAGTCCCCGTCTGTATTTATACATGTTGAAACTTCAGGGCAGTCATTTTGAACTCCTTCCGAACATTCGTCAAAATCTGCATAAACATAAACATATTTGTTTCTATTTACAATATCTAACTCCATACAGGCATGTTTTAATAATAATTAGTGATTGTAAATTTTTGTACAGTGCTCATGTCTGGCACATTGCCACTCCTGGCGCTCAATTATTATTACCTTGGGTTGAGCATGGATACCGTTAAAGCGCTCAAACTTTATAAGGAATTATAAGATGATGAAGCGGATCCCAATCAAATGATTGGTTGAGAGTGTGTACACGTGACTAGGCAGGCATTTTTCCTAACACATAATTTTACTAATGACCGATCATTAGTAAAATAAAAACATCATCTTATAAAACAAATAAAACATAACCTTCATTTGTGGATATCCCATTGAAAATTGTGTATAGAATTTAAAACACTTTTCGATTAGATGTCTGTGAACTTTTATATATGACGTTTCGTGAAAACGCTCCCCGGGTCCTATGAAATCACGAAAAAACATACAATTTTACTCACATTTATGTTTTTTTCAGATAATTTGCATTAGTTTTGCATGAATAAGGGTTGGCTAAATGTATTCTGCTTTCAAGTAGTAAGATGTGATTTCAATACCTTATGTTCCTTAGGAATAATATTCAGAATATGTAAGTCACTGTCATGTTCGCACATTTCAATAGGCAATGCACATGGCTATTGAACTCTCCACCCAGGTGTAAAATGGGTACCTGGTAGGATGCGAAAGCTAATGTGCTTAGATTAGCAAGTGTGCGCATGTAAAAAATGACGCCTAGCTGGAATGCTCCCAAGGGAGTGGAGAATGTGCATACATTGTGTGCGGGTAAGCCTGACTCCGATGACCGGGGTAATAATATATGATTGCAGGGCCTTCAGGGAGAACAGTATGAATACTGATGAGGCTACCCTGGTTAAACAAGACATATTATTATTATTATTATTATTATTGAAATTGTGTTGGGTGGATTTTCCGAAATTAGTTGCTATCGTATTTGTAATTTATGGTTTCAACATCTGGATGATGAAGGGAGAGCTATTTACATAATAATAATAATTATATACCTCACTTAAGTAATCCAGCAATCTGATTGGTCGAAATTGCATTCATAAACTTTAACTGTTCCTGTAAAAACATACCTATTTTCCCAATAACCATGGTTATTGGGAAAATAGGTCAGTCTCCATGGTTACCCCATAGGTTTACATGTTAAAAAATGGTTTGAGCGATCGAGGATACCGTACGTGTTGAATGAATTGGTCGGTAATTTCAATACAATTGAATCTCGATCGATCTTACCGACAATTTTATCTTGCATTGTTGACATGAAGATGAAAATAAACTTCCAAAAACAAAAAAAAAACATCTGCCGATAGATCTTGATCTAAGTTCGTGCCAATATGCATTGCAAAAGTAAAAGAAGGGCCCGTTTAATCGAGCAGCCGCAAAGCATCCTCCACTCGAAGCCGTTTTCAATCCATTTTAATCTATATAGTAGAGAAAACTGCGAAGTATGTTAACAGAGCGCGTTGGCCGAGCGGTATAAGGCGCTGACTTTAGTTACATCACCTTTTGTACGCAAGAGATCGAATCCCATCTTCGACAAAAGTTTGTTTATTTTTTATTTTTTATTTTTTAGTCTATTTTTTTTCGGCATATAAAAGTATTAATGACTGCTTTAATATTCGAGAAATAGTTGTTTTTATACGCTCTTGGGAAGGTTACAATTGGGCTATTGCCCTCGGCACGCCTCGGGGCAATAGCACAATTCTAACCTTTCCTTGAGCGTATAAAAACAACTATTTCTCTCAAAGCAGTCATTAATACTATATAATAGCCTAATAGTCCGCTCCAAATTTTATTAAACCGGAACGGAAATTCTTTTTGCCCAATTGATCGTGAGCCCGGCAGCCACTGAGCAGCGCCAGATCGACGTTGCTCTATCCCTTATTGTTGAACGCCAAACAAGGTAGCAACAACTCCCATCTTTTAACGTCTTTCGGTATGACGCGGCCGGGGTTCGAACCCACGACCTCCTGGTTGTGAGGCGGACTCTCTACTGACTGAGCCATGTATGTGATATATGTATATATTTATATTTATACATACATAGATATAATCTTACATAACTTATGTATAAACATGTACTTCAAGAAATCTCACCTGAACAGGTTCCATTATCAAACTCGTAACCAGGGTCACATGTACAATTTGGAGAACCAGTATTGATCATTGCAGTAGGTGTACAACCTTCGTTGTCTGTTAAAAAAATTAAAATGAAATAAATACAATATATGTTATAACAACGCTAACAAATTAGTTTCATCAGGATTTTGAAGAGGCATACATATGTTAATGCTTCATAATGATAGGAAGACTTATAAAAACTTTTATCATTCTTATTTTCATTCTGATTTTCGCGGATAGATCATTAACAATTTCCTATGAATTCGAAAAAGTGTATAAATCATGCACATGATCATGAACACCACTAAAGTTAATGTTTGACATGCCTATGATAACGTTTCTTGAGAATGTTACATATTAAAGCTTTCATCAAACTAAAATTATTCAACAATGGCTGTAATTCAACTAGTCCACCTTCCTTTCTTGAGTTACGAATAACATATGATAAACATCAAGTATACAAAAAGTATGAATAATTTAGTTCTTATATAAGATAAGAAGAAGTGATATTAGTAACTGTTGACCCCCTCTCACAAATTTGAAGAACGCTGGATTTTAATAAATTTGTCATTTTTTAACAAACGCTTAACCTAAAAATGTATATATTTTGTATCTCCTATGGTTGTTTCATTTTCTCTACTTCTCTTGTCTATTTTTCATCAACCGCCAAAGGACTATATTTACTTGTATAATTATGGCTCACTCGGAACAGGGCCCGATTTCATAAAACTTGTTATCAATGACATGTTACAATAGCTGTTTATAAGCTACTGAAATTAGCGCATTTGATCGACTGAGAGCAAATTTGGCATAACAATTTTGAATTTGTTATTGATAACAAGTTGAATGAAAAAGGGCCCTGCAGGCGCCCTAGTTTCTACGGTCTTCCTGCCTTCATACCTATACACGAATATGTATCCAGAGAAAGAGTAAACCCATCATCGCAAGAACAGTAGTATCCATAGAGGATGTTGTGACAGGTGTGCTCACAGTCGTTGGTCGTGTTGCTTTCACATTCGTTGACATCTTAAAATCCGAAGGAGAAATCGTGATAATGATGATAATTAACTGCTGAGTAGCGCTTAACGTATTGATATTGAAATACCATGTGCTTCCAAAGAAGTTTGGATGGTGGATTAAGCTCTGGCAGCCGTAATTGCAATGAGTACTCCTGAGAGGTACCCATTTAACAATTGGGTTGAGAGTTACAAATGTTGACTAATGAAATACATGTATATACATATATGTTTGCTAATATTTAGTTTTTACCAATAAAAATATGCATGTTCACACATCTTATAAAGTGAAATGAAAGCTTACAAAGATCCAGTTACTAGCTATCATATTCTTCTGCTTCATTGTCTTCTTCTTCCACTACCGTTTCCTCCTCCTCCTCTTCTTATTCTTTCTCTTCCGTTTCCTCCTCTTCTTCTTTTTCTTCTTCCTCTTCATCTTCCTCTATCTTCCTCTTCTCTGATTTTGTGTCAGGCATATGTTCTAATTATTATTATTTTTTATTTTTTTGGGGGGGGGAGGGAGTAATTTTTTTTTTAGTTGGTTCACCGTATCAAAGTTAGAACAAAGCTATAGTGACTTTGTTCCACATACCATAGCATGTTTCTCCGTCACCCTGCAGGCCTGGCGGGCAGTCACCACACTGGAAGTCAGGCGTTATTCCAACGGGGTTGTCCATACATAGTACCGCCTCGTAGCATGGAGACCCTGCGCAGGCGTCAAATTCTACCTCACAATGGTCACCTGACCACCCAACGGTACAATTGCACGTGACAACCTGAATGTTTAACAAATGTAAATAAGTGTATACGTTCCTACATTATTTAGTCCTCAAATTTGTATGTTACATGTGTAACAAATGATTTGTTACTTCTGTTTTTTAGTAGATTAATAAAACACAACATTATCTGAGCTGCAGCGAACCAATTTGATTGGCGTCTTTGGGACTCTCCTTCCAAGAACTTACAAGGATCAACAAATGGCTGTTGTTAACATTTACAATTGCATGTGACAATCTTAAAATTAAACACAATCTGGACGACAAGCTACTATGGGGTTAGCACTTTGGTTTTAAGTGTATGCAAATACCAATCAACTCACAGCGTATCCATTAGCGTTGAGATTCTGGCCTACGGCTTGGGTCTCGAAGTCACATACTCCATCATTCATGCATTCGCAGATCTTGACCTTAAAGGAGACCACTGTTTGCGCACCTCGGTCATCGCTGACCATGACCTCAATCCTTGATACATTGAGACTCGATGGTGTCCACTCAAAAGAGCCATCTGAGAGATAAGACAAGACAGTTGTTAATTACAGCCATACTGTACTAGAAGCAATACTGTAAGATTCCCTCTGGCGCCATCTCAAGTCAGCTGTAGCAGTATATGGTCATGTACTTCGCTGCTTCCCTAGCTGCACTGTTAATTATTACCATCATTATTATGGATCTAATATTACCTATACCTTGAAGGCGAACAGCATACTAGATCACTGTATTAACCCTCTGGTCTCTCCTCCTGGTATAACTGATTGGGGATGTGCAGGTGGACCAGTTCGATGGTATACAAAATGTGCGATGGGTTCCTAACATGCAAAGGTAGTAACTCTCTTCTACACAGTGCCCCCATTTAACACCATATGCAAAGAACGGAACAGATAGCGTGCGTCTATGAAACAGGGGAGGGGCATGCAGCTAATTAACTCACAACACAGGCTTCATTCGTCCCGCCTGGGTTTGATTTGAAGCAACGATCTTTGGTTTTACAGGCAGATGCTTTACCGACTGAGCCAACTCGCTTCCTCTAATTGGTTCTCGCATCGAGTCCTCTGCTTGTGAAGTGGGAATTCGACATTGGGTTATACGCACTGTCGGCAAATTGACCATGAAATGGTACTGTGCAATAAACAGTATGCTAGGGCAATTTTTTGTTTAGTTCAGCATTTCTTCAAAGGGCAATCGAACCTTTGTAAAATAAGTTCATAAACAGAAGATAAGAGAAATAGAATGACAGATGCGTGCAATAAATCTGACTAATAATAAGCTGATAAGAAAGTTAAAAACGTTAGAAATTTGAGATTACTATGAAATCTGTGAATCTCAAAGTGGCAAAATGGTCAGTGGATTAATTGTAGCATAGCTATGGAGAACTCTCCCGTATATGGTGTACAAAAATAAAATTATTTTTTCTCTTAAGTTACTTATCCTTACAATTATTCAAAATATTTTGTATTTACCAGAACTGATACTTGCACCATCTGGAACAGAGTCGGCTAAAGTAAAATTGACCATATCTCCGTCATTAGGATCTTCAGCCGTAAACATCAGCTGAACAGTTTCGTTAACTGTGACACATAGTACTTTCTCTTTTTCCTGAAGAACATTGTTGGTATCAGTGATCATAGTTACGTTCGGCGGGAAATTTTCTGAGAAAGAATTAGAAAGATAACAAAAGAAGTAGACACTTTAATTTGTTTACTAACTCCACCACCATGATCTTCCCCAAACTTGCTGCAAGCCAAAGAAGATGGCATGTTCCTAAAATGTTCATATGGAATGTGGTGTGAAACTGTCCAATAGAAATGACATAATGGGCACATGGAAAGGTTGGGTATGGAAGATATAGTGGTAGAAGTGGAACAGAGAAGTGGATTGAGATGGATGGGTCATGTGTTGAGAAGAAATGATGATGAACCTGTTAAAAGAGCATGGGATCTGAAATTGAATGGCATATAAGATGGATGGGTAAACCGAAGATATCATGGACAGATGCGGTGAAGAAAGAAAGCAGTATTAAAGGTTGGTCTAAATGAAGAGGATGATTGAGACAAGAAGAAGTGGAGAGAAGGAGTGTCATCATGGCGCCAAAGTCAATTAATCCTTTGTAAGAGGGAAAATGTTGATTTCAATAAACTATGATGATGATGATCATTGACGCCTACGCGTTATGTCAGGTGCCAACGAGGCACCATTTTTTTTAGACGTAGGACTATAGCCTACTCTGAAAATTATATTATTGTGCAACAAATTATACAGAAATCTTTTATAGAAAGGATGTTTAACATCCTGCTGCTAACAGATCTATGCTTATCATGCTAACCGAGACTTCAGCTCAACATACCTTCTTGGCTTAGACTGATTCAATGGTTATAGTTATCGTTACTGAGGGGCATTCCTGAATCTTAGAAGCTTGTTCACATATGCTGCTGTAAACATGGCAGTTTACCGCGTTTGAAGGTTTTATGTTTATAAAAGCGCATACTGCATTGTATTTGTATATTTCTTTGTACTACACACAGATACGCATTGGACGTTTGTTTCGTGAATCTACAAAATTGATTTATTCCCACTTGCCAGTCATTATTTAGTACATAAATATAAAACCCGCGGCAAATTTATGTGAATGAGACGAAATGGGAGGCAAAGCTTGAATCGATACCTAGGTTGGCAAGGTTGTCATCAAATGTATTCCCGGCCTCCATTGTCATAGCTCCCAGTTCTGGGCTTACGGCAAGGTAGTCAAACAAGCACATTTCATCGTCACCGCACACCTGCCTTGCAGCAGCTGTCTGCTCGGGGTCCTGAGCCAGAAGATCACTCAGGAAAATCGGTGTGTAGTTTGCCGGGTTGTAGTAGGTCCAGTTCCTCTCGCCGTACTCGAACAGGGACTCGACCTCACTGACTTGCCCTGGAGTTTGCAATGAAGAAATAGGTGATTTGGGATAAGGTCATAAAAGGCTATTTTGGCAATAGTTTGAGAGGTGATCATTGACCTAATGTAGTAGGAGGAATGTGGATAATTTGACATGGAAAAACATGGAAAAACATGAAAATTATATAAATGAGTAAAAACAAGTATGGTTAGGACAACAGGGATTAATCCTCATTTATTTTTTCTGGGGTTTGCAATAAGGAGATTCCATTTAAGGAAAGACATATTTTCGACTACCGTTTTAGTAATGATAACCATATGAATAATTATAAAAATGACAAGTTTTTATCCTCGCTTATTTACCCTGGAGTTCCTGATAGATAACTATATTTGGAATACGCAAACAACATTTGTTGCGCTGTTGCTAATTTTGCTAACATGTTAACAAAATTCCTGCGGTTAACCGCTCCATATCTGCACGAGGCTTAAAGATCAACTTACATGACTGTCCAAAGTCAAATATCTCCTTGTCCGTGAGGTTTGTGGCTAGCGAATCCTCAAGAGTGGTGCCGTCTCGGAGTAAGAAATCATCTGAACTATCGCCATTCAAATTACCTGGAGAAATGAAATGACATTGTTAATTTTCTTAACGCATAATCAAATTTAATGCCTTCGTCTTTGTCTTTTGCCTCTTTTTAAAATTATTTCACTCATCTGTTACTAGAATGCGTCGCCAGCGGATGAGTTTATTATTACGTGTGCCCAAAAGGCCTAGGGCATTAGGAGTGAAATCATTCTCAAACTCGAATGCAACACTTTTAACATGCTGCGTGCAACATTGGTTTGGGATCCAGCATTAGATAAAGTTAGATAAACATGATTGCAAGACACCTGAGGCAACTTTAATAGCCAAGTGCATCACCCATCACCTGTTCATTGAAATATGCAAACAGCTCCTTCATTTATCACATGACCAGGCACGACACCCATATTAGAATGTTACTGTCTGCGAGAATACAACAATTTTATAGGCTGTTGGCATATTTTACCGTCCGAAAACTGTCAAATTCTAGAATTTCAGTCGACTTGTTATGCATGTCTACTAATTGTTCCCCTCCCCCCTACACCCGATTGAAAATGGTTTGGCAACAACTCTGTGTAAATGCTCTAGTTTTTAGAGTGTAAAAACTGACTACTTACCCAGAAGACCTATGCCAGGTCCATCTTCATCGTAATCCGGCGGTGCCTCAACGGTCGCGAGAAGAAACCCGCTAGAAAAGGTCACGGTGAAAGATGTAGCGGGCGTGTCACCAACCTGAAAGTAAGCATTGACCTTGATTTCGTCTGCAGTGGTTCCATTCTCACGCGTCAATGAAAACGAAGAATCTGCAGAGGCATAGCCGTCTTAGTCATGACGGAGAGAATAATGGTGTGAGTATAATGATAACATTTAATTGTTATAATTTGATTTGATATGTTTAAAGCTATTTAAACCGAAAATATTATTTTTTTGTTATTTTTGATAAACACAAAAATAACTATATGTTACTATTACTACTAATAATAATGATAACAATAATATAAGTAGCAGTAGTAGTAGAAGTACTACTACTTCTACTGCTGCTACCACTACCACTACTATTTATGATAATAGTGACAATAATATTTATACTTATCTAACTCCAATAATGAATCCCTTTGTGCTTTTCCTAGACAAGGACTGTTTTTAGATAGAAGGGGGTGCCTAAAATGACCTGAAACAAGCAAGATAACAGACTTGGCCAAAATAACAACAATAATAATAATATTTATGAGCTCCCCCCCTCCCCTCGCCTTTGGAATGGTTAAGGGTACCACCCATCAATTATTCTGTTATATAAAATAGGGTTTTTGTTAGAGACCATCCTATTGGCTGAGAAGATATCACATGACACACAACATTTCGTTGTTTCATACGCGTGCAATAAAACAATCTTTGTTTGCACGGAGACAAGTATACAAAAGTAAATTGGATAGCACCTCTCTCACCTCCTTCTAACTCGGTCAAGTCGGTTATCTCGTCGGTTCTGTTAACAAGAATCCTCATGTCAGTTCTGTTGTCATTTAGGGAAAACTCCACCTGTTTATTAAAGCATTTAGAAGAGAACACATTCAGCATGCGCACACATATCACCAAAAATAAAAGAATAAATAAGAAAAAATATAAAATGAAGTGTGTACTTTATTTTTCGACAGTAATAAGAATAAATTATCACAATTTTCAAGGGATTTGAAGAATAGATCATTACCCAAAAAGTATGAAAGCATTGTTTTACATACTAGCAAAAAGCTATTTGGATGTTTGATGGGCAAGATCCAGTAGAAGCATAGAAAAAATAACATCAAATTTATTTGGTTGTGTTCATTGGCAAGTGCTAAAACAGAAGGGACTACAATATAGCTAGGGTTCCTTGGCTCAATGGTGGACCAACGGACATACTACGATTTGGTAGGGTACGTGTATTCTTAAGTTAAGCGAATGGCCTTCCATTGATTTATTTAATCTCATCGTCGATATGATTTGGAGTATCTTTCTCTTGTTTTTCGTTGCTGCCGTAACAAAAACTAAGGACCAGCTTTTCGACACATGCTTACGTACAATGCACATGCATATTACGTGGACTTCGCACTCGCCACCGTACACCAGAAGTAAGATCTCCTGGAATTGGATCGATATTACGCCCAAGAGCTAGTCTACGTACATGAGAGCATTTGGAAGTATATTGGCGAAAGCAAGAATTCATTTTCTGCCTCTTGGGGTCTGTATATAAAGTTTCCACTGATTTCTGTTTCAAATACATAGTAAAGGAACCTGACAATAAGGACCACCGGTCTACAAATACTATTTTTGTTGTTTCTTTCTAGCAGTCTTTAGATACAGGTTTAACCTTAAAAACTTGTTCAGAAATGACACAGTAACCCGATAAGTTTAAATGAGTGGCATCTGTATGTAACAAAAATCCTACGTGCACTCACTCGAGCATTGTGTTATTACGATGCAGAAACATGAAGCATACTACGTCCCTCACTTTACGCAATCATAAAAAACAACGCAGTTTACCACTGCATCTCTGAACAAGTGTTAACCGAGATTTACCACTGTAATGCCCTGCGTAGCAGCGAAACCGGTAAAGACAGTTCCTGTTTCGACGGGCTTGCTATTGTTGAAGGCTTTGCCAGTCCTGGCCTGCAGAACGAATGTATCGTTATTGTTGTACTCCAACATAGTGTACTCCCCAAGACCATTGAAAGAATACATTCTTCCATCCAATGTGTTGATGTGGGGATCGCCCCAGGACCATGCTGTTCATATGACAAGGATAGAAGCAATCTTGCAGTAATTCTTATAAAAAATAACTGTAATCATCATCATCACCATCACTATGATTATCATTAATGCCCATAACACCTGACGTTTCTTTTTGACCAGGTTAATCATGCATGTCAACTCTCAGTCAATAGTGACTGCACTATTCATTTTACGTTCCTATCTTCTACGATCTCTCATCATGGTCATGCCGCGTAAACAACCGTGGCAATTGCTACAGTGATCCTACATCAGGCAAATGACATCTTGTGCAAAATAATATAGCTGATAGTAATAATGCAAATGATGCATTATATACTATCTATCCACACTCAAGTTGAGGAATGGCAGCTTTGTATGAAAGGTGCATACAGCCTTAACAAGAGCGGATAGATCCTTTCATGAACAAATAAAAACATTCATCATTTACTTTACAACGAAGCTCCAAATTCCTTATTGAATTATTGAACCATTGAATCATCATCCAGATAGCAACACCTCAATATTTACAATGTTATATTGCCGAGACTATACCTGATTAGATTTTCAGATATGTAAATGACAAGAACAGGAAGCTAAAATCAATTGTTCGAGCCGTTTTCTTACTATTTTCTTTCCATTTATGACTATTTTGGCAATCCATGATTTAGACTTGCTGTTTATTTTGGTGAAAAATCCTGTTTTATGGTCGTTTTGTAGCAGCTTGAATTGGTGACTTTTGTGCATTTCTTATTGATAACACATATTAATGCATATGGAATGACAACAAAACGCCTATTTTTATGCACTTTAAAAGTTTTGTTTACCATGAAGCTAATACTTACTAATTATTATTTTCAACATAAGACATATAAAATAAAATAAGCTTACCAGATCGCGGAGGTCTATATCCTGAGCATGTCGAAGGAGGGCGTCTTTCCTCGTACAAATCACAGAAATCTCCACCAGCTACTTGGCAGCAGTGATACCTTGGGAGCACATCATTTGCTGTATGAACAAACAAAAAGTTAAATCCAGAAGTAGGAGTATAGTATCGGTATTGCTTGCAGTAGTGGTAGTATTAGAAAGTAGTAGTAGTAGCATCATTTGCTGTATGAACAAAATAAGATAAATGTTAATCAGAACCGCTTATTCCTTTCAACATATATTATTCATCAAATCGTTGTGTTTCTACTTTGTTCTTATCAAATATAATGTCTCTGAAAACAATTTACATGGGTAAAAACTTTGTCTCATTTTTTAACCCAAGCAGCTATCAATGTGTCACTAATTTGAGAGTTAAGGACAATTTTCCTTTTGAAAATTCCCTGCATCAACAAAATATGGTCATGCAACAAAATTGATGCAGTATGTGCAGAAATGTTGCCCTTTTCTACCCATGCCCCTGGTATAAACTTTAGGGCTCTGAAGTTATGAAGCCAAACCAAGTAGTACGTAGAAGTAGCAGAAGCAATAGTCGTAAGAGTATAGTAGCAGTAGTAATTGTAGTATTAGTAGTAGTATTAGTATTAGTAGTAGTAGTAGTAGGAGTAATAGTAGTAGTAGTAGTAGTACAGTATAGTATTGGAAGTGGGCATGGTAGTAGGAGTAGGGTAGTAATAGAAGTAGTAGTAGACGGTCGTAGCAGTAGTAATTGCAGTAGTAGTAGTATTAGGAAGTAGTAGTAGTAATAGTCTAATGTGTAGTAGTAGTAGTAGTCTAATGCATAGTAGTAGTATTAGAAGTAGTAGTACAGTATATTCTTCTAATTCCATTACTACTATTATCATCACTAACATAGCATGAGCACGGATGGTCCAGATATGAAGAGGTAACCCAGGTTTTTTAAATGTATTTAAAAAAAATTATTTCTTTTTCTTTTTTATTTGTATTTTTCACAACCTGGAAATATTTATCTACAACTACGGTATGCATGATCACTGAGCAACAAAATGCAAATCTTATTTACGTAATTAATACCGCCTCATATCTGAACGTGGCTTAAAGGTGAATTTCTTTTAAAATCATATAAAATACAACTGTGTGATTCCTCCTTACCAAGCCATCGTTGATATGAGTAGGTATACGCCTCATAATGAGAACTCCACCATAAGTCGATTATGTAGCCTGGTAGAAGCCCAAAGAAGTACGTACATCGGTAGCTACCCCCGAAAGGCAGCCGTCGGCTTTGTTGGCAGTATGGGAAGAAGACACCTTGATGAAGATAATAGTAATGATAATAATAGTTATAATGATAATAGTTTCAGTAGTAGTAGTATCAATATGAATGATAGAAATACTGATAATAACAATAATAATAATAACACTGATAATGACAATAATGAAAATTGTGACAATAATGACAATGTACAATAATAGTAGGTCCTAAATATCAATATCAATAATAATAATAATGTAATAAGTAATAATAACAATAATTATAATAATAATAATGATGCTCGGTACCTAGCTTGAAAAAAACGTTGGTCAAGCCTAAACGATGCTTATAGGAATGGGTATTTCAGTTAAAGTTTTAATTGAAAATCTTGTATTCGTTATCAATGTATCAGTGAAGTTTGAAACAGCTTGAATACGCCCGTTTCAAAGTGTTATGTGCGAGCGACGCAACGAGATGTCTATTAAACTGTGCCTCTGGTAGCAATATTGAAAGAAAGTTATTTTTGGAGTGGACTAGCTTGCCCTTGAATATGCCAGTGTTTTTTGTGAGCGACAAAATTGCACCTCTGATAGCAAATGGACAGTAAACTCGAGGACGTGTGTAAACTTACCAAAGAAAATACTATTTTGCACAGACAGCTCCGATTGGTCAAACAGGTAATCGCAGAAACGATATCTTCGATCAGCACTGGCCTGCCAAACAGTACACGGACATGGAGGTGTAAATAAAAGTCGAATCCACAAGGGTGGCCACAGGGTGGCTTGGTCTTCCAAGTACCAGTTAGAGCAAAACAGACCTGAGTTCACGAACGTGCTTGGGTTGTTGTCGAGTCTGTAAATCAGTATTCCCTGCAATTACAAAGGAGAAATAAATTGGATATGTATACAGGCTCATTCAGATATTACGATTTAAATCAGCACCAACAAAAAGAGACAAAAAGAAATTAAACAACCCCCCTACCCCCAACCAATAAAACAAAAAACAGCCACAATATTTGTATTCTTATAAAAAAAAGGTATAAAATGTGAAATGACAACTGCGTGTTACATAAGGCATACTAACTTAGCTGTGGACTATGATATACAGAAATGTGAAGCATAGCCATAGGCCTAAGACAAGGGTCACTTTAAACTATGTTTATGGCAAACACATTTCTGTATATACAATGCCTCTAATGCCTCTAAAATCATAAGATTATAACTGTAAGTATGTTGATGTATATTGAATAATAAATATAGATATCAAATCAAATCCAATTGATGCACGTGCACAAAACCTATATAAGCTAGGGCAAAATATGTTTTGCCCTCTGGTTTTAATGTCAATACAAAAACAGAGGAATGTGATGGGCAAAATTGAGAAACTAGACTCCATACAATGATAATGATAATATTGAATGACCCTCTTTTGTGAGCTATGCTACTGGGATGCTAGTGGGAATTACCCTGGACCTACTCAAGGCCATTCAATATCATTTTATTACTGTATATACCTGAGTCCCTGACTGTGATCCAATAGACTGGTCTGGTTTGTAGCTTGCGTTAAGATCGGATTCTAGTAACCGGTTCGCCCATGTATACTTAGAATTGTAACCAATCCTAACTGGAACTGCCTTCGATTGGGGATTCCAGCTGAAACTACCTTGCTCATAGAACATCAGTACGCCTGTTCTTGCTCCGTTGGTAAATACTATTGCCTGGTACGTCACCATCTGCAATGTTGAGTAAATTGGAAGGAGGTAGCCAGAATGGAGAGATAGAAAAATAGCTCATTGGGTAAAAAAATATAAAAATCAATTTTCACCTACATTCTATTTACCGGTAAACGTATTTGACGCATAACACAGATGTGACATGTGTAAGATAAAAGGTTGTTTCAGAAGAAAAAAAGATAAACTTGTATGAACTTTTGATAACCTTTGCATGATCTTTGCATGAAATTTATAATTTAAATTTGATGTATGATTGAATCATCATACCTCTTCTCCTGTTGAACCAGGAGGTTGAAAGTCCTTCCATGTAAACATCACAGCAGTGCTAAGCGTATCAATGACGTCATTGTTATCCGCGCCCCATGGGTTTGCCTCTAATGTTCTTAGTCTGTTCCTCAGGGCTGAGAAAAATCCTGCATGGGTACTGCTTTCGAACACCTTGAAAAACATGAAATGAACATTAAAATTTTAGAAATAAGACTCATGACAAACAGACTAGGTTTTTTCGATCACACTTTGCTCCACCTAGAAATAGGTTTAATTTATGCCAATTAATGTTTATAAACAAGCTTTCTAAATATCTATCACTATAAATGCTGCCTCAGTTATTTGAAGATTTTGTACAGGATCTACAATTTACTTTATAGTAAAAAATAAAATTAGGAACTGAAACGTGAAAAAAAAATGGAAACTCATTTTAATTTGTTTTGTTTTAATAATTTCATACATAAAATTTGGCATTTTAGATATCATTAGCATTGGTAACGTGACCTACACCTTTTTTTTACTCACATTTTGTGATAATCAGTGATGTGTAGCTGTTTGAGAATAAGCATTGTGTTTTGGTAAAATTTAGAAATGAGAAAAATACACTTGGCACATAAAGTGTTAAAAAATGAGGTCGCATAGTGTGCTTTCTATGCCTCATATACACATATAAACAAAATTGAGGGAAGTATTTCCTTTTGCAACATAATGGCTTTGCAAGATTTCTGGTCTTTATTAGGACAGTTAAATAATTTAGGGAGTGTATCATGGGAAATACTGGTTAACGCCATCTACGTCTTCTTTAGGACAACTGCACGTAAACGAATGGACTTGATTAACTGGGTCAGCATGCGCTAGCGTTCGCGAAACAGACCAAAGTTCTCCTCATGTTTCGGTATCGCACATGTTGCATGCACGTGAAAGCTGTGGTCGCGTTGTCCGTAGTCGTATTATACCCGATTGGCCCCGGGTAGGGCCACGGGATAGACACATAGTCTCGTCATGATACACTCCCTTTAATATATGTGTGGCACAAAGAATTACCTGATAATATACCTGATAATATGTAATCGGGCTACATACATGTACGTACCTCATGATAAATACTTGGGCTGCATACATATGTCATGTTATGTACACAGGCTGCATACATACCTTATAATATATACTCGAGCTGCATACAAACCTCATGATACTCGTGCTGCATACATACCTTATAATATATACTTGTGCTGCATACATACCTGATAATATATACTTGAGCAGCATACATACCTCATGATATATACTCGTGCTGCATAAATACATGATAATATATACTCGAGCTGCATACCTACCTGATAATATATACTCGTGCTGCATACATATCTTATAATATATACTTGTGTTGCATACATACCTGATATTATATCCCTTATGGTAAGATTGTTGCATTAGGAGTGTACACAACAAGAAAATGAATAGTTTTACTATAAAAGACGTTTCCTGCCGCCTACATCGAAATAGTATCTTTTTATTGATGACGTCACGCATAGTACTATGCGTGACGTCACAATACAAAAACGCATATTCTTGAACTATGCGTTTTCCCAGCGAGCGCGTACATGATTTCAAATGCCTCTGCGCGGTCAACCCCCGCGGTGTCACGGCGCTCAAGCCATTAATATGCAATTAACGCTGTGTGATAACTGCATTACACTAGCGCCAGCTAAACATTTTTACATCCTTCAATGTTTCATTTGAGCCGTGCAATTTTCTTTATTTCTTTTCGATCTGAATGTAGATGTGAATGTGAGTATAAGGTTCATGTTATTACAGAAGTGTACAAGGAATAATACAGATGGAAGGGATATAAAACAAATATAAATTGACTCATTCTCGGAACAAGCTAAAACTATTCGCACTCAGGAACATCATTAGTACTTTTCTCCCTCGGGCCGATGGCCCTTTGGGAGAATAGTACTAGTTGATGTTCCTTCGATGCGAATAGTTTCACCTAGATCCTCGAGTGTCATTGTATATTTGTATAATATATACTCGGGCTGCATACATACCTGATAATATATATACTCGTGCTGCATACATACCTCATGATATATGCTCGTGCTGCATACGTACCTCATGATATAAACTTGGGCTGCCAATATAAGCGTCGACAGGTGCCCCAAACACGGCAATAGCAGGATCTGATACGTATAGATCTTTTAACTCAAATCTTGAAGGATTTGTAAATTGAGTCAGCATCATTCTTGTAGGACGTTGCTTGGAAAAATGGATAATTCCTGTTGTTGTGACCTGAAATTGTCAAAAGAAAAAAGAATTAGAAAACGAAAGAGATGGTCGGTACTACAAAATTGAAGAATATAGCAGAAAATACAGTACATGCACATACTGAAGCTTCAGGTCTTGCACTCATGTGACTAAAACGCAAGGATGGACAGAAGACAGAAATCGGACAATAATTAAAGAAATAAAATACATTGGGAACAATTAAGCTACCTTTAATGTCAAAAACTGTCAGATTGTTAACCATTTCAAAACTTGTTTAAGACACTTTTATTCAAAATTGCTTTTGATGATAAACTTACTCTGTTCGCACTCATGTATGTTCCATATGTTTTGTAATTTGTAGGTTTATTTGCACTTTTTTGTTTTATTTAATATGCAATTGTTTATCATTGTATTTTGTTTGTTATTGCGCCATGGTAAGCGCTTTATAAGCACCATTTTTAATTATTATTATTATTATTATTGAGGTACTTCATCAAGCACCTCTTAACTTTGATTATTCTAAATTACACAAAGCTCGACTTCTAAATTTTAAAAGATCTGTGGATATTTTAGTAATTTGTTTTAAACATGAACTATCTCCAAGCTGGTTTATACCCTTAATAATCAGTCCAGTTCAGTGCTGATTCTGAGTTATACCTTAACTTTGAAAACAACCAGAGAATACAAGATGAAAAAGAATGACAAAGCATGGAGGTATTATTCCAAAAAAGAATCAGTTTCATGACAAGTTAAGCTCCCAGTTTAAGGAAAGGAATTCATTTGTGTTCAATACCATTTAGTGATCAATATTATCTTATTAGTTCATTCTGATCATCACCAATGACCACAAAATTACCATTTTTTGCCTATACAATAAGAGCAAATGCACTAATGCCTTAAATGCCCCATCTTATTTTTGATAGACAAGATGAAACTTTGGGATTCACGATTATAATCAGTGATATTTTCATGACATCTCTATTCGCTCAAAAACATTTCTTTTCGATCAACATAACGTATTTATATCACTAAGTAAATTAGGCTCGTTCAGTTACGGCGGGGTAAACCCAATCAAAATTGACTGTCGCATGTTTTTATAAAGAAATGTAATTGACTGACAATAATGGTCATACAGGAATTTAATTAGCCATGTGTCAAAGCATACAGAAGTTTAAAGCGCTGATTACACTTTTCATGCGTCATCACATACCGCTTCATATTTGAACGAGGCTTGATTGAAGAGGAATGTGAAGTTGAGCTTACCGTCAGGAAGGAGTACAATGAATTCTCGCCTATAGGTATTCCAGTTTCTATTTCCACTGTCATGAAATCGAGCGGTGTCTGGAAAGATGTTTCCTGGATAGAATCTCTATATGGGAAATAGAGTTCTGGTGGAGGAGTGGTTGGTGTTGTTCCAGGTGTTGTAGCTGGCGTTGTCACAGGTGTTGTTCCAGGTGTTGTTCCTTTGGAAAAAAATAAAAGTTATATTCATTATTAAAGAAATTTACACCTATATTCAAGTTTCTGCGCTTAATTTTACATGGTTATCAGTTGCTGTTTGGCATTGGAAATGACATATGTTCAAACTTCTTACAAAGGCAATGGCCACATGACATTCAGAGAACCCCTTGAAATAACAGTAGTGTGTCTTGCTTTAAACCCAAAACAAAATTTGACCTAACCTTGTGTTGTGCCTGGTGTAGTACCTAGTGTTGTGCCTGGTGTTGTTCCAGGTGTTGTTCCAGGTGTTGAAGCTGGCGTTGTCACAGGTGTTGCTGCAAGTGTTGTTCCGGGTGTCGTTCCTGGTGTTGTTGCAGGTGTTGTTGCAGGTGTTGTAGCCGGAGTGGTTCCTGAGGGAAAAAATCAAAAGTTATAAGTATTAATATAAAACTAAATATATTCAAGATTTGTGCGCTTAGTTTACTTAATTGTTGCTGTTTGACATTGAAAAAGACATATACTATACTAGGTGTGACAAATGTTCAAACTTTTTACCGATGTAATGGCCACATGACATTCGGAGAACCTATCTCCTTGAAAGTACAGTAGTGTGTCTAGCTTTAAACCTTATACAAAACTTGACCTAGCTAACCTGGTGTTGTGCCTGGTGTAGTACCTGGTGTTGTGCCTGGTGTTGTTCCAGGTGTTGTAGCTGGTGTTGTCACAGGTGTTGTTCCAGGTGTTGTTCCGGGTGTCGTTCCTGGCGTTGTTGCAGGTGTTGTTGCAGGTGTTGTAGCTGGAGTGGTTCCAGGTGTTGTTCCTGGAGTTGTTCCTGAGGGAAAAAAAAAATCAAAAATTATAAGTATTGATATAGAACTAAATATATTCAAGATTTGTGCGCTTAGTTTACTTGATTATCAGTTGCTGTTTGGCATTGGAAATGACAAATGTTCAAACTTCTTCAATTTACCGATGCAATGACCACATGACATTTAGAGAACCCAACTCCTTGGAAGTAGAGTAGTTTGTCTACCTTTAAACCCTATACAAAACTTGACCTAACCTGGTGTTGTGCCTGGTGTAGTACCTGGTGTTGTGCCTGGTGTTGTTCCTGGTGTTGTTCCAAGTGTTGTAGCTGGAGTTGTCAAAGGTGTTGTTCCTAAGGGAAAAAATAAATGATTTATTCATTACTAAAAAACTTTCCACCTATATTCAAGAATTCTGCGCTGAGTTTACTTGATTATCAGTTGCTGTTTGGCATTGGAAATGACAAATGTTCAAACTTCTTACCGATGCAATGGCCACATGAGAACCCAACTCCTAGGAAGTAGATTATCAGTTGCTGTTTGGCATTGGAAATGACATATATTAGGTGTGATAATTATTCAAACTTCTTACAAAAGCAATTACCACATGACATTCAGAGAACCCAACTCCTTGAAAGTAGAGTAGTGTGTCTAGCTATAAACCCCAAACAAAAACTTGACCTAACCTGGTGTTGTGCCTGGTGTTGTGCCTGGTGTTGTTCCAGGTGTTGTTCCAGGTGTTGTAGCTGGCGTTGTCACAGGTGTTGTTCCAGGTGTTGTTCCGGGTGTCGTTCCTGGCGTTGTTCCTGGTGTTGTAGCTGGTGTTGTAGCTGGAGTTGTTCCAGGTGTTGTTCCTGAAGTTGTTCCTAAAGGGAATTTTTTTTTTTTTTATTCATTACTAAAAAACTTTCCACCTATATTAAAGATTTCTGCGCTTAGTGTACTTCATTATCAGTTGCAGTTTGGCATTGGAAAAGACATATATTAGGTGTGACAAATGTTCAAACTTCTTACAGAGGCAATGACCAAAGGTGTGTCTAGCTTTAAACCCCAAACAAAACTTGACCTAACCTGGTGTTGTGCTTGTTGTAGTACCTGGTGTTGTGCCTGGTGTTGTTCCAGGTGTTGTTCCAGGTGTTGTAGCTGGCGTTGTCACAGGTGTTGTTCCAGGTGTTGTTACGGGTGTCGTTCCAGCCGTTGTTCCTGGTGTTGTAGCTGGCGTTGTCACAAGTGTTGTTCCAGGTGTTGTTCCAGGTGTTGTTCCGGGTGTCGTTCCTAGTGTTGTGCCTGGTGTTGTGCCTGGTGTTGTTCCAGGTGTTGTAGCTGGCATCGTCACAGGTGTTGTTCCGGTTGTTGTTCCGGGTGTCATTCCTGGCGTTGTTCCTGGTGTTGTAGCCGGTGTTGTAGCTGAAGTCGTTCCAGATGTTGTTCCTGGAGTTGTTTAGGAGGGGAAAAAATAAATGTTTTATTCATTACTAAACAACTTTCCACCTATATTCAAGATTTCTGCGCTTAAGGCCCTTTTACACTTTCACGGATCGCATCACGGATCATCCCGGATCTTAATCCGGGGTGTTCCGGCGTGCGACACCACGATTTCTTCTCGATGCCGGTGTGGATACGTTCCGAACTGGGTGTATACACGGGCAAGTACGGTGTCTCCACGGACAGACAAGGTAGCGACGCGGACCACGCCGGAAACGCATACGGAGCTAACACGGATTTCAAGGAAGAGCACGGAGGCTACTGGGTACTTTTACACACCTTACACGGAGGTGTACGTTGTCTATTGGGATATCTCCGGAATGTTGTCGGGTGACTTGAGCTTGTAGGCGCTCATTTGATATACGGAATTTCAAACCCGGATAAAACCTGTGTTAATACGGACCTCCCGGTGTCTACACGGGCTGTCCCGGATGTATTCGGCGGCTACACGGAGGTACACGGTGCCTACAGGGAAGAGGACGGATTGTTTCATCCGTGAACTCCGGGATGAAAAATTAAGCAAGCTTAATTTTTTCCCCGGATATGCCGGTACGCCAAGGATAACGCCGGATGCCTCCCCGGTGTATACACGGTAATGCCGGAGATAACACGGATGATCCCGGAGCGACGATCCGGGATGATCCGTGATGCGATCCGTGAAAGTGTAAAAGGGCCTTTAGTTAACTTGATTATCAGTTGCAGTTTGGCATTGGAAAAGACAAATATATTAGGTGTGACAAATGTTCAAACTTCTTACATAGGCAATGACCACATGTCATTATGAGAACCCATCTCCTTGAAAGTACAGTAGTGTGTCTATCTTTAAACCCAAACAAAATTTGACCTAACCTGGTGTTGTGCCTGGTGTTGTGCCTGGTGTTGTTCCAGGTGTTGTTCCAGGTGTTGTGCCTGGTGTTGTTCCAGGTGTTGTTCCAGGTGTTGTAGCTGGCGTTGTCACAGGTGTTGTTCCAGGTGTTGTTCCGGGTGTCGTTCCTGGCGTTGTTCCTGGTGTTGTAGCTGGTGTTGTAGCTGGAGTTGTTCCAGGTGTTGTTCCTGGAGTTGTTCCTAAAGGGAAAAATTATTCTTTTTATTCATTACTAAAAAACTTTCCACCTATATTAAAGATTTCTGCGCTTAGTGTACTTGATTATCAGTTGCAGTTTGGCATTGGAAAAGACATATATTAGGTGTGACAAATGTTCAAACTTCTTACAGAGGCAATGACCAAAGGTGTGTCTAGCTTTAAACCCCAAACAAAACTTGACCTAACCTGGTGTTGTGCTTGTTGTAGTACCTGGTGTTGTGCCTGGTGTTGTTCCAGGTGTTGTTCCAGGTGTTGTAGCTGGCGTTGTCACAGGTGTTGTTCCAGGTGTTGTTACGGGTGTCGTTCCAGCCGTTGTTCCTGGTGTTGTAGCTGGCGTTGTCACAAGTGTTGTTACAGGTGTTGTTCCAGGTGTTGTTCCGGGTGTCGTTCCTAGTGTTGTGCCTGGTGTTGTGCCTGGTGTTGTTCCAGGTGTTGTAGCTGGCATCGTCACAGGTGTTGTTCCGGTTGTTGTTCCGGGTGTCATTCCTGGCGTTGTTCCTGGTGTTGTAGCCGGTGTTGTAGCTGGAGTCGTTCCAGATGTTGTTCCTGGAGTTGTTTAGGAGGGGAAAAAATAAATGTTTTATTCATTACTAAACAACTTTCCACCTATATTCAAGATTTCTGCGCTTAGTTAACTTGATTATCAGTTGCAGTTTGGCATTGGAAAACACAAATATATTAGGTGTGACAAATATTCAAACTTCTTACAAAGGCAATGACCACATGTCATTATGAGAACCCATCTCCTTGAAAGTACTGTGTCTATCTTTAAACCCAAACAAAATTTGACCTAACCTGGTGTTGTGCCTGGTGTTGTGCCTGGTGTTGTTCCAGGTGTTGTTCCAGGTGTTGTAACTGGCGTTGTCACAGGTGTTGTTCCAGTTGTTGTTCCGGGTGTCGTTCCTGGCGTTGTTCCTGGTGTTGTAGCTGGTGTTGTAGCTGGAGTTGTTCCAGGTGTTGTTCCTGGAGTTGTTCCTAAAGGGAAAAATTAAATTTTGTATTCATTACTAAAAAACTTTCCACCTATATTCAAGATTTCTGCGCTTAGTTAACTTGATTATCAGTTGCAGTTTGGCATTGGAAAAGACATATATTAGGTGTGACAAATGTTCAAACTTCTTACAGAGGCAATGACCAAAAGTGTGTCTAGCTTTAAACCCCAAACAAAACTTGACCTAACCTGGTGTTGTGCTTGTTGAAGTACCTGGTGTTGTGCCTGGTGTTGTTCCAGGTGTCGTTCCTGGCGTTGTTCCTGGTGTTGTAGCTGGTGTTGTAGCTGGAGTTGTTCCAGGTGTTGTTCCTGGAGTTGTTTAGGAGGGGAAAAATAAATGTTTTATTCATTACTAAACAACTTTCCACCTATATTCAAGATTTCTGCGCTTAGTTAACTTGATTATCAGTTGCAGTTTGGCATTGGAAAAGACATATATATTAGGTGTGACAAATGTTCAAACTTCTTACATAGGCAATGACCACATGTCATTATGAGAACCCATCTCCTTGAAAGTACAGTAGTGTGTCTAGCTTTAAACCCAAACAAAATTTGACCTAACCTGGTGTTGTGCCTGGTGTTGTTCCAGGTGTTGTTCCAGGTGTTGTAGCTGGCGTTGTCACAGGTGTTGTGTCAGGTGTTGTTCCAGGCGTTGTTCCTGGTGTTGTAGCTGGAGTTGTTCCAGGTGTTGTTCCTGGAGTTGTTCCTGAGGGAAAAATCAAAGGTTATATGTATTGATATCAAACTAAATACCTATATTCCAGATTTGTGCGCTTAGTTTACTCGATTATCAGTTGCTGTTTGGCATTGGAAATGACATATATTAGGTGTGATAATTGTTCAAACTTCTTACAAAGGCAATGACCACATGACATTATGAGAACCCAACTCCTTAAAAGTAGAGTAGTGTGTCTAGCTTTAAACCCCAAACAAAACTTGACCTAACCTGGTGTTGTGCCTGATGTTGTTCCAGGTGTTGTTCCAGGTGTTGTAGCTGGCGTTGTCACAGGTGTTGTTCCAGGTGTTTTTCCTGGTGTCGTTCCTGGTGTTGTAGCTGGTGTTGTAGCTGGAGTTGTTCCAGGTGTTGTTCCTGGAGTTGTTCCTAAAGGGAAAAATTAATTTTTTTATTCATTACTAAAAAACTTTCCACCTATATTAAAGATTTCTGCGCTTAGTGTACTTGATTATCAGTTGCAGTTTGGCATTGCAAAAGACATATATTAGGTTTGACAAATGTTCAAAACTTCTTACAGAGGCAATGACCAAAAGTGTGTCTAGCTTTAAACCCCAAACAAAACTTGACCTAACCTGGTGTTGTGCTTGTTGTAGTACCTGGTGTTGTGCCTGGTGTTGTTCCAGGTGTTGTAGCTGGCGTTGTCACAGGTGTTGTTCCAGGTGTTGTTGCGGGTGTCGTTCCAGCCGTTGTTCCTGGTGTTGTAGCTGGTGTTGTCACAAGTGTTGTTCCAGGTGTTGTTCCGGTAGTTGTTCCGGGTGTCGTTCCTAGTGTTGTGCCTGGTGTTGTTCCAGGTGTTGTAGCTGGCGTTGTCACAGGTGTTGTTCCAGGTGTTGTTCCAGGTGTCGTTCCTTGCGTTGTTCCTGGTGTTGTAGCTGGTGTTGTAGCTGGAGTAGTTCCAGGTGTTGTTCCTGGAGTTGTTCCGGGTGTCGTTCCTAGTGTTGTGCCTGGTGTTGTGCCTGGTGTTGTTCCAGGTGTTGTAGCTGGCGTTGTCACAGGTGTTGTTCCGGGTGTTGTTCCGGGTGTCGTTCCTGGCGTTGTTCCTGGTGTTGTAGCTGGTGTTGTAACTGGAGTCGTTACAGGTGTTGTTCCTGGAGTTGTTTAGGAGGGGAAAAAATAAATGTTTTATTCATTACTAAACAACTTTCCACCTATATTCAAGATTTCTTCGCTTAGTTAACTTGATTATCAGTTGCAGTTTGGCATTGGAAAAGACATATATTAGGTGTGACAAATGTTCAAACTTCCTACAGAGGCAATGACCAAAAGTGTGTCTAGCTTTAAACCCCCAACAAAACTTGACCTAACCTGGTGTTGTGCTTGTTGAAGTACCTGGTGTTGTGCCTGGTGTTGTTCCAGGTGTCGTTCCTGGCATTGTTCCTGGTGTTGTTCCTGGCGTTGTTCCTGGCGTTGTAGCTGGTGTTGTAGCTAGAGTTGTTCCAGGTGTTGTTCCTGGAGTTGTTAAGGAGGGGAAAAAATAAATGTTTTATTCATTACTAAACAATTTTCCACCTATATTCAAGATTTCTGCGCTTAGTTAATTTGATTATCAGTTGCAGTTTGGCATTGGAAAAGACATATATATTAGGTGTGACAAATGTTCAAACTTCTTACATAGGCAATGACCACATGTCATTATGAGAACCCATCTCCTTGAAAGTACAGTAGTGTGTCTATCTTTAAACCCAAACAAAATTTGACCTAACCTGGTGTTGTGCCTGGTGTTGTGCCTGGTGTTGTTCCAGGTGTTGTTCCAGTTGTTGTAGCTGGCGTTTTCACAGGTGTTGTTCCAGGTGTTGTTCCGGGTGTCGTTCCTGGCGTTGTTCCTGGTGTTGTAGCTGGTGTTGTAGCTGGAGTTGTTCCAGGTGTTGTTCCTGGAGTTGTTCCTAAAGGGGAAAATTAAATTTTGTATTCATTACTAAAAACTTTTCACCTATATTCAAGATTTCTGCGCTTAGTTAACTTGATTATCAGTTGCAGTTTGGCATTGGAAAAGACATATATTAGGTGTGACAAATGTTCAAACTTCTTACAGAGGCAATGACTAAAAGTGTGTCTAGCTTTAAACCCCAAACAAAACTTGACCTAACCTGGTGTTGTGCTTGTTTTAGTACCTGGTGTTGTGCCTGGTGTTGTGCCTGGTGTTGTTCCAGGTGTTGTAGCTGGCGTTGTCACAGGTGTTGTTCCAGGTGTTGTTCCAGGTGTCGTTCCAGCCGTTGTTCCTGGTGTTGTAGCTGGCATTGTCACAAGTGTTGTTCCATGTGTTGTTCCGGGTGTTGTTCCGGGTGTCGTTCCTAGTGTTGTGCCTGGTGTTGTTCCAGGGGTTGTAGCTGGAGTTGTCACAGGTGTTGTTCCGGGTGTTGTTCCGGGTGTCGTTCCTGGTTTTGTAGCTGGTGTTGTAGCTGGAGTCGTTCCAGGTGTTGTTCCTGGAGTTGTTCAGGAGGGGAAAAAATAAACGTTTTATTCATTACTAAACAACTTTCATCCTATATTCAAGATTTCTGCGCTTAGTTAACCTAATTATCAGTTGCAGTTTGGAATTGGAAAAGACTTATATATTAGGTGTGATAAATGTTCAAACTTCTTACATAGGCAATGACCACATGTCATTATGAGAACCCATCCCCTTGAAAGTACAGTAGTGTGTCTAGCTTTAAACTCAAACAAATTTGACCTAACCTGGTGTTGTGCCTGGTGTTGTGCCTGGTGTTGTTCCAGGTGTTGTTCCAGGTGTTGTAGCTGGCGTTGTCACAGGTGTTGTGTCAGGTGTTGTTCCAGGCGTTGTTCCTGGTGTTGTAGCTGGAGTTGTTCCAGGTGTTGTTCCTGGAGTTGTTCCTGAGGGAAAAATCAAAGGTTATATGTATTGATATCGAACTAAATACCTATATTCCAGATTTGTGCGCTTAGTTTACTCGATTATCAGTTGCTGTTTGGCATTGGAAATGACATATATTAGGTGTGATAATTGTTCAAACTTCTTACAAAGGCAATGACCACATGACATTATGAGAACCCAACTCCTTAACCCTTACTGTACTGGGGGGGGGGGCCTGGAAGGCCCCCCCTCGACATTTTCGGAGATTGCGCCGCAACCGCTTGGAATTTTGAATTGTCGTTTCATGACTTTTTTCCCTCAAGTCTTACGCACATTTTGATACAATTTTCGTCAAAATCGGATATACCTGTAAGGCGTTACATAACAATTAGTATGCGCATGTCATAAAAAAAAAAAAAAAAAATTACAAATCGCATCAAAATTTGCATAAATTATCATTATTAATTACATTAAAATAACTTTTTTGTGTTAGAAAAGAAGTTTCATATGAATAATGAGTTTCAACATTCAAAAATTGGAGTTTGACACGTTTTCTGTAAAATGCATAAAATTAGCGCGTTTTGCATAATTAATTAGGCTAACGACAAAAATTTGCACATTTGGAAAAAACTAATTATACCATCTTGTTTCTTACGTAAATATCTACAAACATGCAAATTTTCATGTTCATCGGACAATCGACGGCTGAGATCATAGGGGGGGGGGGGCTCCCAGGCCCCCCCCCCCCCAGTCAGAGGGTGCTCAAAATAGCCCAGTACAGTAAGGGTTAAAAGTAGAGTAGTGTGTCTAGCTTTAAACCCCAAACAAAACTTGACCTAACCTGGTGTTGTGCCTGGTGTAGTACCTCGTGTTGTGCCTGGTGTTGTTCCAGGTGTTGTTCCAGGTGTTGTAGCTGGCGTTGTCACAGGTGTTGTTCCAGGTGTTGTTCCAGGTGTCGTTCCTTGCGTTGTTCCTGGTGTTGTAGCTGGTGTTGTAGCTGGAGTTGTTCCATGTGTTGTTCCTGGAGTTGTTCCTAAAGGGAAAAATTAATTTGTTTATTCATTACTAACAAACTTTCACCTGTACTAAAGATTTCTGCGCTTAGTAAACTTGATTATCAGTTGCAGTTTGGCATTGGAAAAGACATATATTAGGTGTGAGAAATGTTCAAACTTCTTACAGAGGCAATGACCAAAAGTGTGTCTAGCTTTAAACCCCAAACAAAACTTGACCTAACCTGGTGTTGTGCTTGTTGTAGTACCTGGTGTTGTGCCTGGTGTTGTTCCAGGTGTTGTAGCTGGCGTTGTCACAGGTGTTGTTCCAGGTGTTGTTCCGGTAGTTGTTCCGGGTGTCGTTCCTAGTGTTGTGCCTGGTGTTGTTCCAGGTGTTGTAGCTGGCGGTGTCACAGATGTTGTTCCGGGTGTTGTTCCGGGTGTCGTTCCTGGTGTTGTAGCTGGTGTTGTAACTGGAGTCGTTACAGGTGTTGTTCCTGGAGTTGTTTAGGAGGGGAAAAATTAAATGTTTTATTCATTACTAAACAACTTTCCACCTATATTCAAGATTTCTGCGCTTAGTAAACTTGATTATCAGTTGCAGTTTGGCATTGGAAAAGACATATATTAGGTGTGACAAATGTTCAAACTTCTTACACAGGCAATGACCAAAAGTGTGTCTAGCTTTAAACCCCAAACAAAACTTGACCTAACCTGGTGTTGTGCTTGTTGAAGTACCTGGTGTTGTGCCTGGTGTTGTTGCAGGTGTCGTTCCTGGCGTTGTTCCTGGTGTTGTAGCTGGTGTTGTAGCTAGAGTTGGTCCAGGTGTTGTTCCTGGAGTTGTTAAGGAGGGGAAAAAATAAATGTTTTATTCATTACTAAACAAGTTTCATCCTATATTCAAGATTTCTGCGCTTAGTTAACTTGATTATCAGTTGCAGTTTGGAATTGGAAAAGACTTATATGTTAGGTGTGATAAATGTTCAAACTTCTTATATAGGCAATGACCAAAAGTGTGTCTAGCTTTAAACCCCAAACAAAACTTGACCTAACCTGGTGTTGTGCTTGTTGAAGTACCTGGTGTTGTGCCTGGTGTTGTTCCAGGTGTCGTTCCTGGCGTTGTTCCTGGTGTTGTAGCTGGTGTTGTAGCTGGAGTTGTTCCAGGTGTTGTTCCTGGAGTTGTTTAGGAGGGGGAAAAATAAATGTTTTATTCATTACTAAACAACTTTCATCCTATATTCAAGATTTCTGCGCTTAGTTAACTTGATTATCAGTTGCAGTTTGGCATTGGAAAAGACATATATATTAGGTGTGACAAATGTTCAAACTTCTTACATAGGCAATGACCACATGTCATTATGAGAACCCATCTCCTTGAAAGTACAGTAGTGTGTCTAGCTTTAAACCCAACAAAAATTTGACCTAACCTGGTGTTGTGCCTGGTGTTGTGCCTGGTGTTGTTCCAGGTGTTGTTCCAGGTGTTGTAGCTGGCGTTGTCACAGGTGTTGTTCCAGGTGTTGTTCCGGGTGTCGTTCCTGGCGTTGTTCCTGGTGTTGTAGCTGGTGTTGTAGCTGGAGTTGTTCCAGGTGTTGTTCCTGGAGTTGTTCCTACAGGGAAAAATTTAATTTTGTATTCATTACTAAACAACTTTCCACCTATACTAAAGATTTCTGCGCTTAGTAAACTTGATTATCAGTTGCAGTTTGGCATTGGAAAAGACATATATAGGTGTGACAAATGTTCAAACTTCTTACAGAGGCAATGACCAAAAGTGTGTCTAGCTTTAAACCCCAAACAAAACTTGACCTAACCTGGTGTTGTGCTTGTTGTAGTACCTGGTGTTGTGCCTGGTGTTGTTCCAGGTGTTGTTCCAGGTGTTGTAGCTGGCGTTGTCACAGGTGTTGTTCCGGGTGTCGTTTCAGCCGTTGTTCCTGGTGTTGTAGCTGGCGTTGGTACAAGTGTTGTTCCAGGTGTTGTTCCGGTAGTTGTTCCGGGAGTCGTTCCTAGTGTTGTGCCTGGTGTTGTGCCTGGTGTTGTTCCAGGTGTTGTAGCTGGCAGTGTCACAGGTGTTGTTCCGGGTGTTGTTCCGGGTTGCGTTCCTGGCGTTGTTCCTGGTGTTGTAGCTGGTGTTGTAACTGGAGTCGTTACAGGTGTTGTTCCTGGAGTTGTTTAGGAGGGGAAAAATTAAATGTTTTATTCATTACTAAACAACTTTCCACCTATATTCAAGATTTCTGCGCTTAGTAAACTTGATTATCAGTTGCAGTTTGGCATTGGAAAAGACATATATTAGGTGTGACAAATGTTCAAACTTCTTACACAGGCAATGACCAAAAGTGTGTCTAGCTTTAAACCCCAAACAAAACTTGACCTAACCTGGTGTTGTGCTTGTTGAAGTACCTGGTGTTGTGCCTGGTGTTGTTGCAGGTGTCGTTCCTGGCGTTGTTCCTGGTGTTGTAGCTGGTGTTGTAGCTAGAGTTGGTCCAGGTGTTGTTCCTGGAGTTGTTAAGGAGGGGAAAAAATAAATGTTTTATTCATTACTAAACAAGTTTCATCCTATATTCAAGATTTCTGCGCTTAGTTAACTTGATTATCAGTTGCAGTTTGGAATTGGAAAAGACTTATATGTTAGGTGTGATAAATGTTCAAACTTCTTATATAGGCAATGACCAAAAGTGTGTCTAGCTTTAAACCCCAAACAAAACTTGACCTAACCTGGTGTTGTGCTTGTTGAAGTACCTGGTGTTGTGCCTGGTGTTGTTCCAGGTGTCGTTCCTGGCGTTGTTCCTGGTGTTGTAGCTGGTGTTGTAGCTGGAGTTGTTCCAGGTGTTGTTCCTGGAGTTGTTTAGGAGGGGGAAAAATAAATGTTTTATTCATTACTAAACAACTTTCATCCTATATTCAAGATTTCTGCGCTTAGTTAACTTGATTATCAGTTGCAGTTTGGCATTGGAAAAGACATATATATTAGGTGTGACAAATGTTCAAACTTCTTACATAGGCAATGACCACATGTCATTATGAGAACCCATCTCCTTGAAAGTACAGTAGTGTGTCTAGCTTTAAACCCAACAAAAATTTGACCTAACCTGGTGTTGTGCCTGGTGTTGTGCCTGGTGTTGTTCCAGGTGTTGTTCCAGGTGTTGTAGCTGGCGTTGTCACAGGTGTTGTTCCAGGTGTTGTTCCGGGTGTCGTTCCTGGCGTTGTTCCTGGTGTTGTAGCTGGTGTTGTAGCTGGAGTTGTTCCAGGTGTTGTTCCTGGAGTTGTTCCTACAGGGAAAAATTTAATTTTGTATTCATTACTAAACAACTTTCCACCTATACTAAAGATTTCTGCGCTTAGTAAACTTGATTATCAGTTGCAGTTTGGCATTGGAAAAGACATATATAGGTGTGACAAATGTTCAAACTTCTTACAGAGGCAATGACCAAAAGTGTGTCTAGCTTTAAACCCCAAACAAAACTTGACCTAACCTGGTGTTGTGCTTGTTGTAGTACCTGGTGTTGTGCCTGGTGTTGTTCCAGGTGTTGTTCCAGGTGTTGTAGCTGGCGTTGTCACAGGTGTTGTTCCGGGTGTCGTTTCAGCCGTTGTTCCTGGTGTTGTAGCTGGCGTTGGTACAAGTGTTGTTCCAGGTGTTGTTCCGGTAGTTGTTCCGGGAGTCGTTCCTAGTGTTGTGCCTGGTGTTGTGCCTGGTGTTGTTCCAGGTGTTGTAGCTGGCAGTGTCACAGGTGTTGTTCCGGGTGTTGTTCCGGGTTGCGTTCCTGGCGTTGTTCCTGGTGTTGTAGCTGGTGTTGTAACTGGAGTCGTTACAGGTGTTGTTCCTGGAGTTGTTTAGGAGGGGAAAAATTAAATGTTTTATTCATTACTAAACAACTTTCCACCTATATTCAAGATTTCTGCGCTTAGTAAACTTGATTATCAGTTGCAGTTTGGCATTGGAAAAGACATATATTAGGTGTGACAAATGTTCAAACTTCTTACACAGGCAATGACCAAAAGTGTGTCTAGCTTTAAACCCCAAACAAAACTTGACCTAACCTGGTGTTGTGCTTGTTGAAGTACCTGGTGTTGTGCCTGGTGTTGTTGCAGGTGTCGTTCCTGGCGTTGTTCCTGGTGTTGTAGCTGGTGTTGTAGCTAGAGTTGGTCCAGGTGTTGTTCCTGGAGTTGTTAAGGAGGGGAAAAAATAAATGTTTTATTCATTACTAAACAAGTTTCATCCTATATTCAAGATTTCTGCGCTTAGTTAACTTGATTATCAGTTGCAGTTTGGAATTGGAAAAGACTTATATGTTAGGTGTGATAAATGTTCAAACTTCTTATATAGGCAATGACCAAAAGTGTGTCTAGCTTTAAACCCCAAACAAAACTTGACCTAACCTGGTGTTGTGCTTGTTGAAGTACCTGGTGTTGTGCCTGGTGTTGTTCCAGGTGTCGTTCCTGGCGTTGTTCCTGGTGTTGTAGCTGGTGTTGTAGCTGGAGTTGTTCCAGGTGTTGTTCCTGGAGTTGTTTAGGAGGGGGAAAAATAAATGTTTTATTCATTACTAAACAACTTTCATCCTATATTCAAGATTTCTGCGCTTAGTTAACTTGATTATCAGTTGCAGTTTGGCATTGGAAAAGACATATATATTAGGTGTGACAAATGTTCAAACTTCTTACATAGGCAATGACCACATGTCATTATGAGAACCCATCTCCTTGAAAGTACAGTAGTGTGTCTAGCTTTAAACCCAACAAAAATTTGACCTAACCTGGTGTTGTGCCTGGTGTTGTGCCTGGTGTTGTTCCAGGTGTTGTTCCAGGTGTTGTAGCTGGCGTTGTCACAGGTGTTGTTCCAGGTGTTGTTCCGGGTGTCGTTCCTGGCGTTGTTCCTGGTGTTGTAGCTGGTGTTGTAGCTGGAGTTGTTCCAGGTGTTGTTCCTGGAGTTGTTCCTACAGGGAAAAATTTAATTTTGTATTCATTACTAAACAACTTTCCACCTATACTAAAGATTTCTGCGCTTAGTAAACTTGATTATCAGTTGCAGTTTGGCATTGGAAAAGACATATATAGGTGTGACAAATGTTCAAACTTCTTACAGAGGCAATGACCAAAAGTGTGTCTAGCTTTAAACCCCAAACAAAACTTGACCTAACCTGGTGTTGTGCTTGTTGTAGTACCTGGTGTTGTGCCTGGTGTTGTTCCAGGTGTTGTTCCAGGTGTTGTAGCTGGCGTTGTCACAGGTGTTGTTCCGGGTGTCGTTTCAGCCGTTGTTCCTGGTGTTGTAGCTGGCGTTGGTACAAGTGTTGTTCCAGGTGTTGTTCCGGTAGTTGTTCCGGGAGTCGTTCCTAGTGTTGTGCCTGGTGTTGTGCCTGGTGTTGTTCCAGGTGTTGTAGCTGGCAGTGTCACAGGTGTTGTTCCGGGTGTTGTTCCGGGTGTCGTTCCTGGCGTTGTTCCTGGTGTTGTAGCTGGTGTTGTAACTGGAGTCGTTACAGGTGTTGTTCCTGGAGTTGTTTAGGAGGGGAAAAAATAAACGTTTTATTCATTACTAACAACTTTCCACCTATATTCAAGATTTCTGCGCTTAGTAAACTTGATTATCAGTTGCAGTTTGGCATTGGAAAAGACATATATTAGGTGTGACAAATGTTCAAACTTCTTACATAGGCAATGACCAAAAGTGTGTCTAGCTTTAAACCCCAAACAAAACTTGACCTAACCTGGTGTTGTGCTTGTTGAAGTACCTGGTGTTGTGCCTGGTGTTGTTCCAGGTGTCGTTCCTGGCGTTGTTCCTGGTGTTGTAGCTGGTGTTGTAGCTGGAGTTGTTCCAGGTGTTGTTCCTGGAGTTGTTTAGGAGGGGAAAAAATAAATGTTTTATTCATTACTAAACAACTTTCCACCTATATTCAAGATTTCTGCGCTTAGTTAACTTGATTATCAGTTGCAGTTTGGCATTGGAAAAGACATATATATTAGGTGTGACAAATGTTCAAACTTCTTACATAGGCAATGACCACATGTCATTATGAGAACCCATCTCCTTGAAAGTACAGTAGTGTGTCTAGCTTTAAACCCAAACAAAATTTGACCTAACCTGGTGTTGTAGCTGGAGTTGTTCCATGTGTTGTTCCTGGAGTTGTTCCTAAAGGGAAAAATTAATTTGTTTATTCATTACTAACAAACTTCCACCTGTACTAAAGATTTCTGCGCTTAGTAAACTTGACCACATGTCATTATGAGAACCCATCTCCTTGAAAGTACAGTAGTGTGTCTAGCTTTAAACCCAAACAAAATTTGACCTAACCTGGTGTTGTGCCTGGTGTTGTTCCAGGTGTTGTAGCTGGCGTTGTCACAGGTGTTGTTCCAGGTGTTGTTCCGGGTGTCGTTCCTGGCGTTGTTCCTGGTGTTGTAGCTGGTGTTGTAGCTGGAGTTGTTCCAGGTGTTGTTCCTGGAGTTGTTCATACAGGGAAAAATTTAATTTTGTATTCATTACTAAACAACTTTCCACCTATACTAAAGATTTCTGCGCTTAGTAAACTTGATTATCAGTTGCAGTTTGACATTGGAAAAGACATATATAGGTGTGACAAATGTTCAAACTTCTTACAGAGGCAATGACCAAAAGTGTGTCTAGCTTTAAACCCCAAACAAAACTTGACCTAACCTGGTGTTGTGCTTGTTGTAGTACCTGGTGTTGTGCCTGGTGTTGTTCCAGGTGTTGTTACAGGTGTTGCAGCTGGCGTTGTCACAGGTGTTGTTCCGGGTGTCGTTCCAGCCGTTGTTCCGGGAGTCGTTCCTAGTGTTGTGCCTGGTGTTGTGCCTGGTGTTGTTCCAGGTGTTGTAGCTGGCGGTGTCACAGGTGTTGTTCCGGGTGTTGTTCCGGGTGTCGTTCCTGGCGTTGTTCCTGGTGTTGTAGCTGGTGTTGTAACTGGAGTTGTTACAGGTGTTGTTCCTGGAGTTGTTTAGGAGGGGAAAAAATAAACGTTTTATTCATTACTAAACAACTTTCATCCTATATTCAAGATTTCTGCGCTTAGTTAACTTGATTATCAGTTGCAGTTTGGAATTCGAAAAGACTTATATATTAGGTGTGATAAATGTTCAAACTTCTTACATAGGCAATGACCAAAAGTGTGTCTAGCTTTAAACCCCAAACAAAACTTGACCTAACCTGGTGTTGTGCTTGTTGAAGTACCTGGTGTTGTGCCTGGTGTTGTTCCAGGTGTCGTTCCTGGCGTTGTTCCTGGTGTTGTAGCTGGTGTTGTAGCTGGAGTTGTTCCAGGTGTTGTTCCTGGATTTGTTTAGGAGGGGAAAAAATAAACGTTTTATTCATTACTAAACAACTTTCCACCTATATTCAAGATTTCTGCGCTTAGTTAACTTGATTATCAGTTGCAGTTTGGCATTGGAAAAGACATATATATTAGGTGTGACAAATGTTCAAACTTCTTACATAGGCAATGATCACATGTCATTATGAGAACCCATCTCCTTGAAAGTACAGTAGTGTGTCTAGCTTTAAACCCAAACAAAATTTGACCTAACCTGGTGTTGTGCCTGGTGTTGTGCCTGGTGTTGTTCCAGGTGTTGTTCCAGGTGTTGTAGCTGGCGTTGTCACAGGTGTTGTTCCAGGTGTTGTTCCGGGTGTCGTTCCTGGCGTTGTTCCTGGTGTTGTAGCTGGTGTTGTAGCTGGAGTTGTTCCAGGTGTTGTTCCTGGAGTTGTTCCTACAGGGAAAAATTTAATTTTGTATTCATTACTAAACAACTTTCCACCTATACTAAAGATTTCTGCGCTTAGTAAACTTGATTATCAGTTGCAGTTTGGCATTGGAAAAGACATATATAGGTGTGACAAATGTTCAAACTTCTTACAGAGGCAATGACCAAAAGTGTGTCTAGCTTTAAACCCCAAACAAAACTTGACCTAACCTGGTGTTGTGCTTGTTGTAGTACCTGGTGTTGTGCCTGGTGTTGTTCCAGGTGTTGTTCCAGGTGTTGTAGCTGGCGTTGTCACAGGTGTTGTTCCGGGTGTCGTTCCAGCCCTTGTTCCTGGTGTTGTAGCTGGCGTTGGTACAAGTGTCGTTCCTGGCGTTGTTCCTGGTGTTGTAGCTGGTGTTGTAACTGGAGTCGTTACAGGTGTTGTTCCTGGAGTTGTTTAGGAGGGGAAAAAATAAACGTTTTATTCATTACTAAACAACTTTCCACCTATATTCAAGATTTCTGCACTTAGTTAACTTGATTATAAGTTGCAGTTTGGCATTGGAAAAGACATATATATTAGGTGTGACAAATGTTCAAAATTTGTACATAGGCAATGACCACATGTTATTATAAGAACCCATCTCCTTGAAAGTACAGTAGTGTGTCTAACTTTAAACTCAAACAAAATTTGACCTAACCTGGTGTTGTGCCTGGTGTTGTGCCTGGTGTTGTTCCAGGTGTTGTTCCAGGTGTTGTAGCTGGCGTTGTCACAGGTGTTGTTCCAGGTGTTGTTCCGGGCGTTGTTCCTGGTGTTGTAGCTGGTGTTGTAGCTGGAGTTGATCCAGGTGTTGTTCCTGGAGTTGTTCCTAAAGGGAAAAATTAATTTTTTTATTCTTTACTAAAAAACTTTCCACCTATATTGAAGATTTCTGCGCTTAGTAAACTTGATTATCAGTTGCAGTTTGGCATTGGCAAAGACATATATTAGGTGTGACAAATGTTGAAACTTCTTACAAAGGCAATGACCACATGACATTCAGAGAACCCAACTCCTTGAAAGTAGAGTAGTGTGTCTAGCTTTAAACCCCAAACAAAACTTGACCTAACCTGGTGTTGTGCTTGTTGTAGTACCTGGTGTTGTGCCTGGTGTTGTTCCAGGTGTTGTAGCTGGCGTTGTCACAGGTGTTGTTCCAGGTGTTGTTCCAGGTGTCGTTCCAGCCGTTGTTCCTGGTGTTGTAGCTGGCGTTGTCACAAGTGTTGTTCCAGGTGTTGTTCCGGGTGTTATTCCGAGTGTCGTTCCTAGTGTTGTGCCTGGTGTTGTTCCAGGTGTTGTAGCTGGAGTTGTCACAGGTGTTGTTCCGGGTGTCGTTCCAGCCGTTGTTCCTGGTGTTGTAGCTGGCGTTGGTACAAGTGTTGTTCCAGGTGTTGTTCCGGTAGTTGTTCCGGGAGTCGTTCCTAGTGTTGTGCCTGGTGTTGTGCCTGGTGTTGTTCCAGGTGTTGTAGCTGGCGGTGTCACAGGTGTTGTTCCGGGTGTTGTTCTGGGTGTCGTTCCTGGCGTTGTTCCTGGTGTTGTAGCTGGTGTTGTAACTGGAGTTGTTACAGGTGTTGTTCCTGGAGTTGTTTAGGAGGGGAAAAAATAAACGTTTTATTCATTACTAAACAACTTTCATCCTATATTCAAGATTTCTGCGCTTAGTTAACTTGATTATCAGTTGCAGTTTGGAATTGGAAAAGACTTATATATTAGGTGTGATAAATGTTCAAACTTCTTACATAGGCAATGACCAAAAGTGTGTCTAGCTTTAAACCCCAAACAAAACTTGACCTAACCTGGTGTTGTGCTTGTTGAAGTACCTGGTGTTGTGCCTGGTGTTGTTCCAGGTGTCGTTCCTGGCGTTGTTCCTGGTGTTGTAGCTGGTGTTGTAGCTGGAGTTGTTCCAGGTGTTGTTCCTGGATTTGTTTAGGAGGGGAAAAAATAAATGTTTTATTCATTACTAAACAACTTTCATCCTATATTCAAGATTTCTGCGCTTAGTTAACTTGATTATCAGTTGCAGTTTGGCATTGGAAAAGACTTATATATTAGGTGTGACAAATGTTCAAACTTCTTACAGAGGCAATGACTAAAAGTGTGTCTAGCTTTAAACCCCAAACAAAACTTGACCTAACCTGGTGTTGTGCTTGTTTTAGTACCTGGTGTTGTGCCTGGTGTTGTGCCTGGTGTTGTTCCAGGTGTTGTAGCTGGCGTTGTCACAGGTGTTGTTCCAGGTGTTGTTCCAGGTGTCGTTCCAGCCGTTGTTCCTGGTGTTGTAGCTGGCGTTGTCACAAGTGTTGTTCTAGGTGTTGTTCCGGGTGTTGTTCCGGCTGTCGTTCCTAGTGTTGTGCCTGGTGTTGTTCCAGGTGTTGTAGCTGGAGTTGTCACAGGTGTTGTTCCGGGTGTTGTTCCTGGTGTTGTAGCTGGTGTTGTAGCTGGAGTCGTTCCAGGTGTTGTTCCTGGAGTTGTTTAGGAGGGGAAAAAATAAATGTTTTATTCATTACTAAACAACTTTCATCCTATATTCAAGATTTCTGCGCTTAGTTAACTTGATTATCAGTTGCAGTTTGGAATTGGAAAAGACTTATAAATTAGGTGTGACAAATGTTCAAACTTCTTACAGAGGCAATGACCACATGTCATTATGAGAACCCATCTCCTTGAAAGTACAGTAGTGTGTCTAGCTTTAAACTTAAACAAAATTTGACCTAACCTGGTGTTGTGCCTGGTGTTGTTCCAGGTGTTGTTGCTGGCGTTGTCACAGGTGTTGTTCCAGGTGTTGTTCCGGGTGTCGTTCCAGGCGTTGTTCCTGGTGTTGTAGCTGGAGTTGTTCCTGGTGTTGTTCCTGGAGTTGTTCCTGAGGAAAAAATTAAATTTATATGTATTGATATAGAACTAAATACCTAAATTCCAGATTTGTGCGCTTAGTTTACTTGATTATCAGTTGCTGTTTGGCATTGGAAATGACATATATTAGGTGTGACAATTGTTCAAACTTCTTACAGACGCAATGACCACATGACATTCAGAGAACCCAACTCCTTGAAAGTAGAGTAGTGTGTCTAGCTTTAAACCCAAACAAAAACTTGACCTAACCTGGTGTTGTGCCTGGTGTTGTTCCAGGTGTTGTTTCAGGTGTTGTAGCTGGCGTTGTCACAGATGTTGTTCCAAGTGTTGTTCCGGGTGTCGTTCCAGGCGTTGTTCCTGGTGTTGTAGCTGGAGTTGTAGCTGGAGTTGTTCCAGGTGTTGTTCCTGGAGTTGTTCCAGGTGTTGTAGCTGGCGTTGTCACAGGTGTTGTTCCGGGTGTTGTTCCGGGCGTTGTTCCTGGTGTTGTAGCTGGTGTTGTAGCTGGAGTTGATCCAGGTGTTGTTCCTGGAGTTGTTCCTAAAGGGAAAAATTAATTTTTTTATTCTTTACTAAAAAACTTTCCACCTATATTGAAGATTTCTGCGCTTAGTAAACTTGATTATCAGTTGCAGTTTGGCATTGGCAAAGACATATATTAGGTGTGACAAATGTTGAAACTTCTTACAAAGGCAATGACCACATGACATTCAGAGAACCCAACTCCTTGAAAGTAGAGTAGTGTGTCTAGCTTTAAACCCCAAACAAAACTTGACCTAACCTGGTGTTGTGCTTGTTGTAGTACCTGGTGTTGTGCCTGGTGTTGTTCCAGGTGTTGTAGCTGGCGTTGTCACAGGTGTTGTTCCAGGTGTTGTTCCAGGTGTCGTTCCAGCCGTTGTTCCTGGTGTTGTAGCTGGCGTTGTCACAAGTGTTGTTCCAGGTGTTGTTCCGGGTGTTGTTCCGAGTGTCGTTCCTAGTGTTGTGCCTGGTGTTGTTCCAGGTGTTGTAGCTGGAGTTGTCACAGGTGTTGTTCCGGGTGTCGTTCCTGGTGTTGTAGCTGGTGTTGTAGCTGGAGTCGTTCCAGGTGTTGTTCCTGGAGTTGTTAAGGAGGGGAAAAAATAAATGTTTTATTCATTACTAAACAACTTTCATCCTATATTCAAGATTTCTGCGCTTAGTTAACTTGATTATCAGTTGCAGTTTGGCATTGGAAAAGACTTATATATTAGGTGTGACAAATGTTCAAACTTCTTACAGAGGCAATGACTAAAAGTGTGTCTAGCTTTAAACCCCAAACAAAACTTGACCTAACCTGGTGTTGTGCTTGTTTTAGTACCTGGTGTTGTGCCTGGTGTTGTGCCTGGTGTTGTTCCAGGTGTTGTAGCTGGCGTTGTCACAGGTGTTGTTCCAGGTGTTGTTCCAGGTGTCGTTCCAGCCGTTGTTCCTGGTGTTGTAGCTGGCGTTGTCACAAGTGTTGTTCTAGGTGTTGTTCCGGGTGTTGTTCCGGCTGTCGTTCCTAGTGTTGTGCCTGGTGTTGTTCCAGGTGTTGTAGCTGGAGTTTTCACAGGTGTTGTTCCGGGTGTTGTTCCTGGTGTTGTAGCTGGTGTTGTAGCTGGAGTCGTTCCAGGTGTTGTTCCTGGAGTTGTTTAGGAGGGGAAAAAATAAATGTTTTATTCATTACTAAACAACTTTCATCCTATATTCAAGATTTCTGCGCTTAGTTAACTTGATTATCAGTTGCAGTTTGGAATTGGAAAAGACTTATAAATTAGGTGTGACAAATGTTCAAACTTCTTACAGAGGCAATGACCACATGTCATTATGAGAACCCATCTCCTTGAAAGTACAGTAGTGTGTCTAGCTTTAAACTTAAACAAAATTTGACCTAACCTGGTGTTGTGCCTGGTGTTGTTCCAGGTGTTGTTGCTGGCGTTGTCACAGGTGTTGTTCCAGGTGTTGTTCCGGGTGTCGTTCCAGGCGTTGTTCCTGGTGTTGTAGCTGGAGTTGTTCCTGGTGTTGTTCCTGGAGTTGTTCCTGAGGAAAAAATTAAATTTATATGTATTGATATAGAACTAAATACCTAAATTCCAGATTTGTGCGCTTAGTTTACTTGATTATCAGTTGCTGTTTGGCATTGGAAATGACATATATTAGGTGTGACAATTGTTCAAACTTCTTACAGACGCAATGACCACATGACATTCAGAGAACCCAACTCCTTGAAAGTAGAGTAGTGTGTCTAGCTTTAAACCCAAACAAAAACTTGACCTAACCTGGTGTTGTGCCTGGTGTTGTTCCAGGTGTTGTTTCAGGTGTTGTAGCTGGCGTTGTCACAGATGTTGTTCCAAGTGTTGTTCCGGGTGTCGTTCCAGGCGTTGTTCCTGGTGTTGTAGCTGGAGTTGTAGCTGGAGTTGTTCCAGGTGTTGTTCCTGGAGTTGTTCCAGGTGTTGTAGCTGGCGTTGTCACAGGTGTTGTTCCGGGTGTTGTTCCGGGTGTCGTTCCTGGCGTTGTTCCTGGTGTTGTAGCTGGTGTTGTAGCTGGAGTCGTTCCAGGTGTTGTTCCTGGAGTTGTTTAGGAGGGGAAAAAATAAATGTTTTATTCATTACTAAACAACTTTCCACCTATATTCAAGATTTCTGCGCTTAGTTAACTTGATTATCAGGTGCAGTTTGGCATTGGAAAAGACATATATATATTAGGTGTGACAAATGTTCAAACTTCTTACAGAGGCAATGACCACATGACATTCAGAGAACCCATCTCCTTGAAAGTACAGTAGTGTGTCTAGCTTTAAACCTAAACAAAAATTTGACCTAACCTGGTGTTGTGCCTGGTGTTGTGCCTGTTGTTGTTCCAGGTGTTGTTCCAGGTGTTGTAGCTGGCGTTGTCACAGGTGTTGTTCCGGGTGTTGTTCCGGGTGTCGTTCCTGGCGTTGTTCCTGGTGTTGTAGCTGGTGTTGTAGCTGGAGTCGTTTCAGGTGTTGTTCCTGGAGTTGTTTAGGAGGGGAAAAAATAAATGTTTTATTCATTACTAAACAACTTTCCACCTATATTCAAGATTTCTGCGCTTAGTTAACTTGATTATCAGGTGCAATTTGGCATTGGAAAAGACATATATATATTAGGTGTGACAAATGTTCAAACTTCTTACAGAGGCAATGACCACATGACATTCAGAGAACCCATCTCCTTGAAAGTACAGTAGTGTGTCTAGCTTTAAACCCAAACAAAAATTTGACCTAACCTGGTGTTGTGCCTGGTGTTGTTCCAGGCGTTGTTTCAGGTGTTGTTTCAGGTGTTGTAGCTGGCGTTGTCACAGATGTTGTTCCAAGTGTTGTTCCGGGTGTCGTTCCAGGCGTTGTTCCTGGTGTTGTAGCTGGAGTTGTTCCAGGTGTTGTTCCTGGAGTTGTTCCAGGTGTTGTAGCTGGCGTTGTCACTGGTGTTGTTCCAGGTGTTGTTCCGGGTGTCGTTCCTGGCGTTGTTCCTGGTGTTGTAGCTGGTGTTGTTCCAGGTGTTGTTCCAGGAGTTGTTCCTGGTGTTGTAACTGGTGTTGTTCCAGGGGTTGTTCCTGGTGTTGTAACTGGTGTTGTTGCAGGTGTTGTTCCGGGTGTTGTTCCTGAATGAACAAATTTAATGTTATACGCATTACTAAAGTACTATACACCTATATTCAAGATTTCTGCGCTTAATCAACTTATCAGTAGCTGTTTGTTATTGGAAATGACATATATCGGGTAACACAAATGCTCAAAGTTGCCTACAGAGGCAATAACCACATGAACATCAGAACGAACGCTAGTTGTACCCCTACCCTTAAACCTAACCCAAAACACAATGGCAACCCCAACCCTATATTTCTGATTGAATGAAACTTGGAGCAAGTGCCATGGGAGCACACGTCAGGTCACCCTGTGCAGTCTAAAGTAAAAGTGTTGAAACAGAAAACAACCTACCTGTACAGTCGAATGCATTGCCCACAGATTCATAGCCAGCGTTGCATATGCAGCGTGTCTCTCCATCCTCCACTCCACAAGATGCGCTAGGATCACAAGATACTTGAGTGCAGTTGATACTACCTCCTGCGTTGCACTCACAGTATTCTGTGCAGTCTGGAGTAAGCAGACTACTGCCAACCTATTTACAGGAAACACAGAAGCAGGGATATGGAGTGGGAAGAGAGAAAGTCAGCAAACAGGGAATTGACTCATATTTTCTCATATTTTCTCAAAAATATGGGTTGCATTGGTACATGTACATCAGGTAGCAGTATTAGCTTCCATTCTCAAAATTTGACAAGTGAAATTGCATTTTGAAAATGAGTATTAGCCCTAGACCGTAAAAAGTATGCTTCTCCTATAATATTTCATGCAGTTATTTCACACTTTGAAGACGGTTTCACTTTCAATTCAATATATATTTTCGGTGGATGTCAACCTGAATTATAATATTGAGCTTGATATTCTACAAACATAAAAAACACAAGTAATTCAATTTTAGTAGTGATATCCTTATATACATAACAGTTAAATCTATCAAACAGCTCACAGTAACTGTTACTGTAAATGAACTAGAGGTAGGTATAACAAAGAAATACACAACATGATTAAAATATTCCAAGATTAATTTACTGTGAGATAGAATCCATCTGTAACACATCCGCACTGGCTCTCTGGTACACACTGCAGATTCTCCAGGACGAATCCCTCATTACATGCACACCCCTCAACACAGAGGTCGTGACAGGTGGGATTAGGGTCTTGGTAATCCCAGCAGGTGCGTGGACAGGCGGAGATGCAGTTACCGTAGATACTGTTTGATGGACAGGTCAGGGCTGGACAGGGAGAGCAAAAAAGGATAAGGAGAAAGATTAGACATGGATTGTCTTTATATGGCACAAAATGTTTATTCTTATGCCAGATTGTATTGATCATGGAAAAAAATATACCAAATCTGTTTCCAATGCAAGATTAATTTAAGCCGGTGTTAAAAGGGTCGTCATGGAGCAAATCAAGGCCAACTAGAAATAGGTAATTTTGCAAAGCCAATGTGTTGCACGAAGCCATTGTTCTGTAAATTGGTGCTTATTGTGTTTTTGTGCAAAATTGCACCTGTGGCAAACAAGCAACCATGAAGATAAGAAAGCAATTGAAGTTTTAATTCAGATTGGGATGGATGATTGGTGGCTGTCATCTAATTTTTCAGGATGTCAAGTTACTCCTTAAGTTGGTTCGAGAGTCTCATTTATGGAAGGCTAATCTTGGCCTTGCAGAGACATCTATAATTTGGACAGGAAATGTTGGGACCCCTACTACTATTGAGCCTCTTTGTCTTCTTGGGATTTGCACATTTAAGATTCATCACTTGCTCCATCATTCTTCCGGCTTGCCTTCACTTGGACCTTTAATGGTGATTCCTTTCAATTCAAATCAATAATTTACTATCCATAAATCATACATGGAAATTTCCTTCATGAATTAAATTGCCTATTATAAAACACTTATGCCAAAGACAATTTTGACAAAGAAGGAGATTTGTTTGCTTTCATCAATACCTAATTCCTCCATATCTAAGAAGCAACTTCGATAAAACTATCATGAGTGTAAAAATATTGCTTCCTGGGTATCTTTTCAACAATTAAAGTCTTGATTCTTACGACAAAGTGTTTCATTCCTCCAAGAAGGGACATCGACATCGAAGTATCTGCATGCTTGAGTGTAAGATGCCATAGCATTACAGAGTGCAGTATCCCCGCCATCAGGGGACGCACAGACATCATAGACACAGTCTCCGAAGTATGGGGTCGGATCTAATACAGCAAAGCACTCGGTAAAACCTGCAAGATTCAGAGGACAGGGTACCGAAATAGCACTTAAGTAATACTACTGACAAAAATAAGTATTTTAAGTTGAGAAACTGTACATGTCTCAATGTCATAACTCAGAACAGCACAGATCTTCATGAATTGAGATGTACCATACATGTATCATGTCTTCATCACATTACAAGAATATGAGAATCCATCATACAGTATCTTGTACTTACAGCAATGAAGACAAATTACAAGTTATCTCAAACTGTATTGGAGATTAAAAGCAATGAAAACAGAAATATTGCAATAACATAGCGGAAAACCTGACTGAATACTGGTTCTTTCTTGTTTACAGCCTTATATCCAACTATGTGCATAATAGATTTTGCAAATAAAATGCTTACAATCACAATTAGATTAGTGCAACAATCAATACCACATTTGTATCCTTCTTCTCACATATCATTATTTTTCTTGTTTTTGTCAATATTTTTACAAAAAAAATCATTATAGCACCGTTAGGTATAGAAAGTATAAATATAGCAAAATGTATCCATAATTCATCTTTAGAGTGCCAACAGGGTATTGATTCAATGATAAAGTCTATTTGTTTACACCAATTTTTAATTTGTTTTATTCTTTTACCTGCAGCACTTTGGATGATATCACACTTGCTTTCGGCTCCAAGAACCACAGACTCTGTAGCACTCAAGCAAGGATTGGTTTCGTCTCCTTGAGGTACACAATCTGAATCATTGCAAGCCTCCCAGCTGTTACCAAATGCCGCCTCATTGGACACCTATGGTCAGAAATCAAATGAAATATGATAAAAACTCTGGAGCACTCAATTCAATTCAATTCAAATGACCATTTATTTCTTCCATTCAATTTGACAACATATTTGACATCTGTTCAAATAATACAATTTATACATAGGAACATAAATATAATTTAAGAACTTGTATTACAAGGAAGAAGGTGCGAACATGTGTCTGTTTTATCTTCCTTAGGCACACACTCTGGATCATTGTAATCCAGCTTTTACAAAACGCTGCCTCATTAGATACCTAAGGTTTGAGATTGTTAATAAAACAAGATAAAAACACAAACTGTTTAGCACTCAAGCTATTCCCAGCTCTTTCCAATGTAAGCCTCCTTGGACACCTATCACCAAAAGTCACATGATAAAAACTAAAATCTTTGGAGCACTTAAACTAAAAACGCTTCCAGCTGCTGGCACATTAGACACATATAATTAAAAAAAAAACACTAATAAGTATTTAAAAAATATATATAATAAAAACCAGAACACCAAGGTGCATCATTGTGAGCTTCCCAGATAATCCCAAATGCTGCCTCATTGGAAACCAAGGCTTATAAATTGTTAGTTATATACTATCAACATTTTTTCAGAAAACACCAATATTGAAAGAGAAGTATCAAGTGTATAAACCATTGAAAAGTAAAGATATAACAAAAGATTCTCCATAATGAGAACATATATGTAATCTCACAAAGCAATACATCAAGATATTGAATTCATATACAACACATGTGTGAAAAATATCCAAGAAGGTTTTGCTAATATTCAATCACTAAAACAGGGGCTGAGTACAAGAACATTTACTCTATTCCCCTCTGATTCAACATGTAATTCGTTTGTGTATCTTCATAATGGAATTCAGGATCTGCAATACAGCTTGTACATAAAATAATACAACAAGTCACAAGGAGAGCAAGAAAAGAAACTGCAATCTGAGATTATAATATCAGTTTTAATTGTTAGTTTTCTTTCTGGCTTAATTTAAACGTGCACATAATGTGTGGCAACTAAGGAAGCATCCATTTACTTACCGAATTTCCTGTTGGTGTAAGAAACTCATCCTCTTGGGTACCGATTCCATTGTAGTTTCCACATAGACCACTGGTATTGTTCTTGAAGTCAGATGTCACTTTGACCTCCACTCTGCTGTTACCATCCCATTGCACATACAGGCCGACATCTGCTACTACTTGCTGTAATGTGATATTGAACAAAATGTATTTTAATGCTTCTATGACACATGCTTCTGAGACAATTGCTCAATGGTCGATTTCTTACGCAAACCGAATATCAAACTTCAACCTTGGACCATAAACTATTACTAGTTCTAGGCCTAATTCTGAATCTAATATAAGACCAGAACCTGTATCCTAACCCTGTATCTTTGCTGAAATAAAGCCAAGGCAATTGTGTGTCCTGGGGGCAACTCTCAGGTAATCGAATCAATACTGTTATCGAGTGAAAATCGGCATCCTACCGGTATATAGAAATGAAATTATCACTTGCAGATTAGAACCTAAAGTTTCTATCCATTCTTTAAATTTCACTATACAGCAGGAACTGATAATATGATGTTAATAATGGATACTTTCCATATACATTGTTCTTAAAAATCGAATCTCTCATTTTGATATCTGAAAAATTTGGAAGAAAATACCGCATAGGGGGAGGTGGAGAGCACAAATAATGCACAAGACTCAACATAAAAAAAGAGATAGAGAAAGAAAGAGATTAAACTTTGAAGTTGAATAAGATTAAAGATAATTTCACTGGTGCCGGTTGACTTACCACATTGATGCCACTAACAGAAATCCTGATGCCAAGTCTTTCGGATGGGAGAAGGACAATGACATCATCCACGCTTACAGCAAGGTCGGGTCCTAAGTGTATCTCCTGAAAACCAATTTCATTTAGAGTCAAAGCATGAATCGTAATCAAAATAATGTCCTTCAATCTTTATACGGTGTTCACTTTATCGACAAGCTCGGGGCGCTTCAAGAGTAATGTTCACAAATCTTTCTCCACAGTCTAATCATGGTGTAGAGAAAACAATCTGGAGGATTTGCATGATATTAATACATGATTCAGTTATTCAGTTATATATCTTTATGAGTAAGTCATAGAAATGTGCATACAGAAGAGATACACTTTATTAGAACAAATATTACAATGCAGTGGAGCAAATTGAACAGCCTTTTGGAAAAGGCACTATATGCCACATACTTTGCAGTATCGGCTTGGACTGCACTAGGAATAGAAATAAATGATATACTGTTATTTATATGGTGACATTCCCAGATTTGCATGCCCAGTGTATATGTATATCTTAATGTAATATTGTGTAGTTTAAACTCTGCCACAACTTGCCTGTAATTTTTTTGTACAACCCAATTAATCTACAACAAACGAAGGATCATAAAGCAAATGCTCCAAGACAACAACATGACATGAGTACACACCGTTTGATTCAGGATGATTGTAACATCATATGTATATGACACTGAAGCTGTTTGAGATCTCTTTCTATTTGAGACGATCACTTTGAAGAGTGGGTCAGCTGTGGAGCAATCCTGAGTGAGAATGTAGGAACAATTGCCCTGGAAGTCATACCTAAGATCATCAAATGTCCTGTAGTGAGGATCACCAGATGCGTAGCAGATGCCATACTCTTTAAATACAAATAAAAGAATTTTCAGTACTTCATTACGAACTGGATTCTGAATGTGAGATCATAAGTTCTAATTTTCTTTTCGTATATCAATTATGAGGTTTTTTTCACATGTTCTGCCCCTATAAAAGGACGTTAAATGTAGTTTGTATACATATATAAGTACTAAGCACCCTTCTAGAGTGGAAGAACCTGCTGCATTTCTCAAGTAGAGAAGGGTGAAAACCCACTGCAGAGGTGCATCTGCACATCAACTGAACAATTTAAATAGTTAGCTAATATTGCTCCAAATCGAAAATAAAATAAAGCAAACTATTAAATTCACTAGTTTTGTTACTGCATTGGTATTTTTTGACAATTATGCAAAAATATTTAAAAAAACACAAATGTCTATCAGAATATTGTAATTGTGGAAAGCACCGATTATTAACCATTTCAATATATTGCTATTTGATAGCACATACCTATTTCACAGTTCCTGCCCATGAAGGATCCCCCACAGGTGCAGGTGTAGGTCTCCATCAGGTTGGTACATGTTCCTCCATTCAGACATGGTAAATCCCTGCAAGGATTCACCTCCTCTGTGAGTGCAAACATGAGAAAGAATATCCAAATAAACTTATTTTGTTTATACCTGCCAATATTTAAAAATAAAAATCTGTACCGTTAACATGGCCTTACCATGGTCATGTATTCAGCGGCAGTGTAACTGGCAATACGCGGTAATCTGTACAAAATGCAAATACAAATTCACTGCTCGATCTTGCTAGCCATTCATTGTACGCAATACACAAACTCTCAAATCGTGGCATATGATAAAACAAGCTAAATTTGTCTTTAAATAAAATAAAGTATTTCAGAAATATGAAAAATATGAATATTCCAGATAATTTGGAAGGGTTAGTAGGTGTACATGTACGTGTCTGTAAAAGAAGTGGATTAAAATTTCTAGTGTCTTTTGGACTTAATAATCATGTACAACTTGTAATTCAGACATTCTGGATCAAAAGATTTTTAAAGATTTCACTAAAAGGTGACCCATTTTTTTTTTACATTACAATCATAGCTTTTTGTTACAAATCAGCTGTAAGCTCCCGTGTGGGAATTAGGGTCTCGTATTTGTCAATGACTTTTTCTCGAGTTACAGCGCATTCCGATCCGAAATCGGATTTTGAGATCACTGTAAATCTGGAAAAATTTGACGATAAACTTTCTATTGACACCAATTTGTAGGCTCAATCTTTGCAGTCAATTTGGTAATATAGTGCACATTATTTATGATGTATTTGTCAAGTATTTTACAGGTTTAAAAGTTCAAAAAGTAGATTCTGTGCCTCACACATACATGCAGTGCTAGAGGCCAATACGCATTAATAGCTTTTGACACTCTTTGCTTTGTGGAAGTGGCAATACCCAGTAAATCTGTAAAAAGAAGCCAATACAAATTCCCTGCTCAATCATGAAGGAATTCAACACACGTAATACCCAAACTCTCAAATTGTGGCAAATGAAAAGGCAAACTAAATTTGACTTTAAAACAAATTGGTTTATCAAAATTGTGAAAAATCAGAAAATCACATTTTTAGGTCCTAAAAATCAAGAAAATCTGAAGATTCTGTATAATATGGAAGGGTCGGCAGATATGTGGACTGTCTGTAAGAGAAGTGGATTTAAATTTTCTAGTGTCTTTTGGACTTGATTATCATGTAAAACTTGAAATTCAGAGCATCCTGGGTCAAATTTTGTTGAAAGATGTCACTAAAAGGTTATATTAATTTGAATTATCATTACCATTGCAAGTAAAGTTATCATTGCCCAATTCATATCCAGGATTGCATGAACAGTTGTAAGAGCCGGCCGAGTTCATACACACTCCATTATCAGAATCACAGACTGATGGAATTGCAGAGCATTCGTCAGTATCTAAGAAAAACAAACATTTGTTCACCATAGCATCAAAGAGCTTTCTAAAGGTCTAGATGAATCTGCTTTTTTGTCTTGTATTCGCAAGAATTATTTGTTTCTCAACTCTCATAGATTAAAAAGGAAAATTGGATGTTATTTGAAAATGTGTATTAAATTGAAAACTACTAAAAATCAACAAGAAACTTCCAATTGGTACACACAAATAGGGTATTCTAAACGTTTTTCTCCATTGTTAATTTAGAAAGTTAAATATCTATCTCAGATTAAATCAATATTATTAAAGGCACAGTGTACTGTTTGAAAAAGTAACAGATTTAAATATTCAAGTGTCTGTTGGACTTGATGATTATGTAAAACACTTAATTCAGAGCATCCTGGATTAATATATTTTGAAAGATGTCACTAAAATGTTATATTAATTTGAAATTTTATCCTTACCATTGCAAGTCAAGTTATCATTGCCCAATTCATATCCAGGATTGCATGAACAGTTGTAAGAGCCATCCAAGTTCATACACACTCCATTTTCAGAATCACAGACTGATGTCAATTCAGAGCATTCGTCAGTATCTAGGAAAACAGAACATTTGTTCACCCATAGCATCAAAGAGCTTTCTAAAGGTCTACCGTAGATGAATCTGCTTTTTCGTCTTGAAATCGCAAGAATTATTTGTTTCTAAACTCTCATAGATTAAAAAGTTAAATTGGATGTTATTTGAAAGTGTGCATTAACATGAGAACTACTTAAAATCAACAAGAAACTGCCAATGGGTACACAAAAATAGAGGTTCTCAATGTTTTTCTCCATTGTTAATTGAGAGAGTTAAATGTCTATCTCAGATTACATCGATATTATTAAAAGCACAGTGTATTGTTTGAATCAGAAACAGATTGAAATATGTGTGTGTCTGTTGGACTTGATGATCATGTAAAACTTGTATTTAGAACATCCTGGATTAAATGATTTTGAAAAATGTCACTAAAATGTGATATTAATTTGAAATGTTATCCTTACCGTTGCAAGTAAAGTTATCATTGCCCAATTCATATCCAGGATTGCATGAACAGTTGTAAGAGCCGTCCAAGTTCATACACACTCCATTGTCGGAATCACAGACTGATGGAATTGCAGAGCATTCGTCAGTATCTAGGAAAAACAAACATTTGTTCACCCATGGCATCAAAGAGCTTTCTAAAGGTCTAGATGAATCTGCTTTTTCTTCTTGAATTCGCAAGAATTATTTGTATCTCAACTCTCATAGATTAAAAAGGAAAATTGGATGTTATTGGAAAGTGTGTATTAAATTGAAAACTACTAAAAATCAACAAGAAACTGCCAATTGGTACAAACAAATAGGGTATTATAAAAGTTTTTCTCCATTGTTAATTTAGAAAGTTAAATGTCTATCTCAGATTAAATCAATATTATTAAAAGCACACTGTACTGTTTGAAAAAGTAACAGCTTTAAATATTCAAGTGTCTGTTGGACTTAACTCTTAAGCTGCCCCTATGCAATTCGCCCAGTGCCACAGTGCTAATCCCTATTGTGCCCGCTACTAATCTCCTGTGTGCTAAGTTAATTTAGGGTTGGTTCAAGTGCGTGTAGTTTAAATTGTTACTATGTTTGATCCACTATAACATCTCATCTGTATATTGTATAAAAAAGAATTGTACGTTAAAGTTGTAGGAAATTTAACCCTCTTTCTGTTGATACCAATATCATTTCATGCATCTGTAATTTTGGTAAAGTAAATAAGCACTATCAGTGAGTTGTCAAACCAATCCGTTGTCTCATTTCCCGCACACAATCTGAGGGGCCATGATCAAAACTGACAAATTTGATGATAAAATATCGCAATTTTCTCAGGAAAATCCAATGTAACGGTATATGTGAAGCACGCAAAATCAAAACAACAATAAACCCCCTCCACAAATACAGTAAGCATTCATGCGTGCACGCAATGCGCATCGCACAATAGGCATAAACAATTAGCTTGTGTACTTATGCACGAAAATGTGTCCGTGGCACGCGAGCGGATGAGAGTTTATGTGTCCATGGCAAGTCAACAGAAACCCGATTATGTGTGCGTGGCACGCCAGCGCATGCACAGAACAGTGTTCTTGGCACGATAAGAGTTAAAGATTATGTAAAACACGTAATTCAGAGCGTCTTAGATTAATATATTTTGAAAGATGTCACTAAAATGTTATATTAATTTGAAATTTTATCCTTACCATTGCAAGTAAAGTTATCATTGCCCAATTCATATCCAGGATTGCATGAACAGTTGTAAGAGCCGTCCAAGTTCACACACACTCCATTTTCAGAATCACAGACTGATGGCAATTCAGAGCATTCGTCAGTATCTAGGAAAACAAAACATTTGTTCACCCATAGCATCAAAGAGCTTTCTAAAGGTCTACCGTAGATGAATCTGCTTTTTCTTCTTGAATTCGCAAGAATTATTTGTATCTCAACTCTCATAGAGTAAAAAGGTAACTTGAATGTTATTTGAAAGTGTGTATTAACATGAAAACTACTAAAAATCAACAAGAAACTGCCAATTGGTACACACAAATAGGGTATTATAAAAGTTTTTCTCCATTGTTAATTTAGAAAGTTAAATGTCTATCTCAGATTAAATCAATATTATAAAGGCACACTGTACTGTTTGAAAAAGTAACAGATTTAAATGTTCAAGTGTCTGTTGGACTTGATGATCATGTAAAACTTGTATTTAAAACATCCTGGATTAAATGATTTTGAAAGATGTCACTAAAATGCGACATTAATTTGAAATGTTATCCTTACCATTGCAAGTAAAGTTATCATTGCCCAATTCATATCCAGGATTGCATGAACAGTTGTAAGAGCCGGCCGAGTTCATACACACTCCATTGTCAGAATCACAGATTGATGGAATTTCAGAGCATTCGTCAGTATCTAGGAAAAAAAAACATTTGTTCACCCATAGCATCAAAGATTTTTTTAAAGGTCTAGATGAATCTGCTTTTTATTCTTGAATTTGTAAGATTTATTTGTATTTCAACTCTCGTAGAGTAAAAAGGTAAATTGAATGTTATTTGAAAGTGTGTATTAACACGTAAACTACTAAAAATCAACAAGAAACTGCCAACCGGTACACAAAAATAGAGGTTATCAATGTTTTTCTCCATTGTTAATTGAGAGAGTTAAATGTCTATCTCAGATTACATCGATATTATTAAAAGCACAGTGTATTGTTTGAATCAGAAACAGATTGAAATATTTGTGTGTCTGTTGGACTTGATGATCATGTTAAACTTGTATTTAGAACATCCTGGATTAAATGATTTTGAAAGATGTCACTAAAATGTGATATTCATTTGAAATGTTATCCTTACCATTGCAAGTAAAGTTATCATTGCCCAATTCATATCCAGGATTGCATGAACAGTTGTAAGAGCCGTCCAAGTTCATACACACTCCATTGTCGGAATCACAGACTGATGGAATTGCAGAGCATTCGTCAGTATCTAGGAAAAACAAACATTTGTTCACCCATGGCATCAAAGAGCTTTCTAAAGGTCTAGATGAATCTGCTTTTTCTTCTTGAATTCGCAAGAATTATTTGTATCTCAACTCTCATAGAGTAAAAAGGTAACTTGAATGTTATTTGAAAGTGTGTATTAACATGAAAACTACTAAAAATCAACAAGAAACTGCCAATGGGTACACAAAAATAGGGGTTATCAATGTATTTCTCTATTGTTAATTGAGAGAGTTAAATGTATATCTCAGATTACATCGATATTATTAAAAGCACAGTGTACTGTTTGAATCAGAAACAGATTTATATATTTGTGTGTCTGTTGGACTTGATGATCATGTAAAACTTGTATTTAAAACATCCTGGATTAAATGTTTTTGAAAGATGTTACTAAAATGCGATATTAATTTGAAATGTTATACTTACCATTGCAAGTAAAGTTATCATTGCCCAATTCATATCCAGGATTGCATGAACAATTGTAAGAGCGGTCCAAGTTCATACACACTCCATTGTCAGAATCACAGACTGATGGAATTGCAGAGCATTCGTCAGTATCTAGGAAAAAAACAACATTTGTTCACCATAGCATCAAAGAGCTTTCTAAAGGTCTATATGAATCTGCTTTTTCTTCTTGAAATCGCAAAAATTATTTGTTTCTCAACTCTCATAGATTAAAAAGGTAAATTGGATGTTATTTGAAAGTGTGTATTAAAATGAAAACTACTAAAAATCAACAAGAATCTGCCAATTGATACACACAAATAGGGGTTATAAACGTTTTTCTCCATTGTCAATTTAGAAAGTTAAATGTCTATCTCAGATTAAATCGATTTTATTAAAGGCACAGTGTACTGTTTGAAACAGAAAAAGATTGAAATATTTGTGTGTCTGTTGGACTTGATGATAATGTAAAACTTATATTTAGAACATCCTGGATTAAATAATTTTGAAAGATGTCACTAAAAGGTTTTATATACCTCACTTAAGTAATCCAGCCATCTGATTGGTCGAAATTGCATTCATAAACTTCAGCTGTTCCTGTAAAATTCCCGGTAACCATGCTTAAAACATTTAATATTTTTAATAACCATGGTTATTAAAAAAATAGGTCAGTCTCCATGGTTACCCCATAGGTTTACATGTTAAAAAATGGTTTGAGCGATGGAGGATACCGTATGTGTGCGAATAATTGGTCGGTAATTTCAATACAATTGAAGCTCGATCGATCTTACCGACAATTTTATCTTGCATTGTTGACATGAAGACGAAAATAAACTTCCAAAAACAAAAAAACAACATCTGCCGATAGATCTTGATCTAAGTTCGTGCCAATATGCATTGCAAAAGTAAAAGAAGAGTCCGTATATGGAGCTTTTGCAAAGCATTCATCACACGCGAAGCCGGTTTCAATCCATTTTAATGTATATATAGTACAAAACTGCCAAGCATGTTGATAGCGCGCGATGGCCGAGAGGTCTGAGGCGCTGACTTAAAATACATCACCTTTTGTACGCAAGAGTTCGAATCTCATCTTCGACCAAAAAAAAAAGTATTTTTTATTTTTTATTTTTTAGTCTATTTTTTGTCGGCTTATAAAAGTATTAACCCTTACTGTACTGGGGGGGGGGGGGGGGCCTGGGAGGCCCCCCCCCCCCTCGACATTTTCGGAGATTGCACCGCAACCGCTTGGAATTTTGAATTGTCGTTTCATGACTTTTTTCCCTCAAGTCTTACGCACATTTTGATACCATTTTCGTCGAAATCAGATATACCTGTAAGGCGTTACATAACAATTAGTATGCGCATGTCATCAAAAAAACAAACAAAAAATAAAAATCGCATCAAAATTTGCATAAATTATCATTATTAATTACATTAAAATAACTTTTTTTGTGTAAGAAAAGAAGTTTCATATGAATAATGAGTTTCAACATTCAAAAAGTGGAGTTTGACACGTTTTCTGTAAAATGCATAAAATTAGCGCATTTTGCATAATTAATTAGGCCAACAACAAAAATTTGCATATTCGGAAAAAACTAATTATACCATCTTGTTCCTTACGTAAATATCTACAAACATGCAAATTTTCGTGTTCATCGGACAATCGACGGCCGAGATCATAGGGGGGGGGGGCCTCCCAGGCCCCCCCCCCCCCCCCAGTCAGAGGGTGCTCAAAATAGCCCAGTACAGTAAGGGTTAATGACTGCTTTAATATTCAAGAAATAGTTGTTTTTATACGCTCTCGGGAAGGTTACAATTGGGCTATTCCCCTCGGCACGCCTCGGGTAATAGCACAATTCTAACCTTCCCTTGAGCGTATAAAAACAACTATTTCTCTCAAAGCAGTCATTAATACTATAATATTCATTTGAAATGTTATCCTTACCATTGCAAGTAAAGTTATCATTGCCCAATTCATATCCAGGATTGCATGAACAGTTGTAGGAGCCAGCCAAGTTCATACACACTCCATTTTCAGAATCACAGACTGATGGAATTGCAGAGCATTCGTCGGTATCTAGGGAAAAATAAACATGCGTTCACCCATAGCAAAAAAAAGTTTTCTAAAGGTCTAGATGAATGTGCTTTTTCTTCTTGAATTCGCAAGAATTATTTGTATCTCAACTCTTATAGATTAAAAAGGAAAATTGGATGTTATTTGAAAGTGTGTATTAAAATGAAAACTACTAAAAATCAACAAGAATCTGCCAATTGATACACACAAATAGGGGTTATAAACGTTTTTCTCCATTGTCAATTTAGAAAGTTAAATGTCTATCTCAGATTAAATCGATATTATTAAAGGCACAGTGTACTGTTTGAAACAGAAAAAGATTGAAATATTTGTGTGTCTGTTGGACTTGATGATCATGTAAAACTTATATTTAGAACATCCTGGATTAAATGATTTTGAAAGATGTCACTAACAGGTTATATTCATTTGAAATGTTATCCTTACCATTGCAAGTAAAGTAAGAAAAACAAACATTTGTTCACCATAGCATCAAAGAGCTTTCTAAAGGTCTAGATGAATCTGCATTTTCGTCTTGAAATAGCAAGAATTATTTGTTTTTCAACTCTCATAGATTAAAAAGGAAAATTTGATGTTATTTGAAAGTGTGTATTAAATTGAAAACTACTAAAAATCAACAAGAAACTGCCAATTGGTACACACAAATAGGGTATTATAAACGTTTTTCTCCATTGTTAATTTAGAAAGTTAAATGTCTATCTTAGATTAAATCAATATTATTAAAGGCATAGTGTACTGTTTGAAAAAGTAACAGATTTAAATATTCAAGTGTCTGTTGGACTTCATGATTATGTAAAACACGTAATTCAGAGTATCCTGGATTAATATATTTTGAAAGATGTCACTAAAATGTTATATTAATTTGAAATTTTATCCTTACCATTGCAAGTAAAGTTATCATTGCCCAATTCATATCCAGGATTGCATGAACAGTTGTAGGAGCCAGCCAAGTTCATACAAACTCCATTTTCAGAATCACAGACTGATGGCAATTCAGAGCATTCGTCAGTATCTAGGAAAACAAAACATTTGTTCACCCATAGCATCAAAGAGCTTTCTAAAGGTCTACCGTAGCCGAATCTGCTTTTTCTTCTTGAATTCGCAAGAATTATTTGTATCTCAACTCTCATAGAGTAAAAAGGTAAATTTAATGTTATTTGAAAGTGTGTTTTACCACGAAAACTACTAAAAATCAACAAGAAACTGCCAATTGGTACACACAAATAGGGGTTATCAATGTTTTTCTCCATTGTTAATTGAGAGAGTTATTAAATGTATATCTTAGATTAAATCGATATTATTAAAAGCACAGTGTACTGTTTGAATCAGAATATATTTGTGTGTCTGTTGGACTTGATGATCATGTAAAACTTGTATTTAAAACATCCTGGATTAAATGATTTTGAAAGATGTCACTAAAATGCGATATTAATTTGAAATGTTATCCTTACCATTGCAAGTAAAGTTATCATTGCCAAATTCATATCCAGGATTGCATGAACAGTTGTAAGAGCCAGCCAAGTTCATACACACTCCATTGTCAGAATCACAGACTGATGGCATTGCAGAGCATTCGTCAGTATCTAGGAAAAAAACCCATTTGTTCACCATAGCATCAAAGAGCTTTCTAAAGGTCTATATGAATCTGCTTTTTCCTCTTGAAATCGCAAAAATTATTTGTATCTTAACTCTCATAGATTAAAAAGGTAAATTGGATGTTATTTGAAAGTGTGTTTTACCACGAAAACTACTAAAAATCAACAAGAATCTGCCAATTGATACACACAAACAGGGGTTATAAACGTTTTTGTCCATTGACAATTTAGAAAGTTAAATGTCTATCTCAGATTAAATCGATATTATTAAAGGCACAGTGTACTGTTTGAATCAGAAATAGATTTAAATATTTGTGTGTCTGTTGGACTTGATGATTATGTAAAACTTATGTTTAGAACATCCTGGATTAAATGATTTTGAAAGATGTTACTAAAAGGTTATATTCATTTGAAATGTTATCCTTACCATTGCAAGTAAAGTAAGAAAAACAAACATTTGTTCACCATAGCATCAAAGAGCTTTCTAAAGGTCTAGATGAATCTGCTTTTTCGTCTTGAAATAGCAAGAATTATTTGTTTCTCAACTCTCATAGATTAAAAAGGAAAATTGGATGTTATTTGAAAGTGTGTATTAAATTGAAAACTACTAAAAATCAACAAGAAACTGCCAATTGGTACACACAAATAGGGTATTATAAACGTTTTTCTCAATTGTTAATTTAGAAAGTTAAATGTCTATCTTAGATTAAATCAATATTATTAAAGGCACAGTGTACTGTTTGAAACAGAAAAAGATTGAAATATTTGTGTGTCTGTTGGACTTGATGATCATGTAAAACTTATATTTAGAACATCCTGGATTAATATATTTTGAAAGATGTCACTAAAATGTTATATTAATTTGAAATTTTATCCTTACCATTGCAAGTAAAGTTATCATTGCCCAATTCATATCCAGGATTGCATGAACAGTTGTAGGAGCCAGCCAAGTTCATACACACTCCATTTTCAGAATCACAGACTGATGGCAATTCAGAGCATTCGTCAGTATCTAGGAAAACAAAACATTTGTTCACCCATAGCATCAAAGAGCTTTCTAAAGGTCTACCGTAGCCGAATCTGCTTTTTCTTCTTGAATTCGCAAGAATTATTTGTATCTCAACTCTCATAGAGTAAAAAGGTAAATTTAATGTTATTTGAAAGTGTGTTTTACCACGAAAACTACTAAAAATCAACAAGAAACTGCCAATTGGTACACACAAATAGGGGTTATCAATGTTTTTCTCCATTGTTAATTGAGAGAGTTAAATGTATATCTTAGATTAAATCGATATTATTAAAAGCACAGTGTACTGTTTGAATCAGAAACAGATTTATATATTTGTGTGTCTGTTGGACTTGATGATCATGTAAAACTTGTATTTAAAACATCCTGGATTAAATGATTTTGAAAGATGTCACTAAAATGCGATATTAATTTGAAATGTTATCCTTACCATTGCAAGTAAAGTTATCATTGCCCAATTCATATCCAGGATTGCATGAACAATTGTAAGAGCCGTCCAAGTTCATACACACTCCATTGGCAGAATCACAGACTGATGGAATTGCAGAGCATTCGTCAGTATCTAGGAAAAAAAAACATTTGTTCACCATAGCATCAAAGAGCTTTCTAGAGGTCTAGATGAATCTGCTTTTTAGGCGGTCTGTTATCAACAGACCACCTATTGTTTTCGTCAGAATTTTCTTTTTTTATTTATTTATTTATTATTATTATTATTATTATTATTTATTTTTATTTCTCCCCGTTTTTTGTTCATCGGTTAACTCAAGATCGGTTGTGTTAATTTCTTTCAATTTTGACACAGTCATAGGTCATTGTCATGAGACGTGACAGTAACCTTTTCAAGGTCATCAGGTCATCGTGACGTCATCCAGGCGCCATTTTGTGAAATCACGTTATCCATCATATCTTCATGATGCATCAGCAAAGGTCATTCATATTCATATCACATATACTTCAGGTCAAGGGTCAACAAGTCATGTCATCAAAGGTCACATAAAGGTCAGGACGCGCACGTACGCGCGCGTCAAAATTTTAAAATGCTCAAAATCACTTAACTATTAAACGAGAGTACGAATCAGGTCATTTTAAGCATTTCAAAATATTCCGTCCGTAAGTGTCCCAGCGCGCGGTGTGCGCGCTCACAGCGCGCGGAAAAGGTCAAATCTAAAAATTTTTCATGATTTGGATTCCTCTTAACGTAATTGACAATTTACATACATTTCAGTCACTCTTCATATTTCATAAGGCCGTGAGCGTGCGTCAAAGTTCAAAATCCGCGCGTGCTGCTATGGGCAATATAATGCAAATTTGATCAAAAACATGCCATTTTAAAAATCAAAATAGCTCTTCAGATAGTCCGTCGACCCCCAATTTTTATATCATGGTTGGAAAGAGCATGAGTTGAAGATATGATTTCATACCACCCTTACTCGTACAAAGTGAAACAAAATCTTCATATTTGCATCTAAACTAAAGAAAATGTATTTTGTTGCTGACGTCATTTTTGTCTCTGTTTAATTGAGATTATCTCGCTTATCAGTGATCCATTTTCTCCCAGATTTCAATATGTTGTAGCTGAGCTAATTCTCTACCAGAAATATGACATTTATTTTTCATTTAGATGACGTCATCATAGTAAAATATTTGATTAAAGGCGACAATGCATAATTTGTCATATTTGCGTGTTATGTCTATGGGAGGTCACTTATTTCAAAACATGAATCTGCATGACAATGTGTTTTGACCAGTATCTCGGTTGTTATTCAACAGTTTTCTCCCAAATTTTAGTATGTTGTCGCTGAGACTATATGTCATCTAAATCACACCTCATTTTTCCGATAAGATGTCAGAATCACGCTTATGATCGTGATCATCATCCTCATCAACATCATCATGATCATCATCATCATAATCATTACTATCAAGATCATCATCATAATCATTACTATCAAGATCATCATCATAATCATCATTGTGTACATGTCTATATAACTTATCCCTTTTTCAATATAGTAAATATTATAATCTATTATAAGACTTGAAGACAGACCACCTTATTCGTCTTCGTGACGAATTAAATTTCTAGTTCTTCTTGAAATCGCAAAAATTATTTGTTTCTCAACTTTCATAGATTAAAAAGGTAAATTGGATGTTATTTAAAAATGTGTATGAAATGAAAATTACTAAAAATCAACAAGAAACTGCCAATCTGTACAGGAAAAGAGTGATTACAAATGTATTTCTCCTTTGCTAATTTAGAGAGTAAAAAGTTTATCTCAGATTAAATTGATATTATAAATGGCACAGTGTACTGTTTAAAACAGAAACAGATTTAAATTTTTGAGTGTCTGTTGGACTTGATGATTATGTAAAACACGTAATGCAGAGCATCCTGGACCAATAGATTTTGTAAGATGTCACTAAAAGGTTATATTAATTTGAAACTTTATCCTTACCATTGCAAGTAAAGTTATCATTGCACAATTCATATCCAGGATTGCATGAACAGTTGTAAGAACCAGCCAAGTTCATACACACTCCATTTTCAGAATCACAGACAGATGGAATTGCAGAGCATTCGTCGGTATCTAGGAAGATAGAACATTTGTTCACCCATAGCATCAAAGAGCTTTCTAAAGGACTATATGAATCTGCTTTTTCTTCTTGAATTCGCAATAATCATTTGTATCCCCACTCAGACATAGAGTAAAAAGGTAAATTGGATGTTAATTGAAAGTGTGTATTAAAATGAAAATTACTAAAAATCAACAAGAAACTGCCAATTGGTACACGAAAATAGGGGTTATAAATGTGTTTCTCCATTGCTAATTTAGAGAGTTAAATGTGTTCTCGGATTAAATCGATTTTATTAATGGCACAAGGTACAGATTGAAACTGAAACGGATTGATATTTTCTAGTGTCTTTTGGACTTAATGATCATGTATTTAAACTTGTAATTCAGAGCAACCTCGAAATTAAGAAATTTAGAATGCATACACATTCATGACCATTCATCTTTCAAAAGAAATTAAATATCCCAAAATCTTTGGACCGATCGGTGACAGAACTTTTAGATATAGAAATAATCATATTCACACCTGTTACTGTGACAACAAGAAGACAAGTGGCAGTGTTTCCTGCTTCATCTGTAGATGAGCAGTTCACAGTGGTGTCCCCTATCGGGTATGTATCTCGGGATGAATGAGAGCAATTCACAACGAGATGAAAATCCACATTATCAGTTGCAGTTGAATTCAGCAGAACAGTAGATGATGAATGGAGTCCATGATCCGTAGTAGAAGATATATTTGGGCAGTTCAGAATAGGTGATTCATCATCTGCAGGATAACAAAAATTCAGACTAATTACACCAATACATATTTCCAAGAATTGTATGTTTTTCAACTTAGAGGTGATGATATCATGAAAAGGAGCAGATATAGAGTTGAAAAAATAATTATTACTTACATTTCGTTTCATGACCAGGATTTCTTTAATATCATCAAAATATAAAATCAAGCAAAAACTCCTCAAAATTATGTATTTTAGAACACATGCAAAGTCATAAGGATTTATCTTTCACAAGAATTTAAATATCTCAAAATCCCAAGCTAGATCGGTGACAGAACTTTCAGATATAAAGAATAACCACATTCACACCTGTTATTGTGACAAAGAGAAGACAAGTGCCAGTGTTTCCTGCATCATCTGTAGATGAGCAGTTCACAGTGGTGTCCCCTATCAGGAATGTATCTCCGGATGAATGGGAGCAAATCACATCTAAGGGATTATCCACATTATCAGTTGCAGTTGATTCCAGCATAACAGTAGATGATGAATTGAGTCCCTCATCCGTTGTAGAAGATATATTTGGGCAGTTCAAAACAGGTGCTTCATCATCTGTAATATAACAGAAATTCAGAAAAATTACATCAATAGATATGTTAAGAGAATGCTATTATGTTTGCCTCTTTTAAAGTGATAATATCTTGAAAAAGAAGAGATATAGAGTGGAGAAAATAATTGTTAGATACATTTCATTTCATGACCAGGTAGTCTTTCAATGATTCTAAATGGTACATCAAGCAAAACCTCCAGAAAACTATGAATTTTAGAACAAATTCTTATTCATTATGATTTTTTTTTCAGAAGAAATAAAATATCCAAAAATCAAAACCTTGTTCGGTGACAGAACTTTTAGATATAAAGAATAATCAGATTCAAACCTGTTACTGTGACAACGAGAAGACAAGTGCCAGTGTTTCCTGCACCATCTGAAGACGAGCAGTTCACAGTGGTGTCCCCTATCAGGAATGTATCTTCTGATAAATGGGAGCAAATCACATCTAGAGGATTATCCACATTATCAGTTGCAGTTGATTCCAGCATAACAGTAGATGATGAATTGAGTCCCTCATCCGTAGTAGAAGATATATTTGGGCAGTTCAGAACAGGTGCTTCATCATCTGTAATATAACAGAAATTAAGAAAAATTACATCAATAGATATGTTAAGAGAATGCTATTATGTTTGCCTCTTTTGAGGTGATAATATCTTGAAAAAAAAGAGATATATAGAGTCGAGAAAATAATTGTTAGATACATTTCATTTCATGACCAGGTAGTCTTTCCATGATTCTAAATGTTAAATCAAGCAAAAACTTCAGAAAACTATGAATTTTAGAACACATTCTAATTCATTACGATTTATCTTTCAGAAGAATTAAAATATCCAAAAATCAAAAGCTTGTTCGGTGACAGAACTTTTAGATATAAAGAATAATCAGATTCAAACCTGTTACTGTGACAACGAGAAGACAAGTGCCAGTGTTTCCTGCACCATCTGTAGACGAGCAGTTCACAGTGGTGTCCCCTATCAGGAATGTATCCTCGGATAAATGGGAGCAAATCACATCTAGAGGATTATCCACATTATCAGTTGCAGTTGATTCCAGCATAACAGTAGATGATGAATTGAGTCCCTCATCCGTAGTAGAAGATATATTTGGGCAGTTCAGAACAGGTGCTTCATCATCTGTAATATAACAGAAATTCAGAAAAATTACATCAATAGATATAATTTAATGTTTGCCTCTTTTGAGGTGATAATATCTTGAAAAAGAAGAGATATAGAGTCGAGAAAATAATTGTTAGATACCTACATTTCATTTCATGACCAGGTAGTCTTTCCATGATTCTAAATGTTAAATCAAGCAAAAACTTCAGAAAACTATGAATTTTAGAACACATTCTAATTCATTACGATTTATCTTTCAGAAGAATTAAAATATCCAAAAATCAAAAGCTTGTTCGGTGACAGAACTTTTAGATATAAAGACTAATCAGATTCAAACCTGTTACTGTGACAACGAGAAGACAAGTGCCAGTGTTTCCTGCACCATCTGTAGACGAGCAGTTCACAGTGGTGTCCCCTATCAGGAATGTATCCTCGGATAAATGGGAGCAAATCACATCTAGAGGATTATCCACATTATCAGTTGCAGTTGATTCCAGCACAACAGTAGATGATGAATCGAGTCCCTCATCCGTAGTAGAAGATATATTTGGGCAGTTCAGAGTAGGTGCTTCATCATCTGCAGATAAGAAAAATTCAGACTAATTACATCAATACATATTATCGAGAATTGTATTATGTTTGCCTCTTTTAAGGTGATAATATCTTGAAAAAGAAGAGATATAGAGTCGAGAAACTAAATGTTAGATACATTTCATTTCATGACCAGGAAGTCTTTCCATGATTCTAAATGTTAAATGAAGTAAAAAATCCAGAAAACTATGAATTTTAGAACACATTCTAAGTCATTACGATTTATCTTTCAGAAGAATTAAAATATCCCAAAATCCCAAGCTCGTTCGGTGACAGAACTTTTAGATATAAAGAATAATCACATTCACACCTATTACTGTGACAATGAGAAGACAAGTGCCAGTGTTTCCTGCATCATCTGTAGATGAGCAGTTCACAGTGGTGTCCCCTATCAGGAACGTATCTCCGGATGAATGGGAGCAAATCACATCTACAGGATTATCCACATTATCAGTTGCAGTTGAAGTCAGCACAACAGTAGATGATGAATCGAGTCCCTCATCCGCAGTAGAAGATATATTTGGGCAGTTCAGAGTAGGTGCTTCATCATCTGCAGATAAGAAAATTTCAGACTAATTACATCAATACATATTATCGAGAATTGTATTATGTTTGCCTCTTTTAAGGTGATAATATCTTGAAAAAGAAGAGATATAGAGTCGAGAAACTAAATGTTAGATACATTAAATTTCATGACCAGGAAGTCTTTCCATGATTCTAATTGTTAAATGAAGTAAAAAAATCCATACAAATATTAATTTTAGAACACATTCTAATTCATTACGATTTATCTTTCAGAAGAATTAAAATATCCCAAAATCCCAAGCTCATTCTGTGACAGAACTTTTAGATATAAAGAATAATCACATTCACACCTTTTACTGTGACAATGAGAAGACAAGTGCCAGTGTTTCCTGCATCATCTGTAGATGAGCAGTTCACAGTGGTGTCCCCTATCAGGAACGTATCTCCGGATGAATGGGAGCAAATCACATCTACAGGATTATCCACATTATCAGTTGCAGTTGAAGTCAGCACAACAGTAGATGATGAATCGAGTCCCTCATCCGTAGTAGAAGATATATTTGGGCAGTTCAGAGTAGGTGCTTCATCATCTGCAGATAAGAAAATTTCAGACTAATTACATCAATACATATTATCGAGAATTGTATTATGTTTGCCTCTTTTGAGGTGATAATATCTTGAAAGAGAAGAGATATAGAGTCGAGAAACTAAATGTTAGATACATTACATTTCATGACCAGGAAGTCTTTCCATGATTCTAATTGTTAAATGAAGTAAAAAAATCCATACAAATATTAATTTTAGAACACATTCTAATTCATTACGATATATCTTTCAGAAGAATTAAAATATCCCAAAATCCCAAGCTCATTCTGTGACAGAACTTTTAGATATAAAGAATAATCACATTCACACCTATTACTGTGACAATGAGAAGACAAGTGCCAGTGTTTCCTGCATCATCTGTAGATGAGCAGTTCACAGTGGTGTCCCCTATCAGGAACGTATCTCCGGATGAATGGGAGCAAATCACATCTACAGGATTATCCACATTATCAGTTGCAGTTGAAGTCAGCACAACAGTAGATGATGAATCGAGTCCCTCATCCGTAGTAGAAGATATATTTGGGCAGTTCAGAGTAGGTGCTTCATCATCTGCAGATAAGAAAATTTCAGACTAATTACATCAATACATATTATCGAGAATTGTATTATGTTTGCCTCTTTTAAGGTGATAATATCTTGAAAAAGAAGAGATATAGAGTCGAGAAACTAAATGTTAGATACATTTCATTTCATGACCAGGAAGTCTTTCCATGATTCTAAATGTTAAATGAAGAAAAAAATCCAGAAAACTATGAATTTTAGAACACATTCTAAGTCTTTACGATTTATCTTTCAGAAGAATTAAAATATCCCAAAATCCCAAGCTCGTTCGGTGACAGAACTTTTAGATATAAAGAATAATCACATTCACACCTATTACTGTGACAATGAGAAGACAAGTGCCAGTGTTTCCTGCATCATCTGTAGATGAGCAGTTCACAGTGGTGTCCCCTATCAGGAATGTATCTCCGGATGAATGGGAGCAAATTACATCTACAGGATTATCCACATTATCAGTTGCAGTTGAAGTCAGCACAACAGTAGATGATAAATCGAGTCCCTCATCCGTAATAGAAGATATATTTGGGCAGTTCAGAGTAGGTGCTTCATCATCTGCAGATAAGAAAATTTCAGACTAATTACATCAATACATATTATCGAGAATTGTATTATGTTTGCCTCTTTTGAGGTGATAATATCTTGAAAGAGAAGAGATATAGAGTCGAGAAACTAAATGTTAGTTACATTTCATTTCATGACCAGGAAGTCTTTCCATGATTCTAATTGTTAAATGAAGTAAAAAAATCCATACAAATATTAATTTTAGAACACATTCTAATTCATTACGATTTATCTTTCAGAAGAATTAAAATATCCCAAAATCCCAAGCTCATTCTGTGACAGAACTTTTAGATATAAAGAATAATCACATTCACACCTATTACTGTGACAATGAGAAGACAAGTGCCAGTGTTTCCTGCATCATCTGTAGATGAGCAGTTCACAGTGGTGTCCCCTATCAGGAACGTATCTCCGGATGAATGGGAGCAAATCACATCTACAGGATTATCCACATTATCAGTTGCAGTTGAAGTCAGCACAACAGTAGATGATGAATCGAGTCCCTCATCCGTAGTAGAAGATATATTTGGGCAGTTCAGAGTAGGTGCTTCATCATCTGCAGATAAGAAAATTTCAGACTAATTACATCAATACATATTATCGAGAATTGTATTATGTTTGCCTCTTTTAAGGTGATAATATCTTGAAAAAGAAGAGATATAGAGTCGAGAAACTAAATGTTAGATACATTTCATTTCATGACCAGGAAGTCTTTCCATGATTCTAAATGTTAAATGAAGAAAAAAATCCAGAAAACTATGAATTTTAGAACACATTCTAAGTCTTTACGATTTATCTTTCAGAAGAATTAAAATATCCCAAAATCCCAAGCTCGTTCGGTGACAGAACTTTTAGATATAAAGAATAATCACATTCACACCTATTACTGTGACAATGAGAAGACAAGTGCCAGTGTTTCCTGCATCATCTGTAGATGAGCAGTTCACAGTGGTGTCCCCTATCAGGAATGTATCTCCGGATGAATGGGAGCAAATTACATCTACAGGATTATCCACATTATCAGTTGCAGTTGAAGTCAGCACAACAGTAGATGATAAATCGAGTCCCTCATCCGTAATAGAAGATATATTTGGGCAGTTCAGAGTAGGTGCTTCATCATCTGCAGATAAGAAAATTTCAGACTAATTACATCAATACATATTATCGAGAATTGTATTATGTTTGCCTCTTTTGAGGTGATAATATCTTGAAAGAGAAGAGATATAGAGTCGAGAAACTAAATGTTAGTTACATTTCATTTCATGACCAGGAAGTCTTTCCATGATTCTAATTGTTAAATGAAGTAAAAAAATCCATACAAATATTAATTTTAGAACACATTCTAATTCATTACGATTTATCTTTCAGAAGAATTAAAATATCCCAAAATCCCAAGCTCATTCTGTGACAGAACTTTTAGATATAAAGAATAATCATATTCACACCTATTACTGTGACAATGAGAAGACAAGTGCCAGTGTTTCCTGCATCATCTGTAGATGAGCAGTTCACAGTGGTGTCCCCTATCAGGAACGTATCTCCGGATGAATGGGAGCAAATCACATCTACAGGATTATCCACATTATCAGTTGCAGTTGAAGTCAGCACAACAGTAGATGATGAATCGAGTCCCTCATCCGTATTAGAAGATATATTTGGGCAGTTCAGAGTAGGTGCTTCATCATCTGCAGATAAGAGAAATTCAGACTAATTACATCAATACATATTATCGATAATTGTATTATGTTTGCCTCTTTTGAGGTGATAATATCTTGAAAGAGAAGAGATATAGAGTCGAGAAACTAAATGTTAGATACATTTCATTTCATGACCAGGAAGTCTTTCCATGATTCTAAATGTTAAATGAAGTAAAAAATCCCGAAAACTATGAATTTTAGAACACATTCTAATTCATTACGATTTATCTTTCAGAAGAATTAAAATATCCCAAAATCCCAAGCTCATTCGGTGACAGAACTTTTAGATATAAAGAATAATCACATTCACACCTATTACTGTGACAATGAGAAGACAAGTGCCAGTGTTTCCTGCATCATCTATAGATGAGCAGTTCACAGTGGTGTCCCCTATCAGGAACGTATCTCCGAATGAATGGGAGCAAATCACATCTACAGGATTATCCACATTATCAGTTGCTGTTGAAGTCAGCACAACAATAGATGATGAATCGAGTCCCTCATCCGTAGTAGAAGATATATTTGGGCAGTTCAGAGTAGGTGCTTCATCATCTGCAGATAAGAAAAATTCAGACTAATTACATCAATACATATTATCGAGAATTGTATTATGTTTGCCTCTTTTAAGGTGATAATATCTTGAAAAAGAAGAGATATAGAGTCGAGAAACTAAATGTTAGATACATTTCATTTCATGACCAGGAAGTCTTTCCATGATTCTAAATGTTAAATGAAGTAAAAAATCCAGAAAACTATGAATTTTAGAACACATTCTAAGTCATTACGATTTATCTTTCAGAAAAATTAAAATATCCCAAAATCCCAAGCTCGTTCGGTGACAGAACTTTTAGATATAAAGAATAATCACATTCACACCTATTACTGTGACAATGAGAAGACAAGTGCCAGTGTTTCCTGCATCATCTGTAGATGAGCAGTTCACAGTGGTGTCCCCTATCAGGAATGTATCGCCGGACGAATGGGAGCAAATCACATCTACAGGATTATCCACATTATCAGCTGCAGTTGAAGTCAGCACAACAGTAGATGATGAATCGAGTCCCTCATCCGTAGTAGAAGATATATTTGGGCAGTTCAGAGTAGGTGCTTCATCATCTGCAGAAAAGAAAAATTCAGACTAATTACATCAATACATATTATCGAGAATTGTATTATGTTTGCCTCTTTTAAGGTGATAATATCTTGAAAGAGAAGAGATATAGAGTCGAGAAACTAAATGTTAGATACATTTCATTTCATGACCAGGAAGTCTTTCCATGATTCTAATTGTTAAATGAAGTAAAAAAATCCATAAAAATATTAATTTTAGAACACATTCTAATTCATTACGATTCATCTTTCAGAAGAATTCAAATATCCCAAAATCCCAAGCTCATTCGGTGACAGAACTTTTAGATATAAAGAATAATCACATTCACACCTATTACTGTGACAATGAGAAGACAAGTGCCAGTGTTTCCTGCATCATCTGTAGATGAGCAGTTCACAGTGGTGTCCCCTATCAGGAATGTATCGCCGGACGAATGGGAGCAAATCACATCTACAGGATTATCCACATTATCAGCTGCAGTTGAAGTCAGCACAACAGTAGATGATGAATCGAGTCCCTCATCCGTAGTAGAAGATATATTTGGGCAGTTCAGAGTAGGTGCTTCATCATCTGCAGAAAAGAAAAATTCAGACTAATTACATCAATACATATTATCGAGAATTGTATTATGTTTGCCTCTTTTAAGGTGATAATATCTTGAAAGAGAAGAGATATAGAGTCGAGAAACTAAATGTTAGATACATTTCATTTCATGACCAGGAAGTCTTTCCATGATTCTAAATGTTAAATGAAGTAAAAAATCCAGAAAACTATGAATTTTAGAACACATTCTAAGTCATTACGATTTATCTTTCAGAAAAATTAAAATATCCCAAAATCCCAAGCTCGTTCGGTGACAGAACTTTTAGATATAAAGAATAATCACATTCACACCTATTACTGTGACAATGAGAAGACAAGTGCCAGTGTTTCCTGCATCATCTGTAGATGAGCAGTTCACAGTGGTGTCCCCTATCAGGAATGTATCGCCGGACGAATGGGAGCAAATCACATCTACAGGATTATCCACATTATCAGCTGCAGTTGAAGTCAGCACAACAGTAGATGATGAATCGAGTCCCTCATCCATAGTAGAAGATATATTTGGGCAGTTCAGAGTAGGTGCTTCATCATCTGCAGAAAAGAAAAATTCAGACTAATTACATCAATACATATTATCGAGAATTGTATTATGTTTGCCTCTTTTAAGGTGATAATATCTTGAAAGAGAAGAGATATAGAGTCGAGAAACTAAATGTTAGATACATTTCATTTCATGACCAGGAAGTCTTTCCATGATTCTAATTGTTAAATGAAGTAAAAAAATCCATAAAAATATTAATTTTAGAACACATTCTAATTCATTACGATTCATCTTTCAGAAGAATTAAAATATCCCAAAATCCCAAGCTCATTCGGTGACAGAACTTTTAGATATAAAGAATAATCACATTCACACCTATTACTGTGACAATGAGAAGACAAGTGCCAGTGTTTCCTGCATCATCTGTAGATGAGCAGTTCACAGTGGTGTCCCCTATCAGGAACGTATCTCCGGATGAATGGGAGCAAATCACATCTACAGGATTATCCACATTATCAGTTGCAGTTGAAGTCAGCACAACAGTAGATGATGAATCGAGTCCCTCATCCGTAGTAGAAGATATATTTGGGCAGTTCAGAGTAGGTGCTTCATCATCTGCAGATAAGAAAATTTCAGACTAATTACATCAATACATATTATCGAGAATTGTATTATGTTTGCCTCTTTTAAGGTGATAATATCTTGAAAAAGAAGAGATATAGAGTCGAGAAACTAAATGTTAGATACATTTCATTTCATGACCAGGAAGTCTTTCCATGATTCTAAATGTTAAATGAAGAAAAAAATCCAGAAAACTATGAATTTTAGAACACATTCTAAGTCTTTACGATTTATCTTTCAGAAGAATTAAAATATCCCAAAATCCCAAGCTCGTTCGGTGACAGAACTTTTAGATATAAAGAATAATCACATTCACACCTATTACTGTGACAATGAGAAGACAAGTGCCAGTGTTTCCTGCATCATCTGTAGATGAGCAGTTCACAGTGGTGTCCCCTATCAGGAATGTATCTCCGGATGAATGGGAGCAAATTACATCTACAGGATTATCCACATTATCAGTTGCAGTTGAAGTCAGCACAACAGTAGATGATAAATCGAGTCCCTCATCCGTAATAGAAGATATATTTGGGCAGTTCAGAGTAGGTGCTTCATCATCTGCAGATAAGAAAATTTCAGACTAATTACATCAATACATATTATCGAGAATTGTATTATGTTTGCCTCTTTTGAGGTGATAATATCTTGAAAGAGAAGAGATATAGAGTCGAGAAACTAAATGTTAGTTACATTTCATTTCATGACCAGGAAGTCTTTCCATGATTCTAATTGTTAAATGAAGTAAAAAAATCCATACAAATATTAATTTTAGAACACATTCTAATTCATTACGATTTATCTTTCAGAAGAATTAAAATATCCCAAAATCCCAAGCTCATTCTGTGACAGAACTTTTAGATATAAAGAATAATCACATTCACACCTATTACTGTGACAATGAGAAGACAAGTGCCAGTGTTTCCTGCATCATCTGTAGATGAGCAGTTCACAGTGGTGTCCCCTATCAGGAACGTATCTCCGGATGAATGGGAGCAAATCACATCTACAGGATTATCCACATTATCAGTTGCAGTTGAAGTCAGCACAACAGTAGATGATGAATCGAGTCCCTCATCCGTAGTAGAAGATATATTTGGGCAGTTCAGAGTAGGTGCTTCATCATCTGCAGATAAGAAAATTTCAGACTAATTACATCAATACATATTATCGAGAATTGTATTATGTTTGCCTCTTTTAAGGTGATAATATCTTGAAAAAGAAGAGATATAGAGTCGAGAAACTAAATGTTAGATACATTTCATTTCATGACCAGGAAGTCTTTCCATGATTCTAAATGTTAAATGAAGAAAAAAATCCAGAAAACTATGAATTTTAGAACACATTCTAAGTCTTTACGATTTATCTTTCAGAAGAATTAAAATATCCCAAAATCCCAAGCTCGTTCGGTGACAGAACTTTTAGATATAAAGAATAATCAGATTCAAACCTGTTACTGTGACAACGAGAAGACAAGTGCCAGTGTTTCCTGCACCATCTGTAGACGAGCAGTTCACAGTGGTGTCCCCTATCAGGAATGTATCCTCGGATAAATGGGAGCAAATCACATCTAGAGGATTATCCACATTATCAGTTGCAGTTGATTCCAGCATAACAGTAGATGATGAATTGAGTCCCTCATCCGTAGTAGAAGATATATTTGGGCAGTTCAGAACAGGTGCTTCATCATCTGTAATATAACAGAAATTCAGAAAAATTACATCAATAGATATAATTTAATGTTTGCCTCTTTTGAGGTGATAATATCTTGAAAAAGAAGAGATATAGAGTCGAGAAAATAATTGTTAGATACCTACATTTCATTTCATGACCAGGTAGTCTTTCCATGATTCTAAATGTTAAATGAAGTAAAAAATCCAGAAAACTATGAATTTTAGAACACATTCTAAGTCATTACGATTTATCTTTCAGAAGAATTAAAATATCCCAAAATCCCAAGCTCGTTCGGTGACAGAACTTTTAGATATAAAGAATAATCACATTCACACCTATTACTGTGACAATGAGAAGACAAGTGCCAGTGTTTCCTGCATCATCTGTAGATGAGCAGTTCACAGTGGTGTCCCCTATCAGGAATGTATCGCCGGACGAATGGGAGCAAATCACATCTACAGGATTATCCACATTATCAGCTGCAGTTGAAGTCAGCACAACAGTAGATGATGAATCGAGTCCCTCATCCGTAGTAGAAGATATATTTGGGCAGTTCAGAGTAGGTGCTTCATCATCTGCAGAAAAGAAAAATTCAGACTAATTACATCAATACATATTATCGAGAATTGTATTATGTTTGCCTCTTTTAAGGTGATAATATCTTGAAAGAGAAGAGATATAGAGTCGAGAAACTAAATGTTAGATACATTTCATTTCATGACCAGGAAGTCTTTCCATGATTCTAATTGTTAAATGAAGTAAAAAAATCCATACAAATATTAATTTTAGAACACATTCTAATTCATTACGATTCATCTTTCAGAAGAATTAAAATATCCCAAAATCCCAAGCTCATTCGGTGACAGAACTTTTAGATATAAAGAATAATCACATTCACACCTATTACTGTGACAATGAGAAGACAAGTGCCAGTGTTTCCTGCATCATCTGTAGATGAGCAGTTCACAGTGGTGTCCCCTATCAGGAACGTATCTCCGGATGAATGGGAGCAAATCACATCTACAGGATTATCCACATTATCAGTTGCAGTTGAAGTCAGCACAACAGTAGATGATGAATCGAGTCCCTCATCCGTAGTAGAAGATATATTTGGGCAGTTCAGAGTAGGTGCTTCATCATCTGCAGAAAAGAAAAATTCAGACTAATTACATCAATACATATTATCGAGAATTGTATTATGTTTGCCTCTTTTAAGGTGATAATATCTTGAAAAAGAAGAGATATAGAGTCGAGAAACTAAATGTTAGATACATTTCATTTCATGACCAGGAAGTCTTTCCATGATTCTAAATGTTAAATGAAGTAAAAAATCCAGAAAACTATGAATTTTAGAACACATTCTAAGTCATTACGATTTATCTTTCAGAAAAATTAAAATATCCCAAAATCCCAAGCTCGTTCGGTGACAGAACTTTTAGATATAAAGAATAATCACATTCACACCTATTACTGTGACAATGAGAAGACAAGTGCCAGTGTTTCCTGCATCATCTGTAGATGAGCAGTTCACAGTGGTGTCCCCTATCAGGAATGTATCGCCGGACGAATGGGAGCAAATTACATCTACAGGATTATCCACATTATCAGTTGCAGTTGAAGTCAGCACAACAGTAGATGATAAATCGAGTCCCTCATCCGTAATAGAAGATATATTTGGGCAGTTCAGAGTAGGTGCTTCATCATCTGCAGATAAGAAAATTTCAGACTAATTACATCAATACATATTATCGAGAATTGTATTATGTTTGCCTCTTTTGAGGTGATAATATCTTGAAAGAGAAGAGATATAGAGTCGAGAAACTAAATGTTAGTTACATTTCATTTCATGACCAGGAAGTCTTTCCATGATTCTAATTGTTAAATGAAGTAAAAAAATCCATACAAATATTAATTTTAGAACACATTCTAATTCATTACGATTTATCTTTCAGAAGAATTAAAATATCCCAAAATCCCAAGCTCATTCTGTGACAGAACTTTTAGATATAAAGAATAATCACATTCACACCTATTACTGTGACAATGAGAAGACAAGTGCCAGTGTTTCCTGCATCATCTGTAGATGAGCAGTTCACAGTGGTGTCCCCTATCAGGAACGTATCTCCGGATGAATGGGAGCAAATCACATCTACAGGATTATCCACATTATCAGTTGCAGTTGAAGTCAGCACAACAGTAGATGATGAATCGAGTCCCTCATCCGTAGTAGAAGATATATTTGGGCAGTTCAGAGTAGGTGCTTCATCATCTGCAGATAAGAAAATTTCAGACTAATTACATCAATACATATTATCGAGAATTGTATTATGTTTGCCTCTTTTAAGGTGATAATATCTTGAAAAAGAAGAGATATAGAGTCGAGAAACTAAATGTTAGATACATTTCATTTCATGACCAGGAAGTCTTTCCATGATTCTAAATGTTAAATGAAGAAAAAAATCCAGAAAACTATGAATTTTAGAACACATTCTAAGTCTTTACGATTTATCTTTCAGAAGAATTAAAATATCCCAAAATCCCAAGCTCGTTCGGTGACAGAACTTTTAGATATAAAGAATAATCACATTCACACCTATTACTGTGACAATGAGAAGACAAGTGCCAGTGTTTCCTGCATCATCTGTAGATGAGCAGTTCACAGTGGTGTCCCCTATCAGGAATGTATCTCCGGATGAATGGGAGCAAATTACATCTACAGGATTATCCACATTATCAGCTGCAGTTGAAGTCAGCACAACAGTAGATGATGAATCGAGTCCCTCATCCATAGTAGAAGATATATTTGGGCAGTTCAGAGTAGGTGCTTCATCATCTGCAGAAAAGAAAAATTCAGACTAATTACATCAATACATATTATCGAGAATTGTATTATGTTTGCCTCTTTTAAGGTGATAATATCTTGAAAGAGAAGAGATATAGAGTCGAGAAACTAAATGTTAGATACATTTCATTTCATGACCAGGAAGTCTTTCCATGATTCTAATTGTTAAATGAAGTAAAAAAATCCATAAAAATATTAATTTTAGAACACATTCTAATTCATTACGATTCATCTTTCAGAAGAATTAAAATATCCCAAAATCCCAAGCTCATTCGGTGACAGAACTTTTAGATATAAAGAATAATCACATTCACACCTATTACTGTGACAATGAGAAGACAAGTGCCAGTGTTTCCTGCATCATCTGTAGATGAGCAGTTCACAGTGGTGTCCCCTATCAGGAACGTATCTCCGGATGAATGGGAGCAAATCACATCTACAGGATTATCCACATTATCAGTTGCAGTTGAAGTCAGCACAACAGTAGATGATGAATCGAGTCCCTCATCCGTAGTAGAAGATATATTTGGGCAGTTCAGAGTAGGTGCTTCATCATCTGCAGATAAGAAAATTTCAGACTAATTACATCAATACATATTATCGAGAATTGTATTATGTTTGCCTCTTTTAAGGTGATAATATCTTGAAAAAGAAGAGATATAGAGTCGAGAAACTAAATGTTAGATACATTTCATTTCATGACCAGGAAGTCTTTCCATGATTCTAAATGTTAAATGAAGAAAAAAATCCAGAAAACTATGAATTTTAGAACACATTCTAAGTCTTTACGATTTATCTTTCAGAAGAATTAAAATATCCCAAAATCCCAAGCTCGTTCGGTGACAGAACTTTTAGATATAAAGAATAATCACATTCACACCTATTACTGTGACAATGAGAAGACAAGTGCCAGTGTTTCCTGCATCATCTGTAGATGAGCAGTTCACAGTGGTGTCCCCTATCAGGAATGTATCTCCGGATGAATGGGAGCAAATTACATCTACAGGATTATCCACATTATCAGTTGCAGTTGAAGTCAGCACAACAGTAGATGATAAATCGAGTCCCTCATCCGTAATAGAAGATATATTTGGGCAGTTCAGAGTAGGTGCTTCATCATCTGCAGATAAGAAAATTTCAGACTAATTACATCAATACATATTATCGAGAATTGTATTATGTTTGCCTCTTTTGAGGTGATAATATCTTGAAAGAGAAGAGATATAGAGTCGAGAAACTAAATGTTAGTTACATTTCATTTCATGACCAGGAAGTCTTTCCATGATTCTAATTGTTAAATGAAGTAAAAAAATCCATACAAATATTAATTTTAGAACACATTCTAATTCATTACGATTTATCTTTCAGAAGAATTAAAATATCCCAAAATCCCAAGCTCATTCTGTGACAGAACTTTTAGATATAAAGAATAATCACATTCACACCTATTACTGTGACAATGAGAAGACAAGTGCCAGTGTTTCCTGCATCATCTGTAGATGAGCAGTTCACAGTGGTGTCCCCTATCAGGAACGTATCTCCGGATGAATGGGAGCAAATCACATCTACAGGATTATCCACATTATCAGTTGCAGTTGAAGTCAGCACAACAGTAGATGATGAATCGAGTCCCTCATCCGTAGTAGAAGATATATTTGGGCAGTTCAGAGTAGGTGCTTCATCATCTGCAGATAAGAAAATTTCAGACTAATTACATCAATACATATTATCGAGAATTGTATTATGTTTGCCTCTTTTAAGGTGATAATATCTTGAAAAAGAAGAGATATAGAGTCGAGAAACTAAATGTTAGATACATTTCATTTCATGACCAGGAAGTCTTTCCATGATTCTAAATGTTAAATGAAGAAAAAAATCCAGAAAACTATGAATTTTAGAACACATTCTAAGTCTTTACGATTTATCTTTCAGAAGAATTAAAATATCCCAAAATCCCAAGCTCGTTCGGTGACAGAACTTTTAGATATAAAGAATAATCAGATTCAAACCTGTTACTGTGACAACGAGAAGACAAGTGCCAGTGTTTCCTGCACCATCTGTAGACGAGCAGTTCACAGTGGTGTCCCCCATCAGGAATGTATCCTCGGATAAATGGGAGCAAATCACATCTAGAGGATTATCCACATTATCAGTTGCAGTTGATTCCAGCATAACAGTAGATGATGAATTGAGTCCCTCATCCGTAGTAGAAGATATATTTGGGCAGTTCAGAACAGGTGCTTCATCATCTGTAATATAACAGAAATTCAGAAAAATTACATCAATAGATATAATTTAATGTTTGCCTCTTTTGAGGTGATAATATCTTGAAAAAGAAGAGATATAGAGTCGAGAAAATAATTGTTAGATACCTACATTTCATTTCATGACCAGGTAGTCTTTCCATGATTCTAAATGTTAAATGAAGTAAAAAATCCAGAAAACTATGAATTTTAGAACACATTCTAAGTCATTACGATTTATCTTTCAGAAGAATTAAAATATCCCAAAATCCCAAGCTCGTTCGGTGACAGAACTTTTAGATATAAAGAATAATCACATTCACACCTATTACTGTGACAATGAGAAGACAAGTGCCAGTGTTTCCTGCATCATCTGTAGATGAGCAGTTCACAGTGGTGTCCCCTATCAGGAATGTATCGCCGGACGAATGGGAGCAAATCACATCTACAGGATTATCCACATTATCAGCTGCAGTTGAAGTCAGCACAACAGTAGATGATGAATCGAGTCCCTCATCCGTAGTAGAAGATATATTTGGGCAGTTCAGAGTAGGTGCTTCATCATCTGCAGAAAAGAAAAATTCAGACTAATTACATCAATACATATTATCGAGAATTGTATTATGTTTGCCTCTTTTAAGGTGATAATATCTTGAAAGAGAAGAGATATAGAGTCGAGAAACTAAATGTTAGATACATTTCATTTCATGACCAGGAAGTCTTTCCATGATTCTAATTGTTAAATGAAGTAAAAAAATCCATACAAATATTAATTTTAGAACACATTCTAATTCATTACGATTCATCTTTCAGAAGAATTAAAATATCCCAAAATCCCAAGCTCATTCGGTGACAGAACTTTTAGATATAAAGAATAATCACATTCACACCTATTACTGTGACAATGAGAAGACAAGTGCCAGTGTTTCCTGCATCATCTGTAGATGAGCAGTTCACAGTGGTGTCCCCTATCAGGAACGTATCTCCGGATGAATGGGAGCAAATCACATCTACAGGATTATCCACATTATCAGTTGCAGTTGAAGTCAGCACAACAGTAGATGATGAATCGAGTCCCTCATCCGTAGTAGAAGATATATTTGGGCAGTTCAGAGTAGGTGCTTCATCATCTGCAGAAAAGAAAAATTCAGACTAATTACATCAATACATATTATCGAGAATTGTATTATGTTTGCCTCTTTTAAGGTGATAATATCTTGAAAAAGAAGAGATATAGAGTCGAGAAACTAAATGTTAGATACATTTCATTTCATGACCAGGAAGTCTTTCCATGATTCTAAATGTTAAATGAAGTAAAAAATCCAGAAAACTATGAATTTTAGAACACATTCTAAGTCATTACGATTTATCTTTCAGAAAAATTAAAATATCCCAAAATCCCAAGCTCGTTCGGTGACAGAACTTTTAGATATAAAGAATAATCACATTCACACCTATTACTGTGACAATGAGAAGACAAGTGCCAGTGTTTCCTGCATCATCTGTAGATGAGCAGTTCACAGTGGTGTCCCCTATCAGGAATGTATCGCCGGACGAATGGGAGCAAATCACATCTACAGGATTATCCACATTATCAGCTGCAGTTGAAGTCAGCACAACAGTAGATGATGAATCGAGTCCCTCATCCGTAGTAGAAGATATATTTGGGCAGTTCAGAGTAGGTGCTTCATCATCTGCAGAAAAGAAAAATTCAGACTAATTACATCAATACATATTATCGAGAATTGTATTATGTTTGCCTCTTTTAAGGTGATAATATCTTGAAAAAGAAGAGATATAGAGTCGAGAAACTAAATGTTAGATACATTTCATTTCATGACCAGGAAGTCTTTCCATGATTCTAATTGTTAAATGAAGTAAAAAAATCCATAAAAATATTAATTTTAGAACACATTCTAATTCATTACGATTCATCTTTCAGAAGAATTAAAATATCCCAAAATCCCAAGCTCATTCGGTGACAGAACTTTTAGATATAAAGAATAATCACATTCACACCTATTACTGTGACAATGAGAAGACAAGTGCCAGTGTTTCCTGCATCATCTGTAGATGAGCAGTTCACAGTGGTGTCCCCTATCAGGAACGTATCTCCGGATGAATGGGAGCAAATCACATCTACAGGATTATCCACATTATCAGTTGCAGTTGAAGTCAGCACAACAGTAGATGATGAATCGAGTCCCTCATCCGTAGTAGAAGATATATTTGGGCAGTTCAGAGTAGGTGCTTCATCATCTGCAGAAAAGAAAAATTCAGACTAATTACATCAATACATATTATCGAGAATTGTATTATGTTTGCCTCTTTTGAGGTGATAATATCTTGAAAGAGAAGAGATATAGAGTCGAGAAACTAAATGTTAGATACATTACATTTCATGACCAGGAAGTCTTTCCATGATTCTAATTGTTAAATGAAGTAAAAAAATCCATAAAAATATTAATTTTAGAACACATTCTAATTCATTACGATTTATCTTTCAGAAGAATTAAAATATCCCAAAATCCCAAGGTCATTCGGTGACAGAACTTTTAGATATAAAGAATAATCACATTCACACCTATTACTGTGACAATGAGAAGACAAGTGCCAGTGTTTCCTGCATCATCTGTAGATGAGCAGTTCACAGTGGTGTCCCCTATCAGGAATGTATCGCCGGACGAATGGGAGCAAATCACATCTACAGGATTATCCACATTATCAGCTGCAGTTGAAGTCAGCACAACAGTAGATGATGAATCGAGTCCCTCATCCGTAGTAGAAGATATATTTGGGCAGTTCAGAGTAGGTGCTTCATCATCTGCAGAAAAGAAAAATTCAGACTAATTACATCAATACATATTATCGAGAATTGTATTATGTTTGCCTCTTTTAAGGTGATAATATCTTGAAAGAGAAGAGATATAGAGTCGAGAAACTAAATGTTAGATACATTTCATTTCATGACCAGGAAGTCTTTCCATGATTCTAATTGTTAAATGAAGTAAAAAAATCCATAAAAATATTAATTTTAGAACACATTCTAATTCATTACGATTCATCTTTCAGAAGAATTAAAATATCCCAAAATCCCAAGCTCATTCGGTGACAGAACTTTTAGATATAAAGAATAATCACATTCACACCTATTACTGTGACAATGAGAAGACAAGTGCCAGTGTTTCCTGCATCATCTGTAGATGAGCAGTTCACAGTGGTGTCCCCTATCAGGAACGTATCTCCGGATGAATGGGAGCAAATCACATCTACAGGATTATCCACATTATCAGTTGCAGTTGAAGTCAGCACAACAGTAGATGATGAATCGAGTCCCTCATCCGTAGTAGAAGATATATTTGGGCAGTTCAGAGTAGGTGCTTCATCATCTGCAGAAAAGAAAAATTCAGACTAATTACATCAATACATATTATCGAGAATTGTATTATGTTTGCCTCTTTTAAGGTGATAATATCTTGAAAAAGAAGAGATATAGAGTCGAGAAACTAAATGTTAGATACATTTCATTTCATGACCAGGAAGTCTTTCCATGATTCTAAATGTTAAATGAAGTAAAAAATCCAGAAAACTATGAATTTTAGAACACATTCTAAGTCATTACGATTTATCTTTCAGAAAAATTAAAATATCCCAAAATCCCAAGCTCGTTCGGTGACAGAACTTTTAGATATAAAGAATAATCACATTCACACCTATTACTGTGACAATGAGAAGACAAGTGCCAGTGTTTCCTGCATCATCTGTAGATGAGCAGTTCACAGTGGTGTCCCCTATCAGGAATGTATCGCCGGACGAATGGGAGCAAATCACATCTACAGGATTATCCACATTATCAGCTGCAGTTGAAGTCAGCACAACAGTAGATGATGAATCGAGTCCCTCATCCGTAGTAGAAGATATATTTGGGCAGTTCAGAGTAGGTGCTTCATCATCTGCAGAAAAGAAAAATTCAGACTAATTACATCAATACATATTATCGAGAATTGTATTATGTTTGCCTCTTTTAAGGTGATAATATCTTGAAAGAGAAGAGATATAGAGTCGAGAAACTAAATGTTAGATACATTTCATTTCATGACCAGGAAGTCTTTCCATGATTCTAATTGTTAAATGAAGTAAAAAAATCCATAAAAATATTAATTTTAGAACACATTCTAATTCATTACGATTCATCTTTCAGAAGAATTAAAATATCCCAAAATCCCAAGCTCATTCGGTGACAGAACTTTTAGATATAAAGAATAATCACATTCACACCTATTACTGTGACAATGAGAAGACAAGTGCCAGTGTTTCCTGCATCATCTGTAGATGAGCAGTTCACAGTGGTGTCCCCTATCAGGAACGTATCTCCGGATGAATGGGAGCAAATCACATCTACAGGATTATCCACATTATCAGTTGCAGTTGAAGTCAGCACAACAGTAGATGATGAATCGAGTCCCTCATCCGTAGTAGAAGATATATTTGGGCAGTTCAGAGTAGGTGCTTCATCATCTGCAGAAAAGAAAAATTCAGACTAATTACATCAATACATATTATCGAGAATTGTATTATGTTTGCCTCTTTTGAGGTGATAATATCTTGAAAGAGAAGAGATATAGAGTCGAGAAACTAAATGTTAGATACATTACATTTCATGACCAGGAAGTCTTTCCATGATTCTAATTGTTAAATGAAGTAAAAAAATCCATAAAAATATTAATTTTAGAACACATTCTAATTCATTACGATTTATCTTTCAGAAGAATTAAAATATCCCAAAATCCCAAGGTCATTCGGTGACAGAACTTTTAGATATAAAGAATAATCACATTCACACCTATTACTGTGACAATGAGAAGACAAGTGCCAGTGTTTCCTGCATCATCTGTAGATGAGCAGTTCACAGTGGTGTCCCCTATCAGGAATGTATCGCCGGACGAATGGGAGCAAATCACATCTACAGGATTATCCACATTATCAGCTGCAGTTGAAGTCAGCACAACAGTAGATGATGAATCGAGTCCCTCATCCGTAGTAGAAGATATATTTGGGCAGTTCAGAGTAGGTGCTTCATCATCTGCAGAAAAGAAAAATTCAGACTAATTACATCAATACATATTATCGAGAATTGTATTATGTTTGCCTCTTTTAAGGTGATAATATCTTGAAAGAGAAGAGATATAGAGTCGAGAAACTAAATGTTAGATACATTTCATTTCATGACCAGGAAGTCTTTCCATGATTCTAATTGTTAAATGAAGTAAAAAAATCCATAAAAATATTAATTTTAGAACACATTCTAATTCATTACGATTCATCTTTCAGAAGAATTAAAATATCCCAAAATCCCAAGCTCATTCGGTGACAGAACTTTTAGATATAAAGAATAATCACATTCACACCTATTACTGTGACAATGAGAAGACAAGTGCCAGTGTTTCCTGCATCATCTGTAGATGAGCAGTTCACAGTGGTGTCCCCTATCAGGAACGTATCTCCGGATGAATGGGAGCAAATCACATCTACAGGATTATCCACATTATCAGTTGCAGTTGAAGTCAGCACAACAGTAGATGATGAATCGAGTCCCTCATCCGTAGTAGAAGATATATTTGGGCAGTTCAGAGTAGGTGCTTCATCATCTGCAGAAAAGAAAAATTCAGACTAATTACATCAATACATATTATCGAGAATTGTATTATGTTTGCCTCTTTTAAGGTGATAATATCTTGAAAAAGAAGAGATATAGAGTCGAGAAACTAAATGTTAGATACATTTCATTTCATGACCAGGAAGTCTTTCCATGATTCTAAATGTTAAATGAAGTAAAAAATCTAGAAAACTATGAATTTTAGAACACATTCTAAGTCATTACGATTTATCTTTCAGAAAAATTAAAATATCCCAAAATCCCAAGCTCGTTCGGTGACAGAACTTTTAGATATAAAGAATAATCACATTCACACCTATTACTGTGACAATGAGAAGACAAGTGCCAGTGTTTCCTGCATCATCTGTAGATGAGCAGTTCACAGTGGTGTCCCCTATCAGGAATGTATCGCCGGACGAATGGGAGCAAATCACATCTACAGGATTATCCACATTATCAGCTGCAGTTGAAGTCAGCACAACAGTAGATGATGAATCGAGTCCCTCATCCGTAATAGAAGATATATTTGGGCAGTTCAGAGTAGGTGCTTCATCATCTGCAGAAAAGAAAAATTCAGACTAATTACATCAATACATATTATCGAGAATTGTATTATGTTTGCCTCTTTTAAGGTGATAATATCTTGAAAGAGAAGAGATATAGAGTCGAGAAACTAAATGTTAGATACATTTCATTTCATGACCAGGAAGTCTTTCCATGATTCTAATTGTTAAATGAAGTAAAAAAATCCATAAAAATATTAATTTTAGAACACATTCTAATTCATTACGATTCATCTTTCAGAAGAATTAAAATATCCCAAAATCCCAAGCTCATTCGGTGACAGAACTTTTAGATATAAAGAATAATCACATTCACACCTATTACTGTGACAATGAGAAGACAAGTGCCAGTGTTTCCTGCATCATCTGTAGATGAGCAGTTCACAGTGGTGTCCCCTATCAGGAACGTATCTCCGGATGAATGGGAGCAAATCACATCTACAGGATTATCCACATTATCAGTTGCAGTTGAAGTCAGCACAACAGTAGATGATGAATCGAGTCCCTCATCCGTAGTAGAAGATATATTTGGGCAGTTCAGAGTAGGTGCTTCATCATCTGCAGAAAAGAAAAATTCAGACTAATTACATCAATACATATTATCGAGAATTGTATTATGTTTGCCTCTTTTGAGGTGATAATATCTTGAAAGAGAAGAGATATAGAGTCGAGAAACTAAATGTTAGATACATTACATTTCATGACCAGGAAGTCTTTCCATGATTCTAATTGTTAAATGAAGTAAAAAAATCCATAAAAATATTAATTTTAGAACACATTCTAATTCATTACGATTTATCTTTCAGAAGAATTAAAATATCCCAAAATCCCAAGGTCATTCGGTGACAGAACTTTTAGATATAAAGAATAATCACATTCACACCTATTACTGTGACAATGAGAAGACAAGTGCCAGTGTTTCCTGCATCATCTGTAGATGAGCAGTTCACAGTGGTGTCCCCTATCAGGAATGTATCGCCGGACGAATGGGAGCAAATCACATCTACAGGATTATCCACATTATCAGCTGCAGTTGAAGTCAGCACAACAGTAGATGATGAATCGAGTCCCTCATCCGTAGTAGAAGATATATTTGGGCAGTTCAGAGTAGGTGCTTCATCATCTGCAGAAAAGAAAAATTCAGACTAATTACATCAATACATATTATCGAGAATTGTATTATGTTTGCCTCTTTTAAGGTGATAATATCTTGAAAGAGAAGAGATATAGAGTCGAGAAACTAAATGTTAGATACATTTCATTTCATGACCAGGAAGTCTTTCCATGATTCTAAATGTTAAATGAAGTAAAAAATCCCGAAAACTATGAATTTTAGAACACATTCTAATTCATTACGATTTATCTTTCAGAAGAATTAAAATATCCCAAAATCCCAAGCTCATTCGGTGACAGAACTTTTAGATATAAAGAATAATCACATTCACACCTATTACTGTGACAATGAGAAGACAAGTGCCAGTGTTTCCTGCATCATCTGTAGATGAGCAGTTCACAGTGGTGTCCCCTATCAGGAACGTATCTCCGGATGAATGGGAGCAAATCACATCTACAGGATTATCCACATTATCAGTTGCAGTTGAAGTCAGCACAACAGTAGATGATGAATCGAGTCCCTCATCCGTAGAAGAAGATATATTTGGGCAGTTCAGAGTAGGTGCTTCATCATCTGCAGAAAAGAAAAATTCAGACTAATTACATCAATACATATTATCGAGAATTGTATTATGTTTGCCTCTTTTGAGGTGATAATATCTTGAAAGAGAAGAGATATAGAGTCGAGAAACTAAATGTTAGATACATTACATTTCATGACCAGGAAGTCTTTCCATGATTCTAATTGTTAAATGAAGTAAAAAAATCCATAAAAATATTAATTTTAGAACACATTCTAATTCATTACGATTTATCTTTCAGAAGAATTAAAATATCCCAAAATCCCAAGGTCATTCGGTGACAGAACTTTTAGATATAAAGAATAATCACATTCACACCTATTACTGTGACAATGAGAAGACAAGTGCCAGTGTTTCCTGCATCATCTGTAGATGAGCAGTTCACAGTGGTGTCCCCTATCAGGAACGTATCTCCGGATGAATGGGAGCAAATCACATCTACAGGATTATCCACATTATCAGTTGCAGTTGAAGTCAGCACAACAGTAGATGATGAATCGAGTCCCTCATCCGTAGTAGAAGATATATTTGGGCAGTTCAGAGTAGGTGCTTCATCATCTGCAGAAAAGAAAAATTCAGACTAATTACATCAATACATATTATCGAGAATTGTATTATGTTTGCCTCTTTTGAGGTGATAATATCTTGAAAGAGAAGAGATATAGAGTCGAGAAACTAAATGTTAGATACATTTCATTTCATGACCAGGAAGTCTTTCCATGATTCTAAATGTTAAATGAAGTAAAAAATCCAGAAAACTATGAATTTTAGAACACATTCTAAGTCATTACGATTTATCTTTCAGAAGAATTAAAATATCCCAAAATCCCAAGCTCGTTCGGTGACAGAACTTTTAGATATAAAGAATAATCACATTCACACCTATTACTGTGACAATGAGAAGACAAGTGCCAGTGTTTCCTGCATCATCTGTAGATGAGCAGTTCACAGTGGTGTCCCCTATCAGGAATGTATCGCCGGACGAATGGGAGCAAATCACATCTACAGGATTATCCACATTATCAGCTGCAGTTGAAGTCAGCACAACAGTAGATGATGAATCGAGTCCCTCATCCGTAGTAGAAGATATATTTGGGCAGTTCAGAGTAGGTGCTTCATCATCTGCAGAAAAGAAAAATTCAGACTAATTACATCAATACATATTATCGAGAATTGTATTATGTTTGCCTCTTTTAAGGTGATAATATCTTGAAAGAGAAGAGATATAGAGTCGAGAAACTAAATGTTAGATACATTTCATTTCATGACCAGGAAGTCTTTCCATGATTCTAATTGTTAAATGAAGTAAAAAAATCCATAAAAATATTAATTTTAGAACACATTCTAATTCATTACGATTCATCTTTCAGAAGAATTAAAATATCCCAAAATCCCAAGCTCATTCGGTGACAGAACTTTTAGATATAAAGAATAATCACATTCACACCTATTACTGTGACAATGAGAAGACAAGTGCCAGTGTTTCCTGCATCATCTGTAGATGAGCAGTTCACAGTGGTGTCCCCTATCAGGAACGTATCTCCGGATGAATGGGAGCAAATCACATCTACAGGATTATCCACATTATCAGTTGCAGTTGAAGTCAGCACAACAGTAGATGATGAATCGAGTCCCTCATCCGTAGTAGAAGATATATTTGGGCAGTTCAGAGTAGGTGCTTCATCATCTGCAGAAAAGAAAAATTCAGACTAATTACATCAATACATATTATCGAGAATTGTATTATGTTTGCCTCTTTTGAGGTGATAATATCTTGAAAGAGAAGAGATATAGAGTCGAGAAACTAAATGTTAGATACATTACATTTCATGACCAGGAAGTCTTTCCATGATTCTAATTGTTAAATGAAGTAAAAAAATCCATAAAAATATTAATTTTAGAACACATTCTAATTCATTACGATTTATCTTTCAGAAGAATTAAAATATCCCAAAATCCCAAGGTCATTCGGTGACAGAACTTTTAGATATAAAGAATAATCACATTCACACCTATTACTGTGACAATGAGAAGACAAGTGCCAGTGTTTCCTGCATCATCTGTAGATGAGCAGTTCACAGTGGTGTCCCCTATCAGGAATGTATCGCCGGACGAATGGGAGCAAATCACATCTACAGGATTATCCACATTATCAGCTGCAGTTGAAGTCAGCACAACAGTAGATGATGAATCGAGTCCCTCATCCGTAGTAGAAGATATATTTGGGCAGTTCAGAGTAGGTGCTTCATCATCTGCAGAAAAGAAAAATTCAGACTAATTACATCAATACATATTATCGAGAATTGTATTATGTTTGCCTCTTTTAAGGTGATAATATCTTGAAAGAGAAGAGATATAGAGTCGAGAAACTAAATGTTAGATACATTTCATTTCATGACCAGGAAGTCTTTCCATGATTCTAATTGTTAAATGAAGTAAAAAAATCCATAAAAATATTAATTTTAGAACACATTCTAATTCATTACGATTCATCTTTCAGAAGAATTAAAATATCCCAAAATCCCAAGCTCATTCGGTGACAGAACTTTTAGATATAAAGAATAATCACATTCACACCTATTACTGTGACAATGAGAAGACAAGTGCCAGTGTTTCCTGCATCATCTGTAGATGAGCAGTTCACAGTGGTGTCCCCTATCAGGAACGTATCTCCGGATGAATGGGAGCAAATCACATCTACAGGATTATCCACATTATCAGTTGCAGTTGAAGTCAGCACAACAGTAGATGATGAATCGAGTCCCTCATCCGTAGTAGAAGATATATTTGGGCAGTTCAGAGTAGGTGCTTCATCATCTGCAGAAAAGAAAAATTCAGACTAATTACATCAATACATATTATCGAGAATTGTATTATGTTTGCCTCTTTTAAGGTGATAATATCTTGAAAAAGAAGAGATATAGAGTCGAGAAACTAAATGTTAGATACATTTCATTTCATGACCAGGAAGTCTTTCCATGATTCTAAATGTTAAATGAAGTAAAAAATCCAGAAAACTATGAATTTTAGAACACATTCTAAGTCATTACGATTTATCTTTCAGAAAAATTAAAATATCCCAAAATCCCAAGCTCGTTCGGTGACAGAACTTTTAGATATAAAGAATAATCACATTCACACCTATTACTGTGACAATGAGAAGACAAGTGCCAGTGTTTCCTGCATCATCTGTAGATGAGCAGTTCACAATGGTGTCCCCTATCAGGAATGTATCGCCGGACGAATGGGAGCAAATCACATCTACAGGATTATCCACATTATCAGCTGCAGTTGAAGTCAGCACAACAGTAGATGATGAATCGAGTCCCTCATCCGTAGTAGAAGATATATTTGGGCAGTTCAGAGTAGGTGCTTCATCATCTGCAGAAAAGAAAAATTCAGACTAATTACATCAATACATATTATCGAGAATTGTATTATGTTTGCCTCTTTTAAGGTGATAATATCTTGAAAGAGAAGAGATATAGAGTCGAGAAACTAAATGTTAGATACATTTCATTTCATGACCAGGAAGTCTTTCCATGATTCTAATTGTTAAATGAAGTAAAAAAATCCATAAAAATATTAATTTTAGAACACATTCTAATTCATTACGATTCATCTTTCAGAAGAATTAAAATATCCCAAAATCCCAAGCTCATTCGGTGACAGAACTTTTAGATATAAAGAATAATCACATTCACACCTATTACTGTGACAATGAGAAGACAAGTGCCAGTGTTTCCTGCATCATCTGTAGATGAGCAGTTCACAGTGGTGTCCCCTATCGGGAACGTATCTCCGGATGAATGGGAGCAAATCACATCTACAGGATTATCCACATTATCAGTTGCAGTTGAAGTCAGCACAACAGTAGATGATGAATCGAGTCCCTCATCCGTAGTAGAAGATATATTTGGGCAGTTCAGAGTAGGTGCTTCATCATCTGCAGAAAAGAAAAATTCAGACTAATTACATCAATACATATTATCGAGAATTGTATTATGTTTGCCTCTTTTGAGGTGATAATATCTTGAAAGAGAAGAGATATAGAGTCGAGAAACTAAATGTTAGATACATTACATTTCATGACCAGGAAGTCTTTCCATGATTCTAATTGTTAAATGAAGTAAAAAAATCCATAAAAATATTAATTTTAGAACACATTCTAATTCATTACGATTTATCTTTCAGAAGAATTAAAATATCCCAAAATCCCAAGGTCATTCGGTGACAGAACTTTTAGATATAAAGAATAATCACATTCACACCTATTACTGTGACAATGAGAAGACAAGTGCCAGTGTTTCCTGCATCATCTGTAGATGAGCAGTTCACAGTGGTGTCCCCTATCAGGAATGTATCGCCGGACGAATGGGAGCAAATCACATCTACAGGATTATCCACATTATCAGCTGCAGTTGAAGTCAGCACAACAGTAGATGATGAATCGAGTCCCTCATCCGTAGTAGAAGATATATTTGGGCAGTTCAGAGTAGGTGCTTCATCATCTGCAGAAAAGAAAAATTCAGACTAATTACATCAATACATATTATCGAGAATTGTATTATGTTTGCCTCTTTTAAGGTGATAATATCTTGAAAGAGAAGAGATATAGAGTCGAGAAACTAAATGTTAGATACATTTCATTTCATGACCAGGAAGTCTTTCCATGATTCTAAATGTTAAATGAAGTAAAAAATCCCGAAAACTATGAATTTTAGAACACATTCTAATTCATTACGATTTATCTTTCAGAAGAATTAAAATATCCCAAAATCCCAAGCTCATTCGGTGACAGAACTTTTAGATATAAAGAATAATCACATTCACACCTATTACTGTGACAATGAGAAGACAAGTGCCAGTGTTTCCTGCATCATCTGTAGATGAGCAGTTCACAGTGGTGTCCCCTATCAGGAACGTATCTCCGGATGAATGGGAGCAAATCACATCTACAGGATTATCCACATTATCAGTTGCAGTTGAAGTCAGCACAACAGTAGATGATGAATCGAGTCCCTCATCCGTAGTAGAAGATATATTTGGGCAGTTCAGAGTAGGTGCTTCATCATCTGCAGAAAAGAAAAATTCAGACTAATTACATCAATACATATTATCGAGAATTGTATTATGTTTGCCTCTTTTGAGGTGATAATATCTTGAAAGAGAAGAGATATAGAGTCGAGAAACTAAATGTTAGATACATTACATTTCATGACCAGGAAGTCTTTCCATGATTCTAATTGTTAAATGAAGTAAAAAAATCCATAAAAATATTAATTTTAGAACACATTCTAATTCATTACGATTTATCTTTCAGAAGAATTAAAATATCCCAAAATCCCAAGGTCATTCGGTGACAGAACTTTTAGATATAAAGAATAATCACATTCACACCTATTACTGTGACAATGAGAAGACAAGTGCCAGTGTTTCCTGCATCATCTGTAGATGAGCAGTTCACAGTGGTGTCCCCTATCAGGAACGTATCTCCGGATGAATGGGAGCAAATCACATCTACAGGATTATCCACATTATCAGTTGCAGTTGAAGTCAGCACAACAGTAGATGATGAATCGAGTCCCTCATCCGTAGTAGAAGATATATTTGGGCAGTTCAGAGTAGGTGCTTCATCATCTGCAGAAAAGAAAAATTCAGACTAATTACATCAATACATATTATCGAGAATTGTATTATGTTTGCCTCTTTTGAGGTGATAATATCTTGAAAGAGAAGAGATATAGAGTCGAGAAACTAAATGTTAGATACATTTCATTTCATGACCAGGAAGTCTTTCCATGATTCTAAATGTTAAATGAAGTAAAAAATCCAGAAAACTATGAATTTTAGAACACATTCTAAGTCATTACGATTTATCTTTCAGAAGAATTAAAATATCCCAAAATCCCAAGCTCATTCGGTGACAGAACTTTTAGATATAAAGAATAATCACATTCACACCTATTACTGTGACAATGAGAAGACAAGTGCCAGTGTTTCCTGCATCATCTGTAGATGAGCAGTTCACAGTGGTGTCCCCTATCAGGAACGTATCTCCGGATGAATGGGAGCAAATCACATCTACAGGATTATCCACATTATCAGTTGCAGTTGAAGTCAGCACAACAGTAGATGATGAATCGAGTCCCTCATCCGTAGTAGAAGATATATTTGGGCAGTTCAGAGTAGGTGCTTCATCATCTGCAGAAAAGAAAAATTCAGACTAATTACATCAATACATATTATCGAGAATTGTATTATGTTTGCCTCTTTTGAGGTGATAATATCTTGAAAGAGAAGAGATATAGAGTCGAGAAACTAAATGTTAGATACATTACATTTCATGACCAGGAAGTCTTTCCATGATTCTAATTGTTAAATGAAGTAAAAAAATCCATAAAAATATTAATTTTAGAACACATTCTAATTCATTACGATTTATCTTTCAGAAGAATTAAAATATCCCAAAATCCCAAGGTCATTCGGTGACAGAACTTTTAGATATAAAGAATAATCACATTCACACCTATTACTGTGACAATGAGAAGACAAGTGCCAGTGTTTCCTGCATCATCTGTAGATGAGCAGTTCACAGTGGTGTCCCCTATCAGGAATGTATCGCCGGACGAATGGGAGCAAATCACATCTACAGGATTATCCACATTATCAGCTGCAGTTGAAGTCAGCACAACAGTAGATGATGAATCGAGTCCCTCATCCGTAGTAGAAGATATATTTGGGCAGTTCAGAGTAGGTGCTTCATCATCTGCAGAAAAGAAAAATTCAGACTAATTACATCAATACATATTATCGAGAATTGTATTATGTTTGCCTCTTTTAAGGTGATAATATCTTGAAAGAGAAGAGATATAGAGTCGAGAAACTAAATGTTAGATACATTTCATTTCATGACCAGGAAGTCTTTCCATGATTCTAATTGTTAAATGAAGTAAAAAAATCCATAAAAATATTAATTTTAGAACACATTCTAATTCATTACGATTCATCTTTCAGAAGAATTAAAATATCCCAAAATCCCAAGCTCATTCGGTGACAGAACTTTTAGATATAAAGAATAATCACATTCACACCTATTACTGTGACAATGAGAAGACAAGTGCCAGTGTTTCCTGCATCATCTGTAGATGAGCAGTTCACAGTGGTGTCCCCTATCAGGAACGTATCTCCGGATGAATGGGAGCAAATCACATCTACAGGATTATCCACATTATCAGTTGCAGTTGAAGTCAGCACAACAGTAGATGATGAATCGAGTCCCTCATCCGTAGTAGAAGATATATTTGGGCAGTTCAGAGTAGGTGCTTCATCATCTGCAGAAAAGAAAAATTCAGACTAATTACATCAATACATATTATCGAGAATTGTATTATGTTTGCCTCTTTTAAGGTGATAATATCTTGAAAAAGAAGAGATATAGAGTCGAGAAACTAAATGTTAGATACATTTCATTTCATGACCAGGAAGTCTTTCCATGATTCTAAATGTTAAATGAAGTAAAAAATCCAGAAAACTATGAATTTTAGAACACATTCTAAGTCATTACGATTTATCTTTCAGAAAAATTAAAATATCCCAAAATCCCAAGCTCGTTCGGTGACAGAACTTTTAGATATAAAGAATAATCACATTCACACCTATTACTGTGACAATGAGAAGACAAGTGCCAGTGTTTCCTGCATCATCTGTAGATGAGCAGTTCACAATGGTGTCCCCTATCAGGAATGTATCGCCGGACGAATGGGAGCAAATCACATCTACAGGATTATCCACATTATCAGCTGCAGTTGAAGTCAGCACAACAGTAGATGATGAATCGAGTCCCTCATCCGTAGTAGAAGATATATTTGGGCAGTTCAGAGTAGGTGCTTCATCATCTGCAGAAAAGAAAAATTCAGACTAATTACATCAATACATATTATCGAGAATTGTATTATGTTTGCCTCTTTTAAGGTGATAATATCTTGAAAGAGAAGAGATATAGAGTCGAGAAACTAAATGTTAGATACATTTCATTTCATGACCAGGAAGTCTTTCCATGATTCTAATTGTTAAATGAAGTAAAAAAATCCATAAAAATATTAATTTTAGAACACATTCTAATTCATTACGATTCATCTTTCAGAAGAATTAAAATATCCCAAAATCCCAAGCTCATTCGGTGACAGAACTTTTAGATATAAAGAATAATCACATTCACACCTATTACTGTGACAATGAGAAGACAAGTGCCAGTGTTTCCTGCATCATCTGTAGATGAGCAGTTCACAGTGGTGTCCCCTATCGGGAACGTATCTCCGGATGAATGGGAGCAAATCACATCTACAGGATTATCCACATTATCAGTTGCAGTTGAAGTCAGCACAACAGTAGATGATGAATCGAGTCCCTCATCCGTAGTAGAAGATATATTTGGGCAGTTCAGAGTAGGTGCTTCATCATCTGCAGAAAAGAAAAATTCAGACTAATTACATCAATACATATTATCGAGAATTGTATTATGTTTGCCTCTTTTGAGGTGATAATATCTTGAAAGAGAAGAGATATAGAGTCGAGAAACTAAATGTTAGATACATTACATTTCATGACCAGGAAGTCTTTCCATGATTCTAATTGTTAAATGAAGTAAAAAAATCCATAAAAATATTAATTTTAGAACACATTCTAATTCATTACGATTTATCTTTCAGAAGAATTAAAATATCCCAAAATCCCAAGGTCATTCGGTGACAGAACTTTTAGATATAAAGAATAATCACATTCACACCTATTACTGTGACAATGAGAAGACAAGTGCCAGTGTTTCCTGCATCATCTGTAGATGAGCAGTTCACAGTGGTGTCCCCTATCAGGAATGTATCGCCGGACGAATGGGAGCAAATCACATCTACAGGATTATCCACATTATCAGCTGCAGTTGAAGTCAGCACAACAGTAGATGATGAATCGAGTCCCTCATCCGTAGTAGAAGATATATTTGGGCAGTTCAGAGTAGGTGCTTCATCATCTGCAGAAAAGAAAAATTCAGACTAATTACATCAATACATATTATCGAGAATTGTATTATGTTTGCCTCTTTTAAGGTGATAATATCTTGAAAGAGAAGAGATATAGAGTCGAGAAACTAAATGTTAGATACATTTCATTTCATGACCAGGAAGTCTTTCCATGATTCTAAATGTTAAATGAAGTAAAAAATCCCGAAAACTATGAATTTTAGAACACATTCTAATTCATTACGATTTATCTTTCAGAAGAATTAAAATATCCCAAAATCCCAAGCTCATTCGGTGACAGAACTTTTAGATATAAAGAATAATCACATTCACACCTATTACTGTGACAATGAGAAGACAAGTGCCAGTGTTTCCTGCATCATCTGTAGATGAGCAGTTCACAGTGGTGTCCCCTATCAGGAACGTATCTCCGGATGAATGGGAGCAAATCACATCTACAGGATTATCCACATTATCAGTTGCAGTTGAAGTCAGCACAACAGTAGATGATGAATCGAGTCCCTCATCCGTAGTAGAAGATATATTTGGGCAGTTCAGAGTAGGTGCTTCATCATCTGCAGAAAAGAAAAATTCAGACTAATTACATCAATACATATTATCGAGAATTGTATTATGTTTGCCTCTTTTGAGGTGATAATATCTTGAAAGAGAAGAGATATAGAGTCGAGAAACTAAATGTTAGATACATTACATTTCATGACCAGGAAGTCTTTCCATGATTCTAATTGTTAAATGAAGTAAAAAAATCCATAAAAATATTAATTTTAGAACACATTCTAATTCATTACGATTTATCTTTCAGAAGAATTAAAATATCCCAAAATCCCAAGGTCATTCGGTGACAGAACTTTTAGATATAAAGAATAATCACATTCACACCTATTACTGTGACAATGAGAAGACAAGTGCCAGTGTTTCCTGCATCATCTGTAGATGAGCAGTTCACAGTGGTGTCCCCTATCAGGAACGTATCTCCGGATGAATGGGAGCAAATCACATCTACAGGATTATCCACATTATCAGTTGCAGTTGAAGTCAGCACAACAGTAGATGATGAATCGAGTCCCTCATCCGTAGTAGAAGATATATTTGGGCAGTTCAGAGTAGGTGCTTCATCATCTGCAGAAAAGAAAAATTCAGACTAATTACATCAATACATATTATCGAGAATTGTATTATGTTTGCCTCTTTTGAGGTGATAATATCTTGAAAGAGAAGAGATATAGAGTCGAGAAACTAAATGTTAGATACATTTCATTTCATGACCAGGAAGTCTTTCCATGATTCTAAATGTTAAATGAAGTAAAAAATCCAGAAAACTATGAATTTTAGAACACATTCTAAGTCATTACGATTTATCTTTCAGAAGAATTAAAATATCCCAAAATCCCAAGCTCGTTCGGTGACAGAACTTTTAGATATAAAGAATAATCACATTCACACCTATTACTGTGACAATGAGAAGACAAGTGCCAGTGTTTCCTGCATCATCTGTAGATGAGCAGTTCACAGTGGTGTCCCCTATCAGGAACGTATCTCCGGATGAATGGGAGCAAATCACATCTACAGGATCATCCACATTATCAGTTGCAGTTGAAGTCAGCACAACAGTAGATGATGAATCGAGTCCCTCATCCGTAGTAGAAGATATATTTGGGCAGTTCAGAGTAGGTGCTTCATCATCTGCAGATAAGAAAAATTCAGACTAATTACATCAATACATATTATCGAGAATTGTATTATGTTTGCCTCTTTTAAGGTGATAATATCTTGAAAAAGAAGAGATATAGAGTCGAGAAACTAAATGTTAGATAGATTTCATTTCATGACCAGGAAGTCTTTCCATGATTCTAATTGTTAAATGAAGTAAAAAAATCCATACAAATATTAATTTTAGAACACATTCTAATTCATTACGATTTATCTTTCAGAAGAATTAAAATATCCCAAAATCCCAAGCTCATTCTGTGACAGAACTTTTAGATATAAAGAATAATCACATTCACACCTATTACTGTGACAATGAGAAGACAAGTGCCAGTGTTTCCTGCATCATCTGTAGATGAGCAGTTCACAGTGGTGTCCCCTATCAGGAACGTATCTCCGGATGAATGGGAGCAAATCACATCTACAGGATTATCCACATTATCAGTTGCAGTTGAAGTCAGCACAACAGTAGATGATGAATCGAGTCCCTCATCCGTAGTAGAAGATATATTTGGGCAGTTCAGAGTAGGTGCTTCATCATCTGCAGATAAGAAAAATTCAGACTAATTACATCAATACATATTATCAATAATTGTATTATGTTTGCCTCTTTTGAGGTGATAATATCTTGAAAGAGAAGAGATATAGAGTCGAGAAACTAAATGTTAGATACATTTCATTTCATGACCAGGAAGTCTTTCCATGATTCTAAATGTTAAATGAAGTAAAAAATCCCGAAAACTATGATTTTTAGAACACATTCTAATTCATTACGATTCATCTTTCAGAAGAATTAAAATATCCCAAAATCCCAAGCTCATTCGGTGACAGAACTTTTAGATATAAAGAATAATCACATTCACACCTATTACTGTGACAATGAGAAGACAAGTGCCAGTGTTTCCTGCATCATCTATAGATGAGCAGTTCACAGTGGTGTCCCCTATCAGGAACGTATCTCCGGATGAATGGGAGCAAATCACATCTACAGGATTATCCACATTATCAGTTGCAGTTGAAGTCAGCACAACAGTAGATGATGAATCGAGTCCCTCATCCGTAGTAGAAGATATATTTGGGCAGTTCAGAGTAGGTGCTTCATCATCTGCAGATAAGAAAAATTCAGACTAATTACATCAATACATATTATCGAGAATTGTATTATGTTTGCCTCTTTTGAGGTGATAATATCTTGAAAGAGAAGAGATATAGAGTCGAGAAACTAAATGTTAGATACATTACATTTCATGACCAGGAAGTCTTTCCATGATTCTAATTGTTAAATGAAGTAAAAAAATCCATAAAAATATTAATTTTAGAACACATTCTAATTCATTACGATTTATCTTTCAGAAGAATTAAAATATCCCAAAATCCCAAGGTCATTCGGTGACAGAACTTTTAGATATAAAGAATAATCACATTCACACCTATTACTGTGACAATGAGAAGACAAGTGCCAGTGTTTCCTGCATCATCTGTAGATGAGCAGTTCACAGTGGTGTCCCCTATCAGGAATGTATCGCCGGACGAATGGGAGCAAATCACATCTACAGGATTATCCACATTATCAGCTGCAGTTGAAGTCAGCACAACAGTAGATGATGAATCGAGTCCCTCATCCGTAGTAGAAGATATATTTGGGCAGTTCAGAGTAGGTGCTTCATCATCTGCAGAAAAGAAAAATTCAGACTAATTACATCAATACATATTATCGAGAATTGTATTATGTTTGCCTCTTTTAAGGTGATAATATCTTGAAAGAGAAGAGATATAGAGTCGAGAAACTAAATGTTAGATACATTTCATTTCATGACCAGGAAGTCTTTCCATGATTCTAAATGTTAAATGAAGTAAAAAATCCCGAAAACTATGAATTTTAGAACACATTCTAATTCATTACGATTTATCTTTCAGAAGAATTAAAATATCCCAAAATCCCAAGCTCATTCGGTGACAGAACTTTTACATATAAAGAATAATCACATTCACACCTATTACTGTGACAATGAGAAGACAAGTGCCAGTGTTTCCTGCATCATCTGTAGATGAGCAGTTCACAGTGGTGTCCCCTATCAGGAACGTATCTCCGGATGAATGGGAGCAAATCACATCTACAGGATTATCCACATTATCAGTTGCAGTTGAAGTCAGCACAACAGTAGATGATGAATCGAGTCCCTCATCCGTAGTAGAAGATATATTTGGGCAGTTCAGAGTAGGTGCTTCATCATCTGCAGAAAAGAAAAATTCAGACTAATTACATCAATACATATTATCGAGAATTGTATTATGTTTGCCTCTTTTGAGGTGATAATATCTTGAAAGAGAAGAGATATAGAGTCGAGAAACTAAATGTTAGATACATTACATTTCATGACCAGGAAGTCTTTCCATGATTCTAATTGTTAAATGAAGTAAAAAAATCCATAAAAATATTAATTTTAGAACACATTCTAATTCATTACGATTTATCTTTCAGAAGAATTAAAATATCCCAAAATCCCAAGGTCATTCGGTGACAGAACTTTTAGATATAAAGAATAATCACATTCACACCTATTACTGTGACAATGAGAAGACAAGTGCCAGTGTTTCCTGCATCATCTGTAGATGAGCAGTTCACAGTGGTGTCCCCTATCAGGAACGTATCTCCGGATGAATGGGAGCAAATCACATCTACAGGATTATCCACATTATCAGTTGCAGTTGAAGTCAGCACAACAGTAGATGATGAATCGAGTCCCTCATCCGTAGTAGAAGATATATTTGGGCAGTTCAGAGTAGGTGCTTCATCATCTGCAGAAAAGAAAAATTCAGACTAATTACATCAATACATATTATCGAGAATTGTATTATGTTTGCCTCTTTTGAGGTGATAATATCTTGAAAGAGAAGAGATATAGAGTCGAGAAACTAAATGTTAGATACATTTCATTTCATGACCAGGAAGTCTTTCCATGATTCTAAATGTTAAATGAAGTAAAAAATCCAGAAAACTATGAATTTTAGAACACATTCTAAGTCATTACGATTTATCTTTCAGAAGAATTAAAATATCCCAAAATCCCAAGCTCGTTCGGTGACAGAACTTTTAGATATAAAGAATAATCACATTCACACCTATTACTGTGACAATGAGAAGACAAGTGCCAGTGTTTCCTGCATCATCTGTAGATGAGCAGTTCACAGTGGTGTCCCCTATCAGGAACGTATCTCCGGATGAATGGGAGCAAATCACATCTACAGGATCATCCACATTATCAGTTGCAGTTGAAGTCAGCACAACAGTAGATGATGAATCGAGTCCCTCATCCGTAGTAGAAGATATATTTGGGCAGTTCAGAGTAGGTGCTTCATCATCTGCAGATAAGAAAAATTCAGACTAATTACATCAATACATATTATCGAGAATTGTATTATGTTTGCCTCTTTTAAGGTGATAATATCTTGAAAAAGAAGAGATATAGAGTCGAGAAACTAAATGTTAGATAGATTTCATTTCATGACCAGGAAGTCTTTCCATGATTCTAATTGTTAAATGAAGTAAAAAAATCCATACAAATATTAATTTTAGAACACATTCTAATTCATTACGATTTATCTTTCAGAAGAATTAAAATATCCCAAAATCCCAAGCTCATTCTGTGACAGAACTTTTAGATATAAAGAATAATCACATTCACACCTATTACTGTGACAATGAGAAGACAAGTGCCAGTGTTTCCTGCATCATCTGTAGATGAGCAGTTCACAGTGGTGTCCCCTATCAGGAACGTATCTCCGGATGAATGGGAGCAAATCACATCTACAGGATTATCCACATTATCAGTTGCAGTTGAAGTCAGCACAACAGTAGATGATGAATCGAGTCCCTCATCCGTAGTAGAAGATATATTTGGGCAGTTCAGAGTAGGTGCTTCATCATCTGCAGATAAGAAAAATTCAGACTAATTACATCAATACATATTATCAATAATTGTATTATGTTTGCCTCTTTTGAGGTGATAATATCTTGAAAGAGAAGAGATATAGAGTCGAGAAACTAAATGTTAGATACATTTCATTTCATGACCAGGAAGTCTTTCCATGATTCTAAATGTTAAATGAAGTAAAAAATCCCGAAAACTATGATTTTTAGAACACATTCTAATTCATTACGATTCATCTTTCAGAAGAATTAAAATATCCCAAAATCCCAAGCTCATTCGGTGACAGAACTTTTAGATATAAAGAATAATCACATTCACACCTATTACTGTGACAATGAGAAGACAAGTGCCAGTGTTTCCTGCATCATCTATAGATGAGCAGTTCACAGTGGTGTCCCCTATCAGGAACGTATCTCCGGATGAATGGGAGCAAATCACATCTACAGGATTATCCACATTATCAGTTGCAGTTGAAGTCAGCACAACAGTAGATGATGAATCGAGTCCCTCATCCGTAGTAGAAGATATATTTGGGCAGTTCAGAGTAGGTGCTTCATCATCTGCAGATAAGAGAAATTCAGACTAATTACATCAATACATATTATCGATAATTGTATTATGTTTGCCTCTTTTGAGGTGATAATATCTTGAAAGAGAAGAGATATAGAGTCGAGAAACTAAATGTTAGATACATTTCATTTCATGACCAGGAAGTCTTTCCATGATTCTAAATGTTAAATGAAGTAAAAAATCCCGAAAACTATGAATTTTAGAACACATTCTAAGTCATTACGATTTATCTTTCAGAAGAATTAAAATATCCCAAAATCCCAAGCTCGTTCGGTGACAGAACTTTTAGATATAAAGAATAATCACATTCACACCTATTACTGTGACAATGAGAAGACAAGTGCCAGTGTTTCCTGCATCATCTGTAGATGAGCAGTTCACAGTGGTGTCCCCTATCAGGAATGTATCTCCGGATGAATGGGAGCAAATCACATCTACAGGATCATCCACATTATCAGTTGCAGTTGAAGTCAGCACAACAGTAGATGATGAATCGAGTCCCTCATCCGTAGTAGAAGATATATTTGGGCAGTTCAGAGTAGGTGCTTCATCATCTGCAGATAAGAGAAATTCAGACTAATTACATCAATACATATTATCGATAATTGTATTATGTTTGCCTCTTTTGAGGTGATAATATCTTGAAAGAGAAGAGATATAGAGTCGAGAAACTAAATGTTAGATACATTTCATTTCATGACCAGGAAGTCTTTCCATGATTCTAAATGTTAAATGAAGTAAAAAATCCCGAAAACTATGAATTTTAGAACACATTCTAATTCATTACGATTTATCTTTCAGAAGAATTAAAATATCCCAAAATCCCAAGCTCGTTCGGTGACAGAACTTTTAGATATAAAGAATAATCACATTCACACCTATTACTGTGACAATGAGAAGACAAGTGCCAGTGTTTCCTGCATCATCTGTAGATGAGCAGTTCACAGTGGTGTCCCCTATCAGGAATGTATCTCCGGATGAATGGGAGCAAATCACATCTACAGGATTATCCACATTATCAGTTGCAGTTGAAGTCAGCACAACAGTAGATGATGAATCGAGTCCCTCATCCGTAGTAGAAGATATATTTGGGCAGTTCAGAGTAGGTGCTTCATCATCTGCAGATAAGAGAAATTCAGACTAATTACATCAATACATATTATCGATAATTGTATTATGTTTGCCTCTTTTGAGGTGATAATATCTTGAAAGAGAAGAGATATAGAGTCGAGAAACTAAATGTTAGATACATTTCATTTCATGACCAGGAAGTCTTTCCATGATTCTAAATGTTAAATGAAGTAAAAAATCCCGAAAACTATGAATTTTAGAACACATTCTAATTCATTACGATTTATCTTTCAGAAGAATTAAAATATCCCGAAATCCCAAGCTCGTTCGGTGACAGAACTTTTAGATATAAAGAATAATCACATTCACACCTATTACTGTGACAATGAGAAGACAAGTGCCAGTGTTTCCTGCATCATCTATAGATGAGCAGTTCACAGTGGTGTCCCCTATCAGGAACGTATCTCCGGATGAATGGGAGCAAATCACATCTACAGGATTATCCACATTATCAGTTGCAGTTGAAGTCAGCACAACAGTAGATGATGAATCGAGTCCCTCATCCGTAGTAGAAGATATATTTGGGCAGTTCAGAGTAGGTGCTTCATCATCTGCAGATAAGAAAAATTCAGACTAATTACATCAATACATATTATCGAGAATTGTATTATGTTTGCCTCTTTTAAGGTGATAATATCTTGAAAAAGAAGAGATATAGAGTCGAGAAACTAAATGTTAGATACATTTCATTTCATGACCAGGAAGTCTTTCCATGATTCTAAATGTTAAATGAAGTAAAAAATCCAGAAAACTATGAATTTTAGAACACATTCTAAGTCATTACGATTTATCTTTCAGAAGAATTAAAATATCCCAAAATCCCAAGCTCGTTCGGTGACAGAACTTTTAGATATAAAGAATAATCACATTCACACCTATTACTGTGACAATGAGAAGACAAGTGCCAGTGTTTCCTGCATCATCTGTAGATGAGCAGTTCACAGTGGTGTCCCCTATCAGGAATGTATCTCCGGATGAATGGGAGCAAATCACATCTACAGGATCATCCACATTATCAGTTGCAGTTGAAGTCAGCACAACAGTAGATGATGAATCGAGTCCCTCATCCGTAGTAGAAGATATATTTGGGCAGTTCAGAGTAGGTGCTTCATCATCTGCAGATAAGAGAAATTCAGACTAATTACATCAATACATATTATCGATAATTGTATTATGTTTGCCTCTTTTGAGGTGATAATATCTTGAAAGAGAAGAGATATAGAGTCGAGAAACTAAATGTTAGATACATTTCATTTCATGACCAGGAAGTCTTTCCATGATTCTAAATGTTAAATGAAGTAAAAAAATCCAGAAAACTATGAATTTTAGAACACATTCTAAGTCATTACGATTTATCTTTCAGAAGAATTAAAATATCCCAAAATCCCAAGCTCGTTCGGTGACAGAACTTTTAGATATAAAGAATAATCACATTCACACCTATTACTGTGACAATGAGAAGACAAGTGCCAGTGTTTCCTGCATCATCTGTAGATGAGCAGTTCACAGTGGTGTCCCCTATCAGGAATGTATCTCCGGATGAATGGGAGCAAATCACATCTACAGGATCATCCACATTATCAGTTGCAGTTGAAGTCAGCACAACAGTAGATGATGAATCGAGTCCCTCATCCGTAGTAGAAGATATATTTGGGCAGTTCAGAGTAGGTGCTTCATCATCTGCAGATAAGAAAAATTCAGACTAATTACATCAATACATATTATCAATAATTGTATTATGTTTGCCTCTTTTGAGGTGATAATATCTTGAAAGAGAAGAGATATAGAGTCGAGAAACTAAATGTTAGATACATTTCATTTCATGACCAGGAAGTCTTTCCATGATTCTAAATGTTAAATGAAGTAAAAAATCCCGAAAACTATGATTTTTAGAACACATTCTAATTCATTACGATTCATCTTTCAGAAGAATTAAAATATCCCAAAATCCCAAGCTCATTCGGTGACAGAACTTTTAGATATAAAGAATAATCACATTCACACCTATTACTGTGACAATGAGAAGACAAGTGCCAGTGTTTCCTGCATCATCTATAGATGAGCAGTTCACAGTGGTGTCCCCTATCAGGAACGTATCTCCGGATGAATGGGAGCAAATCACATCTACAGGATTATCCACATTATCAGTTGCAGTTGAAGTCAGCACAACAGTAGATGATGAATCGAGTCCCTCATCCGTAGTAGAAGATATATTTGGGCAGTTCAGAGTAGGTGCTTCATCATCTGCAGATAAGAGAAATTCAGACTAATTACATCAATACATATTATCGATAATTGTATTATGTTTGCCTCTTTTGAGGTGATAATATCTTGAAAGAGAAGAGATATAGAGTCGAGAAACTAAATGTTAGATACATTTCATTTCATGACCAGGAAGTCTTTCCATGATTCTAAATGTTAAATGAAGTAAAAAATCCCGAAAACTATGAATTTTAGAACACATTCTAAGTCATTACGATTTATCTTTCAGAAGAATTAAAATATCCCAAAATCCCAAGCTCGTTCGGTGACAGAACTTTTAGATATAAAGAATAATCACATTCACACCTATTACTGTGACAATGAGAAGACAAGTGCCAGTGTTTCCTGCATCATCTGTAGATGAGCAGTTCACAGTGGTGTCCCCTATCAGGAATGTATCTCCGGATGAATGGGAGCAAATCACATCTACAGGATCATCCACATTATCAGTTGCAGTTGAAGTCAGCACAACAGTAGATGATGAATCGAGTCCCTCATCCGTAGTAGAAGATATATTTGGGCAGTTCAGAGTAGGTGCTTCATCATCTGCAGATAAGAGAAATTCAGACTAATTACATCAATACATATTATCGATAATTGTATTATGTTTGCCTCTTTTGAGGTGATAATATCTTGAAAGAGAAGAGATATAGAGTCGAGAAACTAAATGTTAGATACATTTCATTTCATGACCAGGAAGTCTTTCCATGATTCTAAATGTTAAATGAAGTAAAAAATCCCGAAAACTATGAATTTTAGAACACATTCTAATTCATTACGATTTATCTTTCAGAAGAATTAAAATATCCCAAAATCCCAAGCTCGTTCGGTGACAGAACTTTTAGATATAAAGAATAATCACATTCACACCTATTACTGTGACAATGAGAAGACAAGTGCCAGTGTTTCCTGCATCATCTGTAGATGAGCAGTTCACAGTGGTGTCCCCTATCAGGAATGTATCTCCGGATGAATGGGAGCAAATCACATCTACAGGATTATCCACATTATCAGTTGCAGTTGAAGTCAGCACAACAGTAGATGATGAATCGAGTCCCTCATCCGTAGTAGAAGATATATTTGGGCAGTTCAGAGTAGGTGCTTCATCATCTGCAGATAAGAGAAATTCAGACTAATTACATCAATACATATTATCGATAATTGTATTATGTTTGCCTCTTTTGAGGTGATAATATCTTGAAAGAGAAGAGATATAGAGTCGAGAAACTAAATGTTAGATACATTTCATTTCATGACCAGGAAGTCTTTCCATGATTCTAAATGTTAAATGAAGTAAAAAATCCCGAAAACTATGAATTTTAGAACACATTCTAATTCATTACGATTTATCTTTCAGAAGAATTAAAATATCCCGAAATCCCAAGCTCGTTCGGTGACAGAACTTTTAGATATAAAGAATAATCACATTCACACCTATTACTGTGACAATGAGAAGACAAGTGCCAGTGTTTCCTGCATCATCTATAGATGAGCAGTTCACAGTGGTGTCCCCTATCAGGAACGTATCTCCGGATGAATGGGAGCAAATCACATCTACAGGATTATCCACATTATCAGTTGCAGTTGAAGTCAGCACAACAGTAGATGATGAATCGAGTCCCTCATCCGTAGTAGAAGATATATTTGGGCAGTTCAGAGTAGGTGCTTCATCATCTGCAGATAAGAAAAATTCAGACTAATTACATCAATACATATTATCGAGAATTGTATTATGTTTGCCTCTTTTAAGGTGATAATATCTTGAAAAAGAAGAGATATAGAGTCGAGAAACTAAATGTTAGATACATTTCATTTCATGACCAGGAAGTCTTTCCATGATTCTAAATGTTAAATGAAGTAAAAAATCCAGAAAACTATGAATTTTAGAACACATTCTAAGTCATTACGATTTATCTTTCAGAAGAATTAAAATATCCCAAAATCCCAAGCTCGTTCGGTGACAGAACTTTTAGATATAAAGAATAATCACATTCACACCTATTACTGTGACAATGAGAAGACAAGTGCCAGTGTTTCCTGCATCATCTGTAGATGAGCAGTTCACAGTGGTGTCCCCTATCAGGAATGTATCTCCGGATGAATGGGAGCAAATCACATCTACAGGATCATCCACATTATCAGTTGCAGTTGAAGTCAGCACAACAGTAGATGATGAATCGAGTCCCTCATCCGTAGTAGAAGATATATTTGGGCAGTTCAGAGTAGGTGCTTCATCATCTGCAGATAAGAGAAATTCAGACTAATTACATCAATACATATTATCGATAATTGTATTATGTTTGCCTCTTTTGAGGTGATAATATCTTGAAAGAGAAGAGATATAGAGTCGAGAAACTAAATGTTAGATACATTTCATTTCATGACCAGGAAGTCTTTCCATGATTCTAAATGTTAAATGAAGTAAAAAAATCCAGAAAACTATGAATTTTAGAACACATTCTAAGTCATTACGATTTATCTTTCAGAAGAATTAAAATATCCCAAAATCCCAAGCTCGTTCGGTGACAGAACTTTTAGATATAAAGAATAATCACATTCACACCTATTACTGTGACAATGAGAAGACAAGTGCCAGTGTTTCCTGCATCATCTGTAGATGAGCAGTTCACAGTGGTGTCCCCTATCAGGAATGTATCTCCGGATGAATGGGAGCAAATCACATCTACAGGATCATCCACATTATCAGTTGCAGTTGAAGTCAGCACAACAGTAGATGATGAATCGAGTCCCTCATCCGTAGTAGAAGATATATTTGGGCAGTTCAGAGTAGGTGCTTCATCATCTGCAGATAAGAGAAATTCAGACTAATTACATCAATACATATTATCGATAATTGTATTATGTTTGCCTCTTTTGAGGTGATAATATCTTGAAAGAGAAGAGATATAGAGTCGAGAAACTAAATGTTAGATACATTTCATTTCATGACCAGGAAGTCTTTCCATGATTCTAAATGTTAAATGAAGTAAAAAATCCAGAAAACTATGAATTTTAGAACACATTCTAAGTCATTACGATTTATCTTTCAGAAGAATTAAAATATCCCAAAATCCCAAGCTCGTTCGGTGACAGAACTTTTAGATATAAAGAATAATCACATTCACACCTATTACTGTGACAATGAGAAGACAAGTGCCAGTGTTTCCTGCATCATCTGTAGATGAGCAGTTCACAGTGGTGTCCCCTATCAGGAATGTATCTCCGGATGAATGGGAGCAAATCACATCTACAGGATCATCCACATTATCAGTTGCAGTTGAAGTCAGCACAACAGTAGATGATGAATCGAGTCCCTCATCCGTAGTAGAAGATATATTTGGGCAGTTCAGAGTAGGTGCTTCATCATCTGCAGATAAGAGAAATTCAGACTAATTACATCAATACATATTATCGATAATTGTATTATGTTTGCCTCTTTTGAGGTGATAATATCTTGAAAGAGAAGAGATATAGAGTCGAGAAACTAAATGTTAGATACATTTCATTTCATGACCAGGAAGTCTTTCCATGATTCTAAATGTTAAATGAAGTAAAAAATCCAGAAAACTATGAATTTTAGAACACATTCTAAGTCATTACGATTTATCTTTCAGAAGAATTAAAATATCCCAAAATCCCAAGCTCGTTCGGAGACAGAACTTTTAGATATAAAGAATAATCACATTCACACCTATTACTGTGACAATGAGAAGACAAGTGCCAGTGTTTCCTGCATCATCTGTAGATGAGCAGTTCACAGTGGTGTCCCCTATCAGGAATGTATCTCCGGATGAATGGGAGCAAATCACATCTACAGGATCATCCACATTATCAGTTGCAGTTGAAGTCAGCACAACAGTAGATGATGAATCGAGTCCCTCATCCGTAGTAGAAGATATATTTGGGCAGTTCAGAGTAGGTGCTTCATCATCTGCAGATAAGAGAAATTCAGACTAATTACATCAATACATATTATCGATAATTGTATTATGTTTGCCTCTTTTGAGGTGATAATATCTTGAAAGAGAAGAGATATAGAGTCGAGAAACTAAATGTTAGATACATTTCATTTCATGACCAGGAAGTCTTTCCATGATTCTAAATGTTAAATGAAGTAAAAAATCCCGAAAACTATGAATTTTAGAACACATTCTAAGTCATTACGATTTATCTTTCAGAAGAATTAAAATATCCCAAAATCCCAAGCTCGTTCGGTGACAGAACTTTTAGATATAAAGAATAATCACATTCACACCTATTACTGTGACAATGAGAAGACAAGTGCCAGTGTTTCCTGCATCATCTATAGATGAGCAGTTCACAGTGGTGTCCCCTATCAGGAATGTATCTCCGGATGAATGGGAGCAAATCACATCTACAGGATCATCCACATTATCAGTTGCAGTTGAAGTCAGCACAACAGTAGATGATGAATCGAGTCCCTCATCCGTAGTAGAAGATATATTTGGGCAGTTCAGAGTAGGTGCTTCATCATCTGCAGATAAGAGAAATTCAGACTAATTACATCAATACATATTATCGATAATTGTATTATGTTTGCCTCTTTTGAGGTGATAATATCTTGAAAGAGAAGAGATATAGAGTCGAGAAACTAAATGTTAGATACATTTCATTTCATGACCAGGAAGTCTTTCCATGATTCTAAATGTTAAATGAAGTAAAAAATCCAGAAAACTATGAATTTTAGAACACATTCTAAGTCATTACGATTTATCTTTCAGAAGAATTAAAATATCCCAAAATCCCAAGCTCGTTCGGTGACAGAACTTTTAGATATAAAGCATAATCACATTCACACCTATTACTGTGACAATGAGAAGACAAGTGCCAGTGTTTCCTGCAGCATCTGTAGATGAGCAGTTCACAGTGGTGTCCCCTATCAGGAATGTATCTCCGGATGAATGGGAGCAAATCACATCTACAGGATCATCCACATTATCAGTTGCAGTTGAAGTCAGCACAACAGTAGATGATGAATCGAGTCCCTCATCCGTAGTAGAAGATATATTTGGGCAGTTCAGAGTAGGTGCTTCATCATCTGCAGATAAGAGAAATTCAGACTAATTACATCAATACATATTATCGATAATTGTATTATGTTTGCCTCTTTTGAGGTGATAATATCTTGAAAGAGAAGAGATATAGAGTCGAGAAACTAAATGTTAGATACATTTCATTTCATGACCAGGAAGTCTTTCCATGATTCTAAATGTTAAATGAAGTAAAAAATCCCGAAAACTATGAATTTTAGAACACATTCTAAGTCATTACGATTTATCTTTCAGAAGAATTAAAATATCCCAAAATCCCAAGCTCGTTCGGTGACAGAACTTTTAGATATAAAGAATAATCACATTCACACCTATTACTGTGACAATGAGAAGACAAGTGCCAGTGTTTCCTGCATCATCTGTAGATGAGCAGTTCACAGTGGTGTCCCCTATCAGGAATGTATCTCCGGATGAATGGGAGCAAATCACATCTACAGGATCATCCACATTATCAGTTGCAGTTGAAGTCAGCACAACAGTAGATGATGAATCGAGTCCCTCATCCGTAGTAGAAGATATATTTGGGCAGTTCAGAGTAGGTGCTTCATCATCTGCAGATAAGAGAAATTCAGACTAATTACATCAATACATATTATCGATAATTGTATTATGTTTGCCTCTTTTGAGGTGATAATATCTTGAAAGAGAAGAGATATAGAGTCGAGAAACTAAATGTTAGATACATTTCATTTCATGACCAGGAAGTCTTTCCATGATTCTAAATGTTAAATGAAGTAAAAAATCCAGAAAACTATGAATTTTAGAACACATTCTAAGTCATTACGATTTATCTTTCAGAAGAATTAAAATATCCCAAAATCCCAAGCTCGTTCGGTGACAGAACTTTTAGATATAAAGAATAATCACATTCACACCTATTACTGTGACAATGAGAAGACAAGTGCCAGTGTTTCCTGCATCATCTGTAGATGAGCAGTTCACAGTGGTGTCCCCTATCAGGAATGTATCTCCGGATGAATGGGAGCAAATCACATCTACAGGATCATCCACATTATCAGTTGCAGTTGAAGTCAGCACAACAGTAGATGATGAATCGAGTCCCTCATCCGTAGTAGAAGATATATTTGGGCAGTTCAGAGTAGGTGCTTCATCATCTGCAGATAAGAGAAATTCAGACTAATTACATCAATACATATTATCGATAATTGTATTATGTTTGCCTCTTTTGAGGTGATAATATCTTGAAAGAGAAGAGATATAGAGTCGAGAAACTAAATGTTAGATACATTTCATTTCATGACCAGGAAGTCTTTCCATGATTCTAAATGTTAAATGAAGTAAAAAATCCAGAAAACTATGAATTTTAGAACACATTCTAAGTCATTACGATTTATCTTTCAGAAGAATTAAAATATCCCAAAATCCCAAGCTCGTTCGGTGACAGAACTTTTAGATATAAAGAATAATCACATTCACACCTATTACTGTGACAATGAGAAGACAAGTGCCAGTGTTTCCTGCATCATCTGTAGATGAGCAGTTCACAGTGGTGTCCCCTATCAGGAATGTATCTCCGGATGAATGGGAGCAAATCACATCTACAGGATCATCCACATTATCAGTTGCAGTTGAAGTCAGCACAACAGTAGATGATGAATCGAGTCCCTCATCCGTAGTAGAAGATATATTTGGGCAGTTCAGAGTAGGTGCTTCATCATCTGCAGATAAGAGAAATTCAGACTAATTACATCAATACATATTATCGATAATTGTATTATGTTTGCCTCTTTTGAGGTGATAATATCTTGAAAGAGAAGAGATATAGAGTCGAGAAACTAAATGTTAGATACATTTCATTTCATGACCAGGAAGTCTTTCCATGATTCTAAATGTTAAATGAAGTAAAAAATCCCGAAAACTATGAATTTTAAAACACATTCTAATTCATTACGATTTATCTTTCAGAAGAATTAAAATATCCCAAAATCCCAAGCTCGTTCGGTGACAGAACTTTTAGATATAAAGAATAATCACATTCACACCTATTACTGTGACAATGAGAAGACAAGTGCCAGTGTTTCCTGCATCATCTGTAGATGAGCAGTTCACAGTGGTGTCCCCTATCAGGAATGTATCTCCGGATGAATGGGAGCAAATCACATCTACAGGATTATCCACATTATCAGTTGCAGTTGAAGTCAGCACAACAGTAGATGATGAATCGAGTCCCTCATCCGTAGTAGAAGATATATTTGGGCAGTTCAGAGTAGGTGCTTCATCATCTGCAGATAAGAGAAATTCAGACTAATTACATCAATACATATTATCGATAATTGTATTATGTTTGCCTCTTTTGAGGTGATAATATCTTGAAAGAGAAGAGATATAGAGTCGAGAAACTAAATGTTAGATACATTTCATTTCATGACCAGGAAGTCTTTCCATGATTCTAAATGTTAAATGAAGTAAAAAATCCCGAAAACTATGAATTTTAGAACACATTCTAATTCATTACGATTTATCTTTCAGAAGAATTAAAATATCCCAAAATCCCAAGCTCGTTCGGTGACAGAACTTTTAGATATAAAGAATAATCACATTCACACCTATTACTGTGACAATGAGAAGACAAGTGCCAGTGTTTCCTGCATCATCTATAGATGAGCAGTTCACAGTGGTGTCCCCTATCAGGAACGTATCTCCGGATGAATGGGAGCAAATCACATCTACAGGATTATCCACATTATCAGTTGCAGTTGAAGTCAGCACAACAGTAGATGATGAATCGAGTCCCTCATCCGTAGTAGAAGATATATTTGGGCAGTTCAGAGTAGGTGCTTCATCATCTGCAGATAAGAAAAATTCAGACTAATTACATCAATACATATTATCGAGAATTGTATTGTGTTTGCCTCTTTTAAGGTGATAATATCTTGAAAAAGAAGAGATATAGAGTCGAGAAACTAAATGTTAGATACATTTCATTTCATGACCAGGAAGTCTTTCCATGATTCTAAATGTTAAATGAAGTAAAAAATCCAGAAAACTATGAATTTTAGAACACATTCTAAGTCATTACGATTTATCTTTCAGAAGAATTAAAATATCCCAAAATCCCAAGCTCGTTCGGTGACAGAACTTTTAGATATAAAGAATAATCACATTCACACCTATTACTGTGACAATGAGAAGACAAGTGCCAGTGTTTCCTGCATCATCTGTAGATGAGCAGTTCACAGTGGTGTCCCCTATCAGGAATGTATCTCCGGATGAATGGGAGCAAATCACATCTACAGGATCATCCACATTATCAGTTGCAGTTGAAGTCAGCACAACAGTAGATGATGAATCGAGTCCCTCATCCGTAGTAGAAGATATATTTGGGCAGTTCAGAGTAGGTGCTTCATCATCTGCAGATAAGAGAAATTCAGACTAATTACATCAATACATATTATCGATAATTGTATTATGTTTGCCTCTTTTGAGGTGATAATATCTTGAAAGAGAAGAGATATAGAGTCGAGAAACTAAATGTTAGATACATTTCATTTCATGACCAGGAAGTCTTTCCATGATTCTAAATGTTAAATGAAGTAAAAAATCCAGAAAACTATGAATTTTAGAACACATTCTAAGTCATTACGATTTATCTTTCAGAAGAATTAAAATATCCCAAAATCCCAAGCTCGTTCGGTGACAGAACTTTTAGATATAAAGAATAATCACATTCACACCTATTACTGTGACAATGAGAAGACAAGTGCCAGTGTTTCCTGCATCATCTGTAGATGAGCAGTTCACAGTGGTGTCCCCTATCAGGAATGTATCTCCGGATGAATGGGAGCAAATCACATCTACAGGATCATCCACATTATCAGTTGCAGTTGAAGTCAGCACAACAGTAGATGATGAATCGAGTCCCTCATCCGTAGTAGAAGATATATTTGGGCAGTTCAGAGTAGGTGCTTCATCATCTGCAGATAAGAGAAATTCAGACTAATTACATCAATACATATTATCGATAATTGTATTATGTTTGCCTCTTTTGAGGTGATAATATCTTGAAAGAGAAGAGATATAGAGTCGAGAAACTAAATGTTAGATACATTTCATTTCATGACCAGGAAGTCTTTCCATGATTCTAAATGTTAAATGAAGTAAAAAATCCAGAAAACTATGAATTTTAGAACACATTCTAAGTCATTACGATTTATCTTTCAGAAGAATTAAAATATCCCAAAATCCCAAGCTCGTTCGGTGACAGAACTTTTAGATATAAAGAATAATCACATTCACACCTATTACTGTGACAATGAGAAGACAAGTGCCAGTGTTTCCTGCATCATCTGTAGATGAGCAGTTCACAGTGGTGTCCCCTATCAGGAATGTATCTCCGGATGAATGGGAGCAAATCACATCTACAGGATCATCCACATTATCAGTTGCAGTTGAAGTCAGCACAACAGTAGATGATGAATCGAGTCCCTCATCCGTAGTAGAAGATATATTTGGGCAGTTCAGAGTAGGTGCTTCATCATCTGCAGATAAGAGAAATTCAGACTAATTACATCAATACATATTATCGATAATTGTATTATGTTTGCCTCTTTTGAGGTGATAATATCTTGAAAGAGAAGAGATATAGAGTCGAGAAACTAAATGTTAGATACATTTCATTTCATGACCAGGAAGTCTTTCCATGATTCTAAATGTTAAATGAAGTAAAAAATCCAGAAAACTATGAATTTTAGAACACATTCTAAGTCATTACGATTTATCTTTCAGAAGAATTAAAATATCCCAAAATCCCAAGCTCGTTCGGTGACAGAACTTTTAGATATAAAGAATAATCACATTCACACCTATTACTGTGACAATGAGAAGACAAGTGCCAGTGTTTCCTGCATCATCTGTAGATGAGCAGTTCACAGTGGTGTCCCCTATCAGGAATGTATCTCCGGATGAATGGGAGCAAATCACATCTACAGGATCATCCACATTATCAGTTGCAGTTGAAGTCAGCACAACAGTAGATGATGAATCGAGTCCCTCATCCGTAGTAGAAGATATATTTGGGCAGTTCAGAGTAGGTGCTTCATCATCTGCAGATAAGAGAAATTCAGACTAATTACATCAATACATATTATCGATAATTGTATTATGTTTGCCTCTTTTGAGGTGATAATATCTTGAAAGAGAAGAGATATAGAGTCGAGAAACTAAATGTTAGATACATTTCATTTCATGACCAGGAAGTCTTTCCATGATTCTAAATGTTAAATGAAGTAAAAAAATCCAGAAAACTATGAATTTTAGAACACATTCTAAGTCATTACGATTTATCTTTCAGAAGAATTAAAATATCCCAAAATCCCAAGCTCGTTCGGTGACAGAACTTTTAGATATAAAGAATAATCACATTCACACCTATTACTGTGACAATGAGAAGACAAGTGCCAGTGTTTCCTGCATCATCTATAGATGAGCAGTTCACAGTGGTGTCCCCTATCAGGAATGTATCTCCGGATGAATGGGAGCAAATCACATCTACAGGATCATCCACATTATCAGTTGCAGTTGAAGTCAGCACAACAGTAGATGATGAATCGAGTCCCTCATCCGTAGTAGAAGATATATTTGGGCAGTTCAGAGTAGGTGCTTCATCATCTGCAGATAAGAGAAATTCAGACTAATTACATCAATACATATTATCGATAATTGTATTATGTTTGCCTCTTTTGAGGTGATAATATCTTGAAAGAGAAGAGATATAGAGTCGAGAAACTAAATGTTAGATACATTTCATTTCATGACCAGGAAGTCTTTCCATGATTCTAAATGTTAAATGAAGTAAAAAATCCAGAAAACTATGAATTTTAGAACACATTCTAAGTCATTACGATTTATCTTTCAGAAGAATTAAAATATCCCAAAATCCCAAGCTCGTTCGGTGACAGAACTTTTAGATATAAAGCATAATCACATTCACACCTATTACTGTGACAATGAGAAGACAAGTGCCAGTGTTTCCTGCAGCATCTGTAGATGAGCAGTTCACAGTGGTGTCCCCTATCAGGAATGTATCTCCGGATGAATGGGAGCAAATCACATCTACAGGATCATCCACATTATCAGTTGCAGTTGAAGTCAGCACAACAGTAGATGATGAATCGAGTCCCTCATCCGTAGTAGAAGATATATTTGGGCAGTTCAGAGTAGGTGCTTCATCATCTGCAGATAAGAGAAATTCAGACTAATTACATCAATACATATTATCGATAATTGTATTATGTTTGCCTCTTTTGAGGTGATAATATCTTGAAAGAGAAGAGATATAGAGTCGAGAAACTAAATGTTAGATACATTTCATTTCATGACCAGGAAGTCTTTCCATGATTCTAAATGTTAAATGAAGTAAAAAATCCAGAAAACTATGAATTTTAGAACACATTCTAAGTCATTACGATTTATCTTTCAGAAGAATTAAAATATCCCAAAATCCCAAGCTCGTTCGGTGACAGAACTTTTAGATATAAAGAATAATCACATTCACACCTATTACTGTGACAATGAGAAGACAAGTGCCAGTGTTTCCTGCATCATCTGTAGATGAGCAGTTCACAGTGGTGTCCCCTATCAGGAATGTATCTCCGGATGAATGGGAGCAAATCACATCTACAGGATCATCCACATTATCAGTTGCAGTTGAAGTCAGCACAACAGTAGATGATGAATCGAGTCCCTCATCCGTAGTAGAAGATATATTTGGGCAGTTCAGAGTAGGTGCTTCATCATCTGCAGATAAGAGAAATCCAGACTAATTACATCAATACATATTATCGATAATTGTATTATGTTTGCCTCTTTTGAGGTGATAATATCTTGAAAGAGAAGAGATATAGAGTCGAGAAACTAAATGTTAGATACATTTCATTTCATGACCAGGAAGTCTTTCCATGATTCTAAATGTTAAATGAAGTAAAAAATCCCGAAAACTATGAATTTTAGAACACATTCTAATTCATTACGATTTATCTTTCAGAAGAATTAAAATATCCCAAAATCCCAAGCTCGTTCGGTGACAGAACTTTTAGATATAAAGAATAATCACATTCACACCTATTACTGTGACAATGAGAAGACAAGTGCCAGTGTTTCCTGCATCATCTGTAGATGAGCAGTTCACAGTGGTGTCCCCTATCAGGAATGTATCTCCGGATGAATGGGAGCAAATCACATCTACAGGATTATCCACATTATCAGTTGCAGTTGAAGTCAGCACAACAGTAGATGATGAATCGAGTCCCTCATCCGTAGTAGAAGATATATTTGGGCAGTTCAGAGTAGGTGCTTCATCATCTGCAGATAAGAAAAATTCAGACTAATTACATCAATACATATTATCGAGAATTGTATTATGTTTGCCTCTTTTAAGGTGATAATATCTTGAAAAAGAAGAGATATAGAGTCGAGAAACTAAATGTTAGATACATTTCATTTCATGACCAGGAAGTCTTTCCATGATTCTAAATGTTAAATGAAGTAAAAAATCCAGAAAACTATGAATTTTAGAACACATTCTAAGTCATTACGATTTATCTTTCAGAAGAATTAAAATATCCCAAAATCCCAAGCTCGTTCGGTGACAGAACTTTTAGATATAAAGAATAATCACATTCACACCTATTACTGTGACAATGAGAAGACAAGTGCCAGTGTTTCCTGCATCATCTGTAGATGAGCAGTTCACAGTGGTGTCCCCTATCAGGAATGTATCTCCGGATGAATGGGAGCAAATCACATCTACAGGATCATCCACATTATCAGTTGCAGTTGAAGTCAGCACAACAGTAGATGATGAATCGAGTCCCTCATCCGTAGTAGAAGATATATTTGGGCAGTTCAGAGTAGGTGCTTCATCATCTGCAGATAAGAGAAATTCAGACTAATTACATCAATACATATTATCGATAATTGTATTATGTTTGCCTCTTTTGAGGTGATAATATCTTGAAAGAGAAGAGATATAGAGTCGAGAAACTAAATGTTAGATACATTTCATTTCATGACCAGGAAGTCTTTCCATGATTCTAAATGTTAAATGAAGTAAAAAATCCAGAAAACTATGAATTTTAGAACACATTCTAAGTCATTACGATTTATCTTTCAGAAGAATTAAAATATCCCAAAATCCCAAGCTCGTTCGGTGACAGAACTTTTAGATATAAAGAATAATCACATTCACACCTATTACTGTGACAATGAGAAGACAAGTGCCAGTGTTTCCTGCATCATCTGTAGATGAGCAGTTCACAGTGGTGTCCCCTATCAGGAATGTATCTCCGGATGAATGGGAGCAAATCACATCTACAGGATCATCCACATTATCAGTTGCAGTTGAAGTCAGCACAACAGTAGATGATGAATCGAGTCCCTCATCCGTAGTAGAAGATATATTTGGGCAGTTCAGAGTAGGTGCTTCATCATCTGCAGATAAGAGAAATTCAGACTAATTACATCAATACATATTATCGATAATTGTATTATGTTTGCCTCTTTTGAGGTGATAATATCTTGAAAGAGAAGAGATATAGAGTCGAGAAACTAAATGTTAGATACATTTCATTTCATGACCAGGAAGTCTTTCCATGATTCTAAATGTTAAATGAAGTAAAAAATCCCGAAAACTATGAATTTTAGAACACATTCTAAGTCATTACGATTTATCTTTCAGAAGAATTAAAATATCCCAAAATCCCAAGCTCGTTCGGTGACAGAACTTTTAGATATAAAGAATAATCACATTCACACCTATTACTGTGACAATGAGAAGACAAGTGCCAGTGTTTCCTGCATCATCTATAGATGAGCAGTTCACAGTGGTGTCCCCTATCAGGAATGTATCTCCGGATGAATGGGAGCAAATCACATCTACAGGATCATCCACATTATCAGTTGCAGTTGAAGTCAGCACAACAGTAGATGATGAATCGAGTCCCTCATCCGTAGTAGAAGATATATTTGGGCAGTTCAGAGTAGGTGCTTCATCATCTGCAGATAAGAGAAATTCAGACTAATTACATCAATACATATTATCGATAATTGTATTATGTTTGCCTCTTTTGAGGTGATAATATCTTGAAAGAGAAGAGATATAGAGTCGAGAAACTAAATGTTAGATACATTTCATTTCATGACCAGGAAGTCTTTCCATGATTCTAAATGTTAAATGAAGTAAAAAATCCAGAAAACTATGAATTTTAGAACACATTCTAAGTCATTACGATTTATCTTTCAGAAGAATTAAAATATCCCAAAATCCCAAGCTCGTTCGGTGACAGAACTTTTAGATATAAAGCATAATCACATTCACACCTATTACTGTGACAATGAGAAGACAAGTGCCAGTGTTTCCTGCAGCATCTGTAGATGAGCAGTTCACAGTGGTGTCCCCTATCAGGAATGTATCTCCGGATGAATGGGAGCAAATCACATCTACAGGATCATCCACATTATCAGTTGCAGTTGAAGTCAGCACAACAGTAGATGATGAATCGAGTCCCTCATCCGTAGTAGAAGATATATTTGGGCAGTTCAGAGTAGGTGCTTCATCATCTGCAGATAAGAGAAATTCAGACTAATTACATCAATACATATTATCGATAATTGTATTATGTTTGCCTCTTTTGAGGTGATAATATCTTGAAAGAGAAGAGATATAGAGTCGAGAAACTAAATGTTAGATACATTTCATTTCATGACCAGGAAGTCTTTCCATGATTCTAAATGTTAAATGAAGTAAAAAATCCAGAAAACTATGAATTTTAGAACACATTCTAAGTCATTACGATTTATCTTTCAGAAGAATTAAAATATCCCAAAATCCCAAGCTCGTTCGGTGACAGAACTTTTAGATATAAAGAATAATCACATTCACACCTATTACTGTGACAATGAGAAGACAAGTGCCAGTGTTTCCTGCATCATCTGTAGATGAGCAGTTCACAGTGGTGTCCCCTATCAGGAATGTATCTCCGGATGAATGGGAGCAAATCACATCTACAGGATCATCCACATTATCAGTTGCAGTTGAAGTCAGCACAACAGTAGATGATGAATCGAGTCCCTCATCCGTAGTAGAAGATATATTTGGGCAGTTCAGAGTAGGTGCTTCATCATCTGCAGATAAGAGAAATCCAGACTAATTACATCAATACATATTATCGATAATTGTATTATGTTTGCCTCTTTTGAGGTGATAATATCTTGAAAGAGAAGAGATATAGAGTCGAGAAACTAAATGTTAGATACATTTCATTTCATGACCAGGAAGTCTTTCCATGATTCTAAATGTTAAATGAAGTAAAAAATCCCGAAAACTATGAATTTTAGAACACATTCTAATTCATTACGATTTATCTTTCAGAAGAATTAAAATATCCCAAAATCCCAAGCTCGTTCGGTGACAGAACTTTTAGATATAAAGAATAATCACATTCACACCTATTACTGTGACAATGAGAAGACAAGTGCCAGTGTTTCCTGCATCATCTGTAGATGAGCAGTTCACAGTGGTGTCCCCTATCAGGAATGTATCTCCGGATGAATGGGAGCAAATCACATCTACAGGATTATCCACATTATCAGTTGCAGTTGAAGTCAGCACAACAGTAGATGATGAATCGAGTCCCTCATCCGTAGTAGAAGATATATTTGGGCAGTTCAGAGTAGGTGCTTCATCATCTGCAGATAAGAAAAATTCAGACTAATTACATCAATACATATTATCGAGAATTGTATTATGTTTGCCTCTTTTAAGGTGATAATATCTTGAAAAAGAAGAGATATAGAGTCGAGAAACTAAATGTTAGATACATTTTATTTCATGACCAGGAAGTCTTTCCATGATTCTAAATGTTAAATGAAGTAAAAAATCCAGAAAACTATGAATTTTAGAACACATTCTAAGTCATTACGATTTATCTTTCAGAAGAATTAAAATATCCCAAAATCCCAAGCTCGTTCGGTGACAGAACTTTTAGATATAAAGAATAATCACATTCACACCTATTACTGTGACAATGAGAAGACAAGTGCCAGTGTTTCCTGCATCATCTGTAGATGAGCAGTTCACAGTGGTGTCCCCTATCAGGAATGTATCTCCGGATGAATGGGAGCAAATCACATCTACAGGATCATCCACATTATCAGTTGCAGTTGAAGTCAGCACAACAGTAGATGATGAATCGAGTCCCTCATCCGTAGTAGAAGATATATTTGGGCAGTTCAGAGTAGGTGCTTCATCATCTGCAGATAAGAGAAATTCAGACTAATTACATCAATACATATTATCGATAATTGTATTATGTTTGCCTCTTTTGAGGTGATAATATCTTGAAAGAGAAGAGATATAGAGTCGAGAAACTAAATGTTAGATACATTTCATTTCATGACCAGGAAGTCTTTCCATGATTCTAAATGTTAAATGAAGTAAAAAATCCAGAAAACTATGAATTTTAGAACACATTCTAAGTCATTACGATTTATCTTTCAGAAGAATTAAAATATCCCAAAATCCCAAGCTCGTTCGGTGACAGAACTTTTAGATATAAAGAATAATCACATTCACACCTATTACTGTGACAATGAGAAGACAAGTGCCAGTGTTTCCTGCATCATCTGTAGATGAGCAGTTCACAGTGGTGTCCCCTATCAGGAATGTATCTCCGGATGAATGGGAGCAAATCACATCTACAGGATTATCCACATTATCAGTTGCAGTTGAAGTCAGCACAACAGTAGATGATGAATCGAGTCCCTCATCCGTAGTAGAAGATATATTTGGGCAGTTCAGAGTAGGTGCTTCATCATCTGCAGATAAGAAAAATTCAGACTAATTACATCAATACATATTATCGAGAATTGTATTATGTTTGCCTCTTTTAAGGTGATAATATCTTGAAAAAGAAGAGATATAGAGTCGAGAAACTAAATGTTAGATACATTTTATTTCATGACCAGGAAGTCTTTCCATGATTCTAAATGTTAAATGAAGTAAAAAATCCAGAAAACTATGAATTTTAGAACACATTCTAAGTCATTACGATTTATCTTTCAGAAGAATTAAAATATCCCAAAATCCCAAGCTCGTTCGGTGACAGAACTTTTAGATATAAAGAATAATCACATTCACACCTATTACTGTGACAATGAGAAGACAAGTGCCAGTGTTTCCTGCATCATCTGTAGATGAGCAGTTCACAGTGGTGTCCCCTATCAGGAATGTATCTCCGGATGAATGGGAGCAAATCACATCTACAGGATCATCCACATTATCAGTTGCAGTTGAAGTCAGCACAACAGTAGATGATGAATCGAGTCCCTCATCCGTAGTAGAAGATATATTTGGGCAGTTCAGAGTAGGTGCTTCATCATCTGCAGATAAGAGAAATTCAGACTAATTACATCAATACATATTATCGATAATTGTATTATGTTTGCCTCTTTTGAGGTGATAATATCTTGAAAGAGAAGAGATATAGAGTCGAGAAACTAAATGTTAGATACATTTCATTTCATGACCAGGAAGTCTTTCCATGATTCTAAATGTTAAATGAAGTAAAAAATCCAGAAAACTATGAATTTTAGAACACATTCTAAGTCATTACGATTTATCTTTCAGAAGAATTAAAATATCCCAAAATCCCAAGCTCGTTCGGTGACAGAACTTTTAGATATAAAGAATAATCACATTCACACCTATTACTGTGACAATGAGAAGACAAGTGCCAGTGTTTCCTGCATCATCTGTAGATGAGCAGTTCACAGTGGTGTCCCCTATCAGGAATGTATCTCCGGATGAATGGGAGCAAATCACATCTACAGGATCATCCACATTATCAGTTGCAGTTGAAGTCAGCACAACAGTAGATGATGAATCGAGTCCCTCATCCGTAGTAGAAGATATATTTGGGCAGTTCAGAGTAGGTGCTTCATCATCTGCAGATAAGAGAAATTCAGACTAATTACATCAATACATATTATCGATAATTGTATTATGTTTGCCTCTTTTGAGGTGATAATATCTTGAAAGAGAAGAGATATAGAGTCGAGAAACTAAATGTTAGATACATTTCATTTCATGACCAGGAAGTCTTTCCATGATTCTAAATGTTAAATGAAGTAAAAAATCCAGAAAACTATGAATTTTAGAACACATTCTAAGTCATTACGATTTATCTTTCAGAAGAATTAAAATATCCCAAAATCCCAAGCTCGTTCGGTGACAGAACTTTTAGATATAAAGAATAATCACATTCACACCTATTACTGTGACAATGAGAAGACAAGTGCCAGTGTTTCCTGCATCATCTGTAGATGAGCAGTTCACAGTGGTGTCCCCTATCAGGAATGTATCTCCGGATGAATGGGAGCAAATCACATCTACAGGATCATCCACATTATCAGTTGCAGTTGAAGTCAGCACAACAGTAGATGATGAATCGAGTCCCTCATCCGTAGTAGAAGATATATTTGGGCAGTTCAGAGTAGGTGCTTCATCATCTGCAGATAAGAGAAATTCAGACTAATTACATCAATACATATTATCGATAATTGTATTATGTTTGCCTCTTTTGAGGTGATAATATCTTGAAAGAGAAGAGATATAGAGTCGAGAAACTAAATGTTAGATACATTTCATTTCATGACCAGGAAGTCTTTCCATGATTCTAAATGTTAAATGAAGTAAAAAATCCAGAAAACTATGAATTTTAGAACACATTCTAAGTCATTACGATTTATCTTTCAGAAGAATTAAAATATCCCAAAATCCCAAGCTCGTTCGGTGACAGAACTTTTAGATATAAAGAATAATCACATTCACACCTATTACTGTGACAATGAGAAGACAAGTGCCAGTGTTTCCTGCATCATCTGTAGATGAGCAGTTCACAGTGGTGTCCCCTATCAGGAATGTATCTCCGGATGAATGGGAGCAAATCACATCTACAGGATCATCCACATTATCAGTTGCAGTTGAAGTCAGCACAACAGTAGATGATGAATCGAGTCCCTCATCCGTAGTAGAAGATATATTTGGGCAGTTCAGAGTAGGTGCTTCATCATCTGCAGATAAGAGAAATTCAGACTAATTACATCAATACATATTATCGATAATTGTATTATGTTTGCCTCTTTTGAGGTGATAATATCTTGAAAGAGAAGAGATATAGAGTCGAGAAACTAAATGTTAGATACATTTCATTTCATGACCAGGAAGTCTTTCCATGATTCTAAATGTTAAATGAAGTAAAAAATCCCGAAAACTATGAATTTTAGAACACATTCTAAGTCATTACGATTTATCTTTCAGAAGAATTAAAATATCCCAAAATCCCAAGCTCGTTCGGTGACAGAACTTTTAGATATAAAGAATAATCACATTCACACCTATTACTGTGACAATGAGAAGACAAGTGCCAGTGTTTCCTGCATCATCTATAGATGAGCAGTTCACAGTGGTGTCCCCTATCAGGAATGTATCTCCGGATGAATGGGAGCAAATCACATCTACAGGATCATCCACATTATCAGTTGCAGTTGAAGTCAGCACAACAGTAGATGATGAATCGAGTCCCTCATCCGTAGTAGAAGATATATTTTGGCAGTTCAGAGTAGGTGCTTCATCATCTGCAGATAAGAGAAATTCAGACTAATTACATCAATACATATTATCGATAATTGTATTATGTTTGCCTCTTTTGAGGTGATAATATCTTGAAAGAGAAGAGATATAGAGTCGAGAAACTAAATGTTAGATACATTTCATTTCATGACCAGGAAGTCTTTCCATGATTCTAAATGTTAAATGAAGTAAAAAATCCAGAAAACTATGAATTTTAGAACACATTCTAAGTCATTACGATTTATCTTTCAGAAGAATTAAAATATCCCAAAATCCCAAGCTCGTTCGGTGACAGAACTTTTAGATATAAAGCATAATCACATTCACACCTATTACTGTGACAATGAGAAGACAAGTGCCAGTGTTTCCTGCAGCATCTGTAGATGAGCAGTTCACAGTGGTGTCCCCTATCAGGAATGTATCTCCGGATGAATGGGAGCAAATCACATCTACAGGATCATCCACATTATCAGTTGCAGTTGAAGTCAGCACAACAGTAGATGATGAATCGAGTCCCTCATCCGTAGTAGAAGATATATTTGGGCAGTTCAGAGTAGGTGCTTCATCATCTGCAGATAAGAGAAATTCAGACTAATTACATCAATACATATTATCGATAATTGTATTATGTTTGCCTCTTTTGAGGTGATAATATCTTGAAAGAGAAGAGATATAGAGTCGAGAAACTAAATGTTAGATACATTTCATTTCATGACCAGGAAGTCTTTCCATGATTCTAAATGTTAAATGAAGTAAAAAATCCAGAAAACTATGAATTTTAGAACACATTCTAAGTCATTACGATTTATCTTTCAGAAGAATTAAAATATCCCAAAATCCCAAGCTCGTTCGGTGACAGAACTTTTAGATATAAAGAATAATCACATTCACACCTATTACTGTGACAATGAGAAGACAAGTGCCAGTGTTTCCTGCATCATCTGTAGATGAGCAGTTCACAGTGGTGTCCCCTATCAGGAATGTATCTCCGGATGAATGGGAGCAAATCACATCTACAGGATCATCCACATTATCAGTTGCAGTTGAAGTCAGCACAACAGTAGATGATGAATCGAGTCCCTCATCCGTAGTAGAAGATATATTTGGGCAGTTCAGAGTAGGTGCTTCATCATCTGCAGATAAGAGAAATCCAGACTAATTACATCAATACATATTATCGATAATTGTATTATGTTTGCCTCTTTTGAGGTGATAATATCTTGAAAGAGAAGAGATATAGAGTCGAGAAACTAAATGTTAGATACATTTCATTTCATGACCAGGAAGTCTTTCCATGATTCTAAATGTTAAATGAAGTAAAAAATCCCGAAAACTATGAATTTTAGAACACATTCTAATTCATTACGATTTATCTTTCAGAAGAATTAAAATATCCCAAAATCCCAAGCTCGTTCGGTGACAGAACTTTTAGATATAAAGAATAATCACATTCACACCTATTACTGTGACAATGAGAAGACAAGTGCCAGTGTTTCCTGCATCATCTGTAGATGAGCAGTTCACAGTGGTGTCCCCTATCAGGAATGTATCTCCGGATGAATGGGAGCAAATCACATCTACAGGATCATCCACATTATCAGTTGCAGTTGAAGTCAGCACAACAGTAGATGATGAATCGAGTCCCTCATCCGTAGTAGAAGATATATTTGGGCAGTTCAGAGTAGGTGCTTCATCATCTGCAGATAAGAGAAATTCAGACTAATTACATCAATACATATTATCGATAATTGTATTATGTTTGCCTCTTTTGAGGTGATAATATCTTGAAAGAGAAGAGATATAGAGTCGAGAAACTAAATGTTAGATACATTTCATTTCATGACCAGGAAGTCTTTCCATGATTCTAAATGTTAAATGAAGTAAAAAATCCAGAAAACTATGAATTTTAGAACACATTCTAAGTCATTACGATTTATCTTTCAGAAGAATTAAAATATCCCAAAATCCCAAGCTCGTTCGGTGACAGAACTTTTAGATATAAAGCATAATCACATTCACACCTATTACTGTGACAATGAGAAGACAAGTGCCAGTGTTTCCTGCATCATCTGTAGATGAGCAGTTCACAGTGGTGTCCCCTATCAGGAATGTATCTCCGGATGAATGGGAGCAAATCACATCTACAGGATCATCCACATTATCAGTTGCAGTTGAAGTCAGCACAACAGTAGATGATGAATCGAGTCCCTCATCCGTAGTAGAAGATATATTTGGGCAGTTCAGAGTAGGTGCTTCATCATCTGCAGATAAGAGAAATTCAGACTAATTACATCAATACATATTATCGATAATTGTATTATGTTTGCCTCTTTTGAGGTGATAATATCTTGAAAGAGAAGAGATATAGAGTCGAGAAACTAAATGTTAGATACATTTCATTTCATGACCAGGAAGTCTTTCCATGATTCTAAATGTTAAATGAAGTAAAAAATCCAGAAAACTATGAATTTTAGAACACATTCTAAGTCATTACGATTTATCTTTCAGAAGAATTAAAATATCCCAAAATCCCAAGCTCGTTCGGTGACAGAACTTTTAGATATAAAGAATAATCACATTCACACCTATTACTGTGACAATGAGAAGACAAGTGCCAGTGTTTCCTGCATCATCTGTAGATGAGCAGTTCACAGTGGTGTCCCCTATCAGGAATGTATCTCCGGATGAATGGGAGCAAATCACATCTACAGGATCATCCACATTATCAGTTGCAGTTGAAGTCAGCACAACAGTAGATGATGAATCGAGTCCCTCATCCGTAGTAGAAGATATATTTGGGCAGTTCAGAGTAGGTGCTTCATCATCTGCAGATAAGAGAAATTCAGACTAATTACATCAATACATATTATCGATAATTGTATTATGTTTGCCTCTTTTGAGGTGATAATATCTTGAAAGAGAAGAGATATAGAGTCGAGAAACTAAATGTTAGATACATTTCATTTCATGACCAGGAAGTCTTTCCATGATTCTAAATGTTAAATGAAGTAAAAAATCCAGAAAACTATGAATTTTAGAACACATTCTAAGTCATTACGATTTATCTTTCAGAAGAATTAAAATATCCCAAAATCCCAAGCTCGTTCGGTGACAGAACTTTTAGATATAAAGAATAATCACATTCACACCTATTACTGTGACAATGAGAAGACAAGTGCCAGTGTTTCCTGCATCATCTGTAGATGAGCAGTTCACAGTGGTGTCCCCTATCAGGAATGTATCTCCGGATGAATGGGAGCAAATCACATCTACAGGATCATCCACATTATCAGTTGCAGTTGAAGTCAGCACAACAGTAGATGATGAATCGAGTCCCTCATCCGTAGTAGAAGATATATTTGGGCAGTTCAGAGTAGGTGCTTCATCATCTGCAGATAAGAGAAATTCAGACTAATTACATCAATACATATTATCGATAATTGTATTATGTTTGCCTCTTTTGAGGTGATAATATCTTGAAAGAGAAGAGATATAGAGTCGAGAAACTAAATGTTAGATACATTTCATTTCATGACCAGGAAGTCTTTCCATGATTCTAAATGTTAAATGAAGTAAAAAATCCCGAAAACTATGAATTTTAGAACACATTCTAAGTCATTACGATTTATCTTTCAGAAGAATTAAAATATCCCAAAATCCCAAGCTCGTTCGGTGACAGAACTTTTAGATATAAAGAATAATCACATTCACACCTATTACTGTGACAATGAGAAGACAAGTGCCAGTGTTTCCTGCATCATCTATAGATGAGCAGTTCACAGTGGTGTCCCCTATCAGGAATGTATCTCCGGATGAATGGGAGCAAATCACATCTACAGGATCATCCACATTATCAGTTGCAGTTGAAGTCAGCACAACAGTAGATGATGAATCGAGTCCCTCATCCGTAGTAGAAGATATATTTTGGCAGTTCAGAGTAGGTGCTTCATCATCTGCAGATAAGAGAAATTCAGACTAATTACATCAATACATATTATCGATAATTGTATTATGTTTGCCTCTTTTGAGGTGATAATATCTTGAAAGAGAAGAGATATAGAGTCGAGAAACTAAATGTTAGATACATTTCATTTCATGACCAGGAAGTCTTTCCATGATTCTAAATGTTAAATGAAGTAAAAAATCCAGAAAACTATGAATTTTAGAACACATTCTAAGTCATTACGATTTATCTTTCAGAAGAATTAAAATATCCCAAAATCCCAAGCTCGTTCGGTGACAGAACTTTTAGATATAAAGCATAATCACATTCACACCTATTACTGTGACAATGAGAAGACAAGTGCCAGTGTTTCCTGCAGCATCTGTAGATGAGCAGTTCACAGTGGTGTCCCCTATCAGGAATGTATCTCCGGATGAATGGGAGCAAATCACATCTACAGGATCATCCACATTATCAGTTGCAGTTGAAGTCAGCACAACAGTAGATGATGAATCGAGTCCCTCATCCGTAGTAGAAGATATATTTGGGCAGTTCAGAGTAGGTGCTTCATCATCTGCAGATAAGAGAAATTCAGACTAATTACATCAATACATATTATCGATAATTGTATTATGTTTGCCTCTTTTGAGGTGATAATATCTTGAAAGAGAAGAGATATAGAGTCGAGAAACTAAATGTTAGATACATTTCATTTCATGACCAGGAAGTCTTTCCATGATTCTAAATGTTAAATGAAGTAAAAAATCCAGAAAACTATGAATTTTAGAACACATTCTAAGTCATTACGATTTATCTTTCAGAAGAATTAAAATATCCCAAAATCCCAAGCTCGTTCGGTGACAGAACTTTTAGATATAAAGAATAATCACATTCACACCTATTACTGTGACAATGAGAAGACAAGTGCCAGTGTTTCCTGCATCATCTGTAGATGAGCAGTTCACAGTGGTGTCCCCTATCAGGAATGTATCTCCGGATGAATGGGAGCAAATCACATCTACAGGATCATCCACATTATCAGTTGCAGTTGAAGTCAGCACAACAGTAGATGATGAATCGAGTCCCTCATCCGTAGTAGAAGATATATTTGGGCAGTTCAGAGTAGGTGCTTCATCATCTGCAGATAAGAGAAATCCAGACTAATTACATCAATACATATTATCGATAATTGTATTATGTTTGCCTCTTTTGAGGTGATAATATCTTGAAAGAGAAGAGATATAGAGTCGAGAAACTAAATGTTAGATACATTTCATTTCATGACCAGGAAGTCTTTCCATGATTCTAAATGTTAAATGAAGTAAAAAATCCCGAAAACTATGAATTTTAGAACACATTCTAATTCATTACGATTTATCTTTCAGAAGAATTAAAATATCCCAAAATCCCAAGCTCGTTCGGTGACAGAACTTTTAGATATAAAGAATAATCACATTCACACCTATTACTGTGACAATGAGAAGACAAGTGCCAGTGTTTCCTGCATCATCTGTAGATGAGCAGTTCACAGTGGTGTCCCCTATCAGGAATGTATCTCCGGATGAATGGGAGCAAATCACATCTACAGGATCATCCACATTATCAGTTGCAGTTGAAGTCAGCACAACAGTAGATGATGAATCGAGTCCCTCATCCGTAGTAGAAGATATATTTGGGCAGTTCAGAGTAGGTGCTTCATCATCTGCAGATAAGAGAAATTCAGACTAATTACATCAATACATATTATCGATAATTGTATTATGTTTGCCTCTTTTGAGGTGATAATATCTTGAAAGAGAAGAGATATAGAGTCGAGAAACTAAATGTTAGATACATTTCATTTCATGACCAGGAAGTCTTTCCATGATTCTAAATGTTAAATGAAGTAAAAAATCCAGAAAACTATGAATTTTAGAACACATTCTAAGTCATTACGATTTATCTTTCAGAAGAATTAAAATATCCCAAAATCCCAAGCTCGTTCGGTGACAGAACTTTTAGATATAAAGCATAATCACATTCACACCTATTACTGTGACAATGAGAAGACAAGTGCCAGTGTTTCCTGCATCATCTGTAGATGAGCAGTTCACAGTGGTGTCCCCTATCAGGAATGTATCTCCGGATGAATGGGAGCAAATCACATCTACAGGATCATCCACATTATCAGTTGCAGTTGAAGTCAGCACAACAGTAGATGATGAATCGAGTCCCTCATCCGTAGTAGAAGATATATTTGGGCAGTTCAGAGTAGGTGCTTCATCATCTGCAGATAAGAGAAATTCAGACTAATTACATCAATACATATTATCGATAATTGTATTATGTTTGCCTCTTTTGAGGTGATAATATCTTGAAAGAGAAGAGATATAGAGTCGAGAAACTAAATGTTAGATACATTTCATTTCATGACCAGGAAGTCTTTCCATGATTCTAAATGTTAAATGAAGTAAAAAATCCAGAAAACTATGAATTTTAGAACACATTCTAAGTCATTACGATTTATCTTTCAGAAGAATTAAAATATCCCAAAATCCCAAGCTCGTTCGGTGACAGAACTTTTAGATATAAAGAATAATCACATTCACACCTATTACTGTGACAATGAGAAGACAAGTGCCAGTGTTTCCTGCATCATCTGTAGATGAGCAGTTCACAGTGGTGTCCCCTATCAGGAATGTATCTCCGGATGAATGGGAGCAAATCACATCTACAGGATCATCCACATTATCAGTTGCAGTTGAAGTCAGCACAACAGTAGATGATGAATCGAGTCCCTCATCCGTAGTAGAAGATATATTTGGGCAGTTCAGAGTAGGTGCTTCATCATCTGCAGATAAGAGAAATTCAGACTAATTACATCAATACATATTATCGATAATTGTATTATGTTTGCCTCTTTTGAGGTGATAATATCTTGAAAGAGAAGAGATATAGAGTCGAGAAACTAAATGTTAGATACATTTCATTTCATGACCAGGAAGTCTTTCCATGATTCTAAATGTTAAATGAAGTAAAAAATCCAGAAAACTATGAATTTTAGAACACATTTTAAGTCATTACGATTTATCTTTCAGAAGAATTAAAATATCCCAAAATCCCAAGCTCGTTCGGTGACAGAACTTTTAGATATAAAGAATAATCACATTCACACCTATTACTGTGACAATGAGAAGACAAGTGCCAGTGTTTCCTGCATCATCTGTAGATGAGCAGTTCACAGTGGTGTCCCCTATCAGGAATGTATCTCCGGATGAATGGGAGCAAATCACATCTACAGGATCATCCACATTATCAGTTGCAGTTGAAGTCAGCACAACAGTAGATGATGAATCGAGTCCCTCATCCGTAGTAGAAGATATATTTGGGCAGTTCAGAGTAGGTGCTTCATCATCTGCAGATAAGAGAAATTCAGACTAATTACATCAATACATATTATCGATAATTGTATTATGTTTGCCTCTTTTGAGGTGATAATATCTTGAAAGAGAAGAGATATAGAGTCGAGAAACTAAATGTTAGATACATTTCATTTCATGACCAGGAAGTCTTTCCATGATTCTAAATGTTAAATGAAGTAAAAAATCCAGAAAACTATGAATTTTAGAACACATTTTAAGTCATTACGATTTATCTTTCAGAAGAATTAAAATATCCCAAAATCCCAAGCTCGTTCGGTGACAGAACTTTTAGATATAAAGAATAATCACATTCACACCTATTACTGTGACAATGAGAAGACAAGTGCCAGTGTTTCCTGCATCATCTGTAGATGAGCAGTTCACAGTGGTGTCCCCTATCAGGAATGTATCTCCGGATGAATGGGAGCAAATCACATCTACAGGATCATCCACATTATCAGTTGCAGTTGAAGTCAGCACAACAGTAGATGATGAATCGAGTCCCTCATCCGTAGTAGAAGATATATTTGGGCAGTTCAGAGTAGGTGCTTCATCATCTGCAGATAAGAGAAATTCAGACTAATTACATCAATACATATTATCGATAATTGTATTATGTTTGCCTCTTTTGAGGTGATAATATCTTGAAAGAGAAGAGATATAGAGTCGAGAAACTAAATGTTAGATACATTTCATTTCATGACCAGGAAGTCTTTCCATGATTCTAAATGTTAAATGAAGTAAAAAATCCAGAAAACTATGAATTTTAGAACACATTCTAAGTCATTACGATTTATCTTCAGAAGAATTAAAATATCCCAAAATCCCAAGCTCGTTCGGTGACAGAACTTTTAGATATAAAGAATAATCACATTCACACCTATTACTGTGACAATGAGAAGACAAGTGCCAGTGTTTCCTGCATCATCTGTAGATGAGCAGTTCACAGTGGTGTCCCCTATCAGGAATGTATCTCCGGATGAATGGGAGCAAATCACATCTACAGGATCATCCACATTATCAGTTGCAGTTGAAGTCAGCACAACAGTAGATGATGAATCGAGTCCCTCATCCGTAGTAGAAGATATATTTGGGCAGTTCAGAGTAGGTGCTTCATCATCTGCAGATAAGAGAAATCCAGACTAATTACATCAATACATATTATCGATAATTGTATTATGTTTGCCTCTTTTGAGGTGATAATATCTTGAAAGAGAAGAGATATAGAGTCGAGAAACTAAAGGTTAGATACATTTCATTTCATGACCAGGAAGTCTTTCCATGATTCTAAATGTTAAATGAAGTAAAAAATCCCGAAAACTATGAATTTTAGAACACATTCTAAGTCATTACGATTTATCTTTCAGAAGAATTAAAATATCCCAAAATCCCAAGCTCGTTCGGTGACAGAACTTTTAGATATAAAGCATAATCACATTCACACCTATTACTGTGACAATGAGAAGACAAGTGCCAGTGTTTCCTGCATCATCTGTAGATGAGCAGTTCACAGTGGTGTCCCCTATCAGGAATGTATCTCCGGATGAATGGGAGCAAATCACATCTACAGGATCATCCACATTATCAGTTGCAGTTGAAGTCAGCACAACAGTAGATGATGAATCGAGTCCCTCATCCGTAGTAGAAGATATATTTGGGCAGTTCAGAGTAGGTGCTTCATCATCTGCAGATAAGAGAAATTCAGACTAATTACATCAATACATATTATCGATAATTGTATTATGTTTGCCTCTTTTGAGGTGATAATATCTTGAAAGAGAAGAGATATAGAGTCGAGAAACTAAATGTTAGATACATTTCATTTCATGACCAGGAAGTCTTTCCATGATTCTAAATGTTAAATGAAGTAAAAAATCCCGAAAACTATGAATTTTAGAACACATTCTAATTCATTACGATTTATCTTTCAGAAGAATTAAAATATCCCAAAATCCCAAGCTCGTTCGGTGACAGAACTTTTAGATATAAAGAATAATCACATTCACACCTATTACTGTGACAATGAGAAGACAAGTGCCAGTGTTTCCTGCATCATCTGTAGATGAGCAGTTCACAGTGGTGTCCCCTATCAGGAATGTATCTCCGGATGAATGGGAGCAAATCACATCTACAGGATCATCCACATTATCAGTTGCAGTTGAAGTCAGCACAACAGTAGATGATGAATCGAGTCCCTCATCCGTAGTAGAAGATATATTTGGGCAGTTCAGAGTAGGTGCTTCATCATCTGCAGATAAGAGAAATTCAGACTAATTACATCAATACATATTATCGATAATTGTATTATGTTTGCCTCTTTTGAGGTGATAATATCTTGAAAGAGAAGAGATATAGAGTCGAGAAACTAAATGTTAGATACATTTCATTTCATGACCAGGAAGTTTTTCCATGATTCTAAATGTTAAATGAAGTAAAAAATCCAGAAAACTATGAATTTTAGAACACATTTTAAGTCATTACGATTTATCTTTCAGAAGAATTAAAATATCCCAAAATCCCAAGCTCGTTCGGTGACAGAACTTTTAGATATAAAGAATAATCACATTCACACCTATTACTGTGACAATGAGAAGACAAGTGCCAGTGTTTCCTGCATCATCTGTAGATGAGCAGTTCACAGTGGTGTCCCCTATCAGGAATGTATCTCCGGATGAATGGGAGCAAATCACATCTACAGGATCATCCACATTATCAGTTGCAGTTGAAGTCAGCACAACAGTAGATGATGAATCGAGTCCCTCATCCGTAGTAGAAGATATATTTGGGCAGTTCAGAGTAGGTGCTTCATCATCTGCAGATAAGAGAAATTCAGACTAATTACATCAATACATATTATCGATAATTGTATTATGTTTGCCTCTTTTGAGGTGATAATATCTTGAAAGAGAAGAGATATAGAGTCGAGAAACTAAATGTTAGATACATTTCATTTCATGACCAGGAAGTCTTTCCATGATTCTAAATGTTAAATGAAGTAAAAAATCCAGAAAACTATGAATTTTAGAACACATTCTAAGTCATTACGATTTATCTTTCAGAAGAATTAAAATATCCCAAAATCCCAAGCTCGTTCGGTGACAGAACTTTTAGATATAAAGAATAATCACATTCACACCTATTACTGTGACAATGAGAAGACAAGTGCCAGTGTTTCCTGCATCATCTGTAGATGAGCAGTTCACAGTGGTGTCCCCTATCAGGAATGTATCTCCGGATGAATGGGAGCAAATCACATCTACAGGATCATCCACATTATCAGTTGCAGTTGAAGTCAGCACAACAGTAGATGATGAATCGAGTCCCTCATCCGTAGTAGAAGATATATTTGGGCAGTTCAGAGTAGGTGCTTCATCATCTGCAGATAAGAGAAATTCAGACTAATTACATCAATACATATTATCGATAATTGTATTATGTTTGCCTCTTTTGAGGTGATAATATCTTGAAAGAGAAGAGATATAGAGTCGAGAAACTAAATGTTAGATACATTTCATTTCATGACCAGGAAGTCTTTCCATGATTCTAAATGTTAAATGAAGTAAAAAATCCAGAAAACTATGAATTTTAGAACACATTCTAAGTCATTACGATTTATCTTTCAGAAGAATTAAAATATCCCAAAATCCCAAGCTCGTTCGGTGACAGAACTTTTAGATATAAAGAATAATCACATTCACACCTATTACTGTGACAATGAGAAGACAAGTGCCAGTGTTTCCTGCATCATCTGTAGATGAGCAGTTCACAGTGGTGTCCCCTATCAGGAATGTATCTCCGGATGAATGGGAGCAAATCACATCTACAGGATCATCCACATTATCAGTTGCAGTTGAAGTCAGCACAACAGTAGATGATGAATCGAGTCCCTCATCCGTAGTAGAAGATATATTTGGGCAGTTCAGAGTAGGTGCTTCATCATCTGCAGATAAGAGAAATTCAGACTAATTACATCAATACATATTATCGATAATTGTATTATGTTTGCCTCTTTTGAGGTGATAATATCTTGAAAGAGAAGAGATATAGAGTCGAGAAACTAAATGTTAGATACATTTCATTTCATGACCAGGAAGTCTTTCCATGATTCTAAATGTTAAATGAAGTAAAAAATCCAGAAAACTATGAATTTTAGAACACATTCTAAGTCATTACGATTTATCTTTCAGAAGAATTAAAATATCCCAAAATCCCAAGCTCGTTCGGTGACAGAACTTTTAGATATAAAGAATAATCACATTCACACCTATTACTGTGACAATGAGAAGACAAGTGCCAGTGTTTCCTGCATCATCTGTAGATGAGCAGTTCACAGTGGTGTCCCCTATCAGGAATGTATCTCCGGATGAATGGGAGCAAATCACATCTACAGGATCATCCACATTATCAGTTGCAGTTGAAGTCAGCACAACAGTAGATGATGAATCGAGTCCCTCATCCGTAGTAGAAGATATATTTGGGCAGTTCAGAGTAGGTGCTTCATCATCTGCAGATAAGAGAAATTCAGACTAATTACATCAATACATATTATCGATAATTGTATTATGTTTGCCTCTTTTGAGGTGATAATATCTTGAAAGAGAAGAGATATAGAGTCGAGAAACTAAATGTTAGATACATTTCATTTCATGACCAGGAAGTCTTTCCATGATTCTAAATGTTAAATGAAGTAAAAAATCCAGAAAACTATGAATTTTAGAACACATTCTAAGTCATTACGATTTATCTTTCAGAAGAATTAAAATATCCCAAAATCCCAAGCTCGTTCGGTGACAGAACTTTTAGATATAAAGAATAATCACATTCACACCTATTACTGTGACAATGAGAAGACAAGTGCCAGTGTTTCCTGCATCATCTGTAGATGAGCAGTTCACAGTGGTGTCCCCTATCAGGAATGTATCTCCGGATGAATGGGAGCAAATCACATCTACAGGATCATCCACATTATCAGTTGCAGTTGAAGTCAGCACAACAGTAGATGATGAATCGAGTCCCTCATCCGTAGTAGAAGATATATTTGGGCAGTTCAGAGTAGGTGCTTCATCATCTGCAGATAAGAGAAATTCAGACTAATTACATCAATACATATTATCGATAATTGTATTATGTTTGCCTCTTTTGAGGTGATAATATCTTGAAAGAGAAGAGATATAGAGTCGAGAAACTAAATGTTAGATACATTTCATTTCATGACCAGGAAGTCTTTCCATGATTCTAAATGTTAAATGAAGTAAAAAATCCAGAAAACTATGAATTTTAGAACACATTCTAAGTCATTACGATTTATCTTTCAGAAGAATTAAAATATCCCAAAATCCCAAGCTCGTTCGGTGACAGAACTTTTAGATATAAAGAATAATCACATTCACACCTATTACTGTGACAATGAGAAGACAAGTGCCAGTGTTTCCTGCATCATCTGTAGATGAGCAGTTCACAGTGGTGTCCCCTATCAGGAATGTATCTCCGGATGAATGGGAGCAAATCACATCTACAGGATCATCCACATTATCAGTTGCAGTTGAAGTCAGCACAACAGTAGATGATGAATCGAGTCCCTCATCCGTAGTAGAAGATATATTTGGGCAGTTCAGAGTAGGTGCTTCATCATCTGCAGATAAGAGAAATTCAGACTAATTACATCAATACATATTATCGATAATTGTATTATGTTTGCCTCTTTTGAGGTGATAATATCTTGAAAGAGAAGAGATATAGAGTCGAGAAACTAAATGTTAGATACATTTCATTTCATGACCAGGAAGTCTTTCCATGATTCTAAATGTTAAATGAAGTAAAAAATCCAGAAAACTATGAATTTTAGAACACATTCTAAGTCATTACGATTTATCTTTCAGAAGAATTAAAATATCCCAAAATCCCAAGCTCGTTCGGTGACAGAACTTTTAGATATAAAGAATAATCACATTCACACCTATTACTGTGACAATGAGAAGACAAGTGCCAGTGTTTCCTGCATCATCTGTAGATGAGCAGTTCACAGTGGTGTCCCCTATCAGGAATGTATCTCCGGATGAATGGGAGCAAATCACATCTACAGGATCATCCACATTATCAGTTGCAGTTGAAGTCAGCACAACAGTAGATGATGAATCGAGTCCCTCATCCGTAGTAGAAGATATATTTGGGCAGTTCAGAGTAGGTGCTTCATCATCTGCAGATAAGAGAAATTCAGACTAATTACATCAATACATATTATCGAGAATTGTATTATGTTTGCCTCTTTTGAGGTGATAATATCTTGAAAGAGAAGAGATATAGAGTCGAGAAACTAAATGTTAGATACATTTCATTTCATGACCAGGAAGTCTTTCCATGATTCTAAATGTTAAATGAAGTAAAAAATCCCGAAAACTATGAATTTTAGAACACATTCTAAGTCATTACGATTTATCTTTCAGAAGAATTAAAATATCCCAAAATCCCAAGCTCGTTCGGTGACAGAACTTTTAGATATAAAGAATAATCACATTCACACCTATTACTGTGACAATGAGAAGACAAGTGCCAGTGTTTCCTGCATCATCTATAGATGAGCAGTTCACAGTGGTGTCCCCTATCAGGAATGTATCTCCGGATGAATGGGAGCAAATCACATCTACAGGATCATCCACATTATCAGTTGCAGTTGAAGTCAGCACAACAGTAGATGATGAATCGAGTCCCTCATCCGTAGTAGAAGATATATTTGGGCAGTTCAGAGTAGGTGCTTCATCATCTGCAGATAAGAGAAATTCAGACTAATTACATCAATACATATTATCGATAATTGTATTATGTTTGCCTCTTTTGAGGTGATAATATCTTGAAAGAGAAGAGATATAGAGTCGAGAAACTAAATGTTAGATACATTTCATTTCATGACCAGGAAGTCTTTCCATGATTCTAAATGTTAAATGAAGTAAAAAATCCAGAAAACTATGAATTTTAGAACACATTCTAAGTCATTACGATTTATCTTTCAGAAGAATTAAAATATCCCAAAATCCCAAGCTCGTTCGGTGACAGAACTTTTAGATATAAAGAATAATCACATTCACACCTATTACTGTGACAATGAGAAGACAAGTGCCAGTGTTTCCTGCATCATCTGTAGATGAGCAGTTCACAGTGGTGTCCCCTATCAGGAATGTATCTCCGGATGAATGGGAGCAAATCACATCTACAGGATCATCCACATTATCAGTTGCAGTTGAAGTCAGCACAACAGTAGATGATGAATCGAGTCCCTCATCCGTAGTAGAAGATATATTTGGGCAGTTCAGAGTAGGTGCTTCATCATCTGCAGATAAGAGAAATTCAGACTAATTACATCAATACATATTATCGATAATTGTATTATGTTTGCCTCTTTTGAGGTGATAATATCTTGAAAGAGAAGAGATATAGAGTCGAGAAACTAAATGTTAGATACATTTCATTTCATGACCAGGAAGTCTTTCCATGATTCTAAATGTTAAATGAAGTAAAAAATCCAGAAAACTATGAATTTTAGAACACATTCTAAGTCATTACGATTTATCTTTCAGAAGAATTAAAATATCCCAAAATCCCAAGCTCGTTCGGTGACAGAACTTTTAGATATAAAGAATAATCACATTCACACCTATTACTGTGACAATGAGAAGACAAGTGCCAGTGTTTCCTGCATCATCTGTAGATGAGCAGTTCACAGTGGTGTCCCCTATCAGGAATGTATCTCCGGATGAATGGGAGCAAATCACATCTACAGGATCATCCACATTATCAGTTGCAGTTGAAGTCAGCACAACAGTAGATGATGAATCGAGTCCCTCATCCGTAGTAGAAGATATATTTGGGCAGTTCAGAGTAGGTGCTTCATCATCTGCAGATAAGAGAAATTCAGACTAATTACATCAATACATATTATCGATAATTGTATTATGTTTGCCTCTTTTGAGGTGATAATATCTTGAAAGAGAAGAGATATAGAGTCGAGAAACTAAATGTTAGATACATTTCATTTCATGACCAGGAAGTCTTTCCATGATTCTAAATGTTAAATGAAGTAAAAAATCCAGAAAACTATGAATTTTAGAACACATTCTAAGTCATTACGATTTATCTTTCAGAAGAATTAAAATATCCCAAAATCCCAAGCTCGTTCGGTGACAGAACTTTTAGATATAAAGAATAATCACATTCACACCTATTACTGTGACAATGAGAAGACAAGTGCCAGTGTTTCCTGCATCATCTGTAGATGAGCAGTTCACAGTGGTGTCCCCTATCAGGAATGTATCTCCGGATGAATGGGAGCAAATCACATCTACAGGATCATCCACATTATCAGTTGCAGTTGAAGTCAGCACAACAGTAGATGATGAATCGAGTCCCTCATCCGTAGTAGAAGATATATTTGGGCAGTTCAGAGTAGGTGCTTCATCATCTGCAGATAAGAGAAATTCAGACTAATTACATCAATACATATTATCGATAATTGTATTATGTTTGCCTCTTTTGAGGTGATAATATCTTGAAAGAGAAGAGATATAGAGTCGAGAAACTAAATGTTAGATACATTTCATTTCATGACCAGGAAGTCTTTCCATGATTCTAAATGTTAAATGAAGTAAAAAATCCCGAAAACTATGAATTTTAGAACACATTCTAAGTCATTACGATTTATCTTTCAGAAGAATTAAAATATCCCAAAATCCCAAGCTCGTTCGGTGACAGAACTTTTAGATATAAAGAATAATCACATTCACACCTATTACTGTGACAATGAGAAGACAAGTGCCAGTGTTTCCTGCATCATCTATAGATGAGCAGTTCACAGTGGTGTCCCCTATCAGGAATGTATCTCCGGATGAATGGGAGCAAATCACATCTACAGGATCATCCACATTATCAGTTGCAGTTGAAGTCAGCACAACAGTAGATGATGAATCGAGTCCCTCATCCGTAGTAGAAGATATATTTGGGCAGTTCAGAGTAGGTGCTTCATCATCTGCAGATAAGAGAAATTCAGACTAATTACATCAATACATATTATCGATAATTGTATTATGTTTGCCTCTTTTGAGGTGATAATATCTTGAAAGAGAAGAGATATAGAGTCGAGAAACTAAATGTTAGATACATTTCATTTCATGACCAGGAAGTCTTTCCATGATTCTAAATGTTAAATGAAGTAAAAAATCCAGAAAACTATGAATTTTAGAACACATTCTAAGTCATTACGATTTATCTTTCAGAAGAATTAAAATATCCCAAAATCCCAAGCTCGTTCGGTGACAGAACTTTTAGATATAAAGAATAATCACATTCACACCTATTACTGTGACAATGAGAAGACAAGTGCCAGTGTTTCCTGCATCATCTGTAGATGAGCAGTTCACAGTGGTGTCCCCTATCAGGAATGTATCTCCGGATGAATGGGAGCAAATCACATCTACAGGATCATCCACATTATCAGTTGCAGTTGAAGTCAGCACAACAGTAGATGATGAATCGAGTCCCTCATCCGTAGTAGAAGATATATTTGGGCAGTTCAGAGTAGGTGCTTCATCATCTGCAGATAAGAGAAATTCAGACTAATTACATCAATACATATTATCGATAATTGTATTATGTTTGCCTCTTTTGAGGTGATAATATCTTGAAAGAGAAGAGATATAGAGTCGAGAAACTAAATGTTAGATACATTTCATTTCATGACCAGGAAGTCTTTCCATGATTCTAAATGTTAAATGAAGTAAAAAATCAGAAAACTATGAATTTTAGAACACATTCTAAGTCATTACGATTTATCTTTCAGAAGAATTAAAATATCCCAAAATCCCAAGATTGTTCGGTGACAGAACTTTTAGATATAAAGAATAATCACATTCACACCTATTACTGTGACAATGAGAAGACAAGTGCCAGTGTTTCCTGCATCATCTGTAGATGAGCAGTTCACAGTGGTGTCCCCTATCAGGAATGTATCTCCGGATGAATGGGAGCAAATCACATCTACAGGATCATCCACATTATCAGTTGCAGTTGAAGTCAGCACAACAGTAGATGATGAATCGAGTCCCTCATCCGTAGTAGAAGATATATTTGGGCAGTTCAGAGTAGGTGCTTCATCATCTGCAGATAAGAGAAATTCAGACTAATTACATCAATACATATTATCGATAATTGTATTATGTTTGCCTCTTTTGAGGTGATAATATCTTGAAAGAGAAGAGATATAGAGTCGAGAAACTAAATGTTAGATACATTTCATTTCATGACCAGGAAGTCTTTCCATGATTCTAAATGTTAAATGAAGTAAAAAATCCAGAAAACTATGAATTTTAGAACACATTCTAAGTCATTACGATTTATCTTTCAGAAGAATTAAAATATCCCAAAATCCCAAGCTCGTTCGGTGACAGAACTTTTAGATATAAAGAATAATCACATTCACACCTATTACTGTGACAATGAGAAGACAAGTGCCAGTGTTTCCTGCATCATCTGTAGATGAGCAGTTCACAGTGGTGTCCCCCTATCAGGAATGTATCTCCGGATGAATGGGAGCAAATCACATCTACAGGATCATCCACATTATCAGTTGCAGTTGAAGTCAGCACAACAGTAGATGATGAATCGAGTCCCTCATCCGTAGTAGAAGATATATTTGGGCAGTTCAGAGTAGGTGCTTCATCATCTGCAGATAAGAGAAATTCAGACTAATTACATCAATACATATTATCGAGAATTGTATTATGTTTGCCTCTTTTGAGGTGATAATATCTTGAAAGAGAAGAGATATAGAGTCGAGAAACTAAATGTTAGATACATTTCATTTCATGACCAGGAAGTCTTTCCATGATTCTAAATGTTAAATGAAGTAAAAAATCCCGAAAACTATGAATTTTAGAACACATTCTAAGTCATTACGATTTATCTTTCAGAAGAATTAAAATATCCCAAAATCCCAAGCTCGTTCGGTGACAGAACTTTTAGATATAAAGAATAATCACATTCACACCTATTACTGTGACAATGAGAAGACAAGTGCCAGTGTTTCCTGCATCATCTGTAGATGAGCAGTTCACAGTGGTGTCCCCTATCAGGAATGTATCTCCGGATGAATGGGAGCAAATCACATCTACAGGATCATCCACATTATCAGTTGCAGTTGAAGTCAGCACAACAGTAGATGATGAATCGAGTCCCTCATCCGTAGTAGAAGATATATTTGGGCAGTTCAGAGTAGGTGCTTCATCATCTGCAGATAAGAGAAATTCAGACTAATTACATCAATACATATTATCGAGAATTGTATTATGTTTGCCTCTTTTGAGGTGATAATATCTTGAAAGAGAAGAGATATAGAGTCGAGAAACTAAATGTTAGATACATTTCATTTCATGACCAGGAAGTCTTTCCATGATTCTAAATGTTAAATGAAGTAAAAAATCCCGAAAACTATGAATTTTAGAACACATTCTAAGTCATTACGATTTATCTTTCAGAAGAATTAAAATATCCCAAAATCCCAAGCTCGTTCGGTGACAGAACTTTTAGATATAAAGAATAATCACATTCACACCTATTACTGTGACAATGAGAAGACAAGTGCCAGTGTTTCCTGCATCATCTGTAGATGAGCAGTTCACAGTGGTGTCCCCTATCAGGAATGTATCTCCGGATGAATGGGAGCAAATCACATCTACAGGATCATCCACATTATCAGTTGCAGTTGAAGTCAGCACAACAGTAGATGATGAATCGAGTCCCTCATCCGTAGTAGAAGATATATTTGGGCAGTTCAGAGTAGGTGCTTCATCATCTGCAGATAAGAGAAATTCAGACTAATTACATCAATACATATTATCGATAATTGTATTATGTTTGCCTCTTTTGAGGTGATAATATCTTGAAAGAGAAGAGATATAGAGTCGAGAAACTAAATGTTAGATACATTTCATTTCATGACCAGGAAGTCTTTCCATGATTCTAAATGTTAAATGAAGTAAAAAATCCAGAAAACTATGAATTTTAGAACACATTCTAAGTCATTACGATTTATCTTTCAGAAGAATTAAAATATCCCAAAATCCCAAGCTCGTTCGGTGACAGAACTTTTAGATATAAAGAATAATCGCATTCACACCTATTACTGTGACAATGAGAAGACAAGTGCCAGTGTTTCCTGCATCATCTATAGATGAGCAGTTCACAGTGGTGTCCCCTATCAGGAATGTATCGCCGGATGAATGGGAGCAAATCACATCTACAGGATCATCCACATTATCAGTTGCAGTTGAAGTCAGCACAACAGTAGATGATGAATCGAGTCCCTCATCCGTAGTAGAAGATATATTTGGGCAGTTCAGAGTAGGTGCTTCATCATCTGCAGATAAGAAAAATTCAGACTAATTACATCAATACATATTATCGAGAATTGTATTATGTTTGCCTCTTTTAAGGTGATAATATCTTGAAAAAGAAGAGATATAGAGTCGAGAAACTAAATGTTAGATACATTTCATTTCATGACCAGGAAGTCTTTCCATGATTCTAAATGTTAAATGAAGTAAAAAATCCAGAAAACTATGAATTTAAGAACACATTTTAAGTCATTACGATTTATCTTTCAGAAGAATTAAAATATCCCAAAATCCCAAGCTCGTTCGGTGACAGAACTTTTAGATATAAAGAATAATCACATTCACACCTATTACTGTGACAATGAGAAGACAAGTGCCAGTGTTTCCTGCATCATCTGTAGATGAGCAGTTCACAGTGGTGTCCCCTATCAGGAATGTATCGCCGGACGAATGGGAGCAAATCACATCTACAGGATTATCCACATTATCAGCTGCAGTTGAAGTCAGCACAACAGTAGATGATAAATCGAGTCCCTCATCCGTAGTAGAAGATATATTTGGGCAGTTCAGAGTAGGTGCTTCATCATCTGCAGATAAGAGAAATTCAGACTAATTACATCAATACATATTATCGATAATTGTATTATGTTTGCCTCTTTTGAGGTGATAATATCTTGAAAGAGAAGAGATATAGAGTCGAGAAACTAAATGTTAGATACATTTCATTTCATGACCAGGAAGTCTTTCCATGATTCTAAATGTTAAATGAAGTAAAAAATCCAGAAAACTATGAATTTTAGAACACATTCTAAGTCATTACGATTTATCTTTCAGAAGAATTAAAATATCCCAAAATCCCAAGCTCGTTCGGTGACAGAACTTTTAGATATAAAGAATAATCACATTCACACCTATTACTGTGACAATGAGAAGACAAGTGCCAGTGTTTCCTGCATTATCTGTAGATGAGCAGTTCACAGTGGTGTCCCCTATCAGGAATGTATCGCCGGACGAATGGGAGCAAATCACATCTACAGGATTATCCACATTATCAGCTGCAGTTGAAGTCAGCACAACAGTAGATGATGAATCGAGTCCCTCATCCGTAGTAGAAGATATATTTGGGCAGTTCAGAGTAGGTGCTTCATCATCTGCAGATAAGAGAAATTCAGACTAATTACATCAATACATATTATCGAGAATTGTATTATGTTTGCCTCTTTTGAGGTGATAATATCTTGAAAGAGAAGAGATATAGAGTCGAGAAACTAAATGTTAGATACATTTCATTTCATGACCAGGAAGTCTTTCCATGATTCTAAATGTTAAATGAAGTAAAAAATCCAGAAAACTATGAATTTTAGAACACATTCTAAGTCATTACGATTTATCTTTCAGAAGAATTAAAATATCCCAAAATCCCAAGCTCGTTCGGTGACAGAACTTTTAGATATAAAGAATAATCACATTCACACCTATTACTGTGACAATGAGAAGACAAGTGCCAGTGTTTCCTGCATCATCTATAGATGAGCAGTTCACAGTGGTGTCCCCTATCAGGAACGTATCTCCGGATGAATGGGAGCAAATCACATCTACAGGATCATCCACATTATCAGTTGCAGTTGAAGTCAGCACAACAGTAGATGATGAATCGAGTCCCTCATCCGTAGTAGAAGATATATTTGGGCAGTTCAGAGTAGGTGCTTCATCATCTGCAGATAAGAGAAATTCAGACTAATTACATCAATACATATTATCGATAATTGTATTATGTTTGCCTCTTTTGAGGTGATAATATCTTGAAAGAGAAGAGATATAGAGTCGAGAAACTAAATGTTAGATACATTTCATTTCATGACCAGGAAGTCTTTCCATGATTCTAAATGTTAAATGAAGTAAAAAATCCCGAAAACTATGAATTTTAGAACACATTCTAAGTCATTACGATTTATCTTTCAGAAGAATTAAAATATCCCAAAATCCCAAGCTCGTTCGGTGACAGAACTTTTAGATATAAAGAATAATCACATTCACACCTATTACTGTGACAATGAGAAGACAAGTGCCAGTGTTTCCTGCATCATCTGTAGATGAGCAGTTCACAGTGGTGTCCCCTATCAGGAATGTATCTCCGGATGAATGGGAGCAAATCACATCTACAGGATCATCCACATTATCAGTTGCAGTTGAAGTCAGCACAACAGTAGATGATGAATCGAGTCCCTCATCCGTAGTAGAAGATATATTTGGGCAGTTCAGAGTAGGTGCTTCATCATCTGCAGATAAGAGAAATTCAGACTAATTACATCAATACATATTATCGATAATTGTATTATGTTTGCCTCTTTTGAGGTGATAATATCTTGAAAGAGAAGAGATATAGAGTCGAGAAACTAAATGTTAGATACATTTCATTTCATGACCAGGAAGTCTTTCCATGATTCTAAATGTTAAATGAAGTAAAAAATCCAGAAAACTATGAATTTTAGAACACATTCTAAGTCATTACGATTTATCTTTCAGAAGAATTAAAATATCCCAAAATCCCAAGCTCGTTCGGTGACAGAACTTTTAGGCCAAGAGCATTAGGTCAAAATAGGCTTAAACCTGGACATTTTTGGTAACAAGCTGATTTTTTCAGGATAGCTCCAGGAATATGTCTAGAATAACATACTAAAAGTCCTCGTATATCCTCCTTGAGCGTTTTCCGTAATCCAAGATGGCGTCCAAAATGGCCGCCATTTCCTGAATTTCATATAGCTTTGCAACTGGATCACCCAAATACAAAATTTAATTGTCTAAATATATGTTTTTTAGCATAAGGATCTCATTAAAATACATGTTGATAAATTTTGAAACACACAAGTAGCTATAAACCACTTTAGCCCATCCCGAAATCCAAAATGGCGCCCAAAATTGCCGCCATTTCCTGTATTTGTTATAACTGTGCAACTAGATAACTTAAATACCAAATTTAAATGTCTACATATATGTTTTTCAGCATAAGGAACTCAACCAAATACTTATTAATACATTTTTTAACACACAAGTAGCAGTAAAACTACTTGAGCCCTTTCCGAAATCCAAAATGGCACCCCAAATGGCCACCATTTCCAATTTTATCTCATTGTATTAAAGTAGATACGTTATGAATACAATCAAATGTCTATACTAGAAAAGCACCATTGTAATACATATCAGCACAAATAAATCTTTCATTAAATAATTAAATACTTCTTATACATAAAGTATACACACCCACCCACCCACACACACACACATGCACATATGGCTGCTTCCATCATACTGACAGTGTGCAACCGTGAAGAGTACTCAACGTGAGATAGAACTGGAAATGGAGACACATTTGTACCAATTAATGTCGCAAAGGCAAAAGTCATAAGGTTTCAAACAGGAAATGCACCTCAATAGCACATGCCATGTCATCTCTGCTAGTAGACCAGGTCATTTCTGTCGCCAATATTGTTGGAATAGCTGCGTATATACACCAGATTAAGTGTGGCTCACGTGAACAGATAGACATCTTGAGCTGAGCAACATAAGCTTTGTCCTTCATGGAGTGGTTTCATGAAAGTCGCCATGCAGAGTGACCAGTACGAGAATTGAAACTCTGCCCTTCATAAATTTAGACCCCTCCAATCCGAGTACCATCTACACGGCACCTTACTTTGCACAGTCACAATGTGAAAAACATAACTTAAGAATATGTGCAGTAACATTTGACCAGCCCTCGTACATCAAGGCAGCAGAGATTGTAGCTTCTTCTCAAGACCTAGGAAAAGTAATCGTCTGTTTTGGCGGATTTCACCTCCTCATGTCATATCTCGGCAGCATTATAGTCCACGTCATGGGCGGAAGTATGCTTGCAGAGCTATGGGAGACAGTGTACGCCAAAGGGTCTGTCCTACATATGCAATCTGGTCATGCATTTTCCCCTTCTCTTCGTGCTCACATTCTTACTTCAGCTGCCATCATTGGCGTGTTGATGGGTAAACCTGGCGTCTTAGACAGCATAGATAAGGACCACTTTAAGCGAATCTGTATGGTGCACTCCTCAACCAGGACAAGAAGGTGACTGCTGTACCTGAGAAAAGTGTGTCAAACAGTTAAAGTCAGATCATTTCACAACTCATTGAACGGGCAGCAGGACACAGTAGGACAGGGAAACTTTGGTTGCAGTATATCCGACATTTATGTGTCTCTTCTGCAACATTTCATTCCAGCTGAAAGGACAGGGGACTGGAAGCTCCATCTCAGCTGTGTGAGGGAAATGATACAACATTTCCATGCTGCAGGACATCTTCCCTAGTTCAAATCTGCCAGGTTGTTTTTACAACAGATGGAAGCTCTAGAGCAAACCATGCCAGGAAATGAATATTACACAATTCACAGAAAAGGGATACATTATGGGGTGGAAACTTCTCTGATCAGACCATTGAAAAGTTCCTGATGCGGCAGCTGAAAACATCTAGAGAAATGACTCGTGGACGTGGGTTCATGCACTTCCTCACTGTGTTCCTACCTGTGATGAACTGGAACAGTTCACCGGAGTACACACTGGTACATCATAGCAGCAATAAAGACATACAGCAAAGTACCAGGTCAAGAGACAATAAAGAAAGATGTATCTTCGTTGGATGGCTGCAGGCACATCACCATTTTTTGGATACGAAACTAATTGCCTGGTCTCCTTGTCAACTGGCATCGTCGCTGGCTCATCTGTTAATTGTGATTAACCTGTACAAATCGGCCTAGTAGCGGCATCCGAAACGAATGCATGGTAGGAAGTTTACAGATATATCAAGCTACGAACATCGTAAGGACAAGGTGAAGACCATTGGTGCCAAGAGAGGAGAGTAAAAATCAGGGTACAAAGCACATAAGTCAATCCAACGCTACTGTTTAACAGAATCACATGTGTCCTGAATAACAACACTGAGATGGAATCGTTCTTTTCTCATGAACTTATTCCCACATACTTTCCCTTTCAAAGGTGGGGTGATGCGGAAGCCAACAATGAGTTCTCTGGGTCTCCTGCTGAATTCGTTCTCCAAGCAATCCAACCTGCTAGAAATGGTCTCTTTATTTAAGATGGTGGTCGCCTACTGCACCCTTAAGCATTATGGAGCTTATTTGATGGTTCGATGGATATTGAAGTGCAACTTCGACAAAAGTAGCTGAGCAGAGACGAATAGCCCAAATATGGACCTCTTTATTTGATAATAATGTATTATATGCCAACAAGCACAACCCAAAACAGCTTTCCTTGCCAACAGCAACAATAAGATGAGACTTATACAAACTCTACGTGACAAAATACGTATCAAGCAGGCAGAAGAGGATGCCACTACCCTGATTGTCTCCACAGCACAAGCAGTAGCAGAGTCAGAACAGGTGCCCGTTGTTGTCGTTGGTAAGGACACAGCCTTACTGGTCATGCAAGTTGCTCCGGCAACCACTTCCACAAATATGCACATGCTATGCCGCAGTAATCCTGTCACGGTCTTCAACATTCATGAAATTCAGCATGCCATAGGGGACACTAGAAATTGCCTGATGTTTCATTATGCTGTGACAGGGTGTGATACGGTCTCTGCAATCTACCGTCAGGGCAGTCGTAAAACTTTCAATATGGTCCACAGGAAACTCTACTATGACTTGCTTGATACATTCGCAGTGGAAGCACCCATGATGAGGTACAAAGAGAGCCGGGAAAGCCTTTATGGGGCCAGCAGTTTGAATATCTTGATGACTACCGTCACACTGCATACAATTAAACGGGCAATTGGTCGCAGTTCTCTGAGTTCATCCTTTCAGTTAAGTCCACCTCCAACTAGTGCTGCAGCAAAGCAACATCCATACCGCTCCTATCTTACAGTCATTATGTATAAAAAGCTTTAGCGACCTTGGTACAAATGTGTCAACATTTTCAGTTCCATCTAATGTTGAGTACTCTTCACGGCTGCACACTGTCAGTCTGATATCATTGAGGATGATGGAAGCAGTCATATGTGTATGTGGGTGTGTGTGTGTGTGTGTACTTTATGCATAAGAAGTATTTTTAATTAAAAGATTGTTGTACTGTCTAGTCTAGACATTTGATTACATTCATAACGTATCTACTTTAGTACAATGAGATAAAATTGGAAATAATGGCCATTTTGGGTGCCATTTTGGGTGCCATTTTGGATTTCGGGAAGGGCTCAAGTGGTTTTACTGCTACTTGTGTGTTTCAAAATTTGTTAATAAGTATTTGATTGAGTTCCTTATGCTGAAAAACATATATTTAGACATTTAAATTTGGTATTTGGGTTATCTAGTTGCAAAGTTATAAGAAACACAGGAAATGGCGGCAATTTTGGGCGCCATTTTGGATTTCGAAAAGGGCTTAAGTGGTTTATAGCTACTTGTGTGTTTCAGAATTTATCAACATGTATTTTATTGAGTTCCTTATGCTAAAAAACATATATTTAGACATTTACATTTTGTATTTGGGTGATCAAGTTGCAAAGCTATAAGAAATTCAGGACATGGCGGCCATTTTGGACGCCATCTTGGATTGCGGAAAACGCTCAAGGAGGATTTATGAGGACTTTTAGTATGTTAATCTAGACATATTCCTGGACCTATCCTGAAAAAATCAGCTTGTTACCAAAAATGTCCATGTTAAAACTAATGCTCTTGGCCTATTTTAGATATAAAGAATAATCACATTCACACCTATTACTGTGACAATGAGAAGACAAGTGCCAGTGTTTCCTGCATCATCTATAGATGAGCAGTTCACAGTGGTGTCCCCTATCAGGAACGTATCTCCGGATGAATGGGAGCAAATCACATCTACAGGATCATCCACATTATCAGTTGCAGTTGAAGTCAGCACAACAGTAGATGATGAATCGAGTCCCTCATCCGTAGTAGAAGATATATTTGGGCAGTTCAGAGTAGGTGCTTCATCATCTGCAGATAAGAGAAATTCAGACTAATTACATCAATACATATTATCGATAATTGTATTATGTTTGCCTCTTTTGAGGTGATAATATCTTGAAAGAGAAGAGATATAGAGTCGAGAAACTAAATGTTAGATACATTTCATTTCATGACCAGGAAGTCTTTCCATGATTCTAAATGTTAAATGAAGTAAAAAATCCCGAAAACTATGAATTTTAGAACACATTCTAAGTCATTACGATTTATCTTTCAGAAGAATTAAAATATCCCAAAATCCCAAGCTCGTTCGGTGACAGAACTTTTAGATATAAAGAATAATCACATTCACACCTATTACTGTGACAATGAGAAGACAAGTGCCAGTGTTTCCTGCATCATCTGTAGATGAGCAGTTCACAGTGGTGTCCCCTATCAGGAATGTATCTCCGGATGAATGGGAGCAAATCACATCTACAGGATCATCCACATTATCAGTTGCAGTTGAAGTCAGCACAACAGTAGATGATGAATCGAGTCCCTCATCCGTAGTAGAAGATATATTTGGGCAGTTCAGAGTAGGTGCTTCATCATCTGCAGATAAGAGAAATTCAGACTAATTACATCAATACATATTATCGATAATTGTATTATGTTTGCCTCTTTTGAGGTGATAATATCTTGAAAGAGAAGAGATATAGAGTCGAGAAACTAAATGTTAGATACATTTCATTTCATGACCAGGAAGTCTTTCCATGATTCTAAATGTTAAATGAAGTAAAAAATCCAGAAAACTATGAATTTTAGAACACATTCTAAGTCATTACGATTTATCTTTCAGAAGAATTAAAATATCCCAAAATCCCAAGCTCGTTCGGTGACAGAACTTTTAGATATAAAGAATATCACATTCACACCTATTACTGTGACAATGAGAAGACAAGTGCCAGTGTTTCCTGCATCATCTGTAGATGAGCAGTTCACAGTGGTGTCCCCTATCAGGAATGTATCTCCGGATGAATGGGAGCAAATCACATCTACAGGATCATCCACATTATCAGTTGCAGTTGAAGTCAGCACAACAGTAGATGATGAATCGAGTCCCTCATCCGTAGTAGAAGATATATTTGGGCAGTTCAGAGTAGGTGCTTCATCATCTGCAGATAAGAGAAATTCAGACTAATTACATCAATACATATTATCGATAATTGTATTATGTTTGCCTCTTTTGAGGTGATAATATCTTGAAAGAGAAGAGATATAGAGTCGAGAAACTAAATGTTAGATACATTTCATTTCATGACCAGGAAGTCTTTCCATGATTCTAAATGTTAAATGAAGTAAAAAATCCAGAAAACTATGAATTTTAGAACACATTCTAAGTCATTACGATTTATCTTTCAGAAGAATTAAAATATCCCAAAATCCCAAGCTCGTTCGGTGACAGAACTTTTAGATATAAAGAATAATCGCATTCACACCTATTACTGTGACAATGAGAAGACAAGTGCCAGTGTTTCCTGCATCATCTATAGATGAGCAGTTCACAGTGGTGTCCCCTATCAGGAACGTATCTCCGGATGAATGGGAGCAAATCACATCTACAGGATTATCCACATTATCAGTTGCAGTTGAAGTCAGCACAACAGTAGATGATGAATCGAGTCCCTCATCCGTAGTAGAAGATATATTTGGGCAGTTCAGAGTAGGTGCTTCATCATCTGCAGATAAGAAAAATTCAGACTAATTACATCAATACATATTATCGAGAATTGTATTATGTTTGCCTCTTTTAAGGTGATAATATCTTGAAAAAGAAGAGATATAGAGTCGAGAAACTAAATGTTAGATACATTTCATTTCATGACCAGGAAGTCTTTCCATGATTCTAAATGTTAAATGAAGTAAAAAATCCAGAAAACTATGAATTTTAGAACACATTTTAAGTCATTACGATTTATCTTTCAGAAGAATTAAAATATCCCAAAATCCCAAGCTCGTTCGGTGACAGAACTTTTAGATATAAAGAATAATCACATTCACACCTATTACTGTGACAATGAGAAGACAAGTGCCAGTGTTTCCTGCATCATCTGTAGATGAGCAGTTCACAGTGGTGTCCCCTATCAGGAATGTATCGCCGGACGAATGGGAGCAAATCACATCTACAGGATTATCCACATTATCAGCTGCAGTTGAAGTCAGCACAACAGTAGATGATGAATCGAGTCCCTCATCCGTAGTAGAAGATATATTTGGGCAGTTCAGAGTAGGTGCTTCATCATCTGCAGATAAGAGAAATTCAGACTAATTACATCAATACATATTATCGATAATTGTATTATGTTTGCCTCTTTTGAGGTGATAATATCTTGAAAGAGAAGAGATATAGAGTCGAGAAACTAAATGTTAGATACATTTCATTTCATGACCAGGAAGTCTTTTCATGATTCTAAATGTTAAATGAAGTAAAAAATCCCGAAAACTATGAATTTTAGAACACATTCTAAGTCATTACGATTTATCTTTCAGAAGAATTAAAATATCCCAAAATCCCAAGCTCGTTCGGTGACAGAACTTTTAGATATAAAGAATAATCACATTCACACCTATTACTGTGACAATGAGAAGACAAGTGCCAGTGTTTCCTGCATCATCTGTAGATGAGCAGTTCACAGTGGTGTCCCCTATCAGGAATGTATCTCCGGATGAATGGGAGCAAATCACATCTACAGGATCATCCACATTATCAGTTGCAGTTGAAGTCAGCACAACAGTAGATGATGAATCGAGTCCCTCATCCGTAGTAGAAGATATATTTGGGCAGTTCAGAGTAGGTGCTTCATCATCTGCAGATAAGAGAAATTCAGACTAATTACATCAATACATATTATCGAGAATTGTATTATGTTTGCCTCTTTTGAGGTGATAATATCTTGAAAGAGAAGAGATATAGAGTCGAGAAACTAAATGTTAGATACATTTCATTTCATGACCAGGAAGTCTTTCCATGATTCTAAATGTTAAATGAAGTAAAAAATCCAGAAAACTATGAATTTTAGAACACATTCTAAGTCATTACGATTTATCTTTCAGAAGAATTAAAATATCCCAAAATCCCAAGCTCGTTCGGTGACAGAACTTTTAGATATAAAGAATAATCGCATTCACACCTATTACTGTGACAATGAGAAGACAAGTGCCAGTGTTTCCTGCATCATCTATAGATGAGCAGTTCACAGTGGTGTCCCCTATCAGGAACGTATCTCCGGATGAATGGGAGCAAATCACATCTACAGGATTATCCACATTATCAGTTGCAGTTGAAGTCAGCACAACAGTAGATGATGAATCGAGTCCCTCATCCGTAGTAGAAGATATATTTGGGCAGTTCAGAGTAGGTGCTTCATCATCTGCAGATAAGAAAAATTCAGACTAATTACATCAATACATATTATCGAGAATTGTATTATGTTTGCCTCTTTTAAGGTGATAATATCTTGAAAAAGAAGAGATATAGAGTCGAGAAACTAAATGTTAGATACATTTCATTTCATGACCAGGAAGTCTTTCCATGATTCTAAATGTTAAATGAAGTAAAAAATCCAGAAAACTATGAATTTTAGAACACATTTTAAGTCATTACGATTTATCTTTCAGAAGAATTAAAATATCCCAAAATCCCAAGCTCGTTCGGTGACAGAACTTTTAGATATAAAGAATAATCACATTCACACCTATTACTGTGACAATGAGAAGACAAGTGCCAGTGTTTCCTGCATCATCTGTAGATGAGCAGTTCACAGTGGTGTCCCCTATCAGGAATGTATCGCCGGACGAATGGGAGCAAATCACATCTACAGGATTATCCACATTATCAGCTGCAGTTGAAGTCAGCACAACAGTAGATGATGAATCGAGTCCCTCATCCGTAGTAGAAGATATATTTGGGCAGTTCAGAGTAGGTGCTTCATCATCTGCAGATAAGAGAAATTCAGACTAATTACATCAATACATATTATCGATAATTGTATTATGTTTGCCTCTTTTGAGGTGATAATATCTTGAAAGAGAAGAGATATAGAGTCGAGAAACTAAATGTTAGATACATTTCATTTCATGACCAGGAAGTCTTTTCATGATTCTAAATGTTAAATGAAGTAAAAAATCCCGAAAACTATGAATTTTAGAACACATTCTAAGTCATTACGATTTATCTTTCAGAAGAATTAAAATATCCCAAAATCCCAAGCTCGTTCGGTGACAGAACTTTTAGATATAAAGAATAATCACATTCACACCTATTACTGTGACAATGAGAAGACAAGTGCCAGTGTTTCCTGCATCATCTGTAGATGAGCAGTTCACAGTGGTGTCCCCTATCAGGAATGTATCTCCGGATGAATGGGAGCAAATCACATCTACAGGATCATCCACATTATCAGTTGCAGTTGAAGTCAGCACAACAGTAGATGATGAATCGAGTCCCTCATCCGTAGTAGAAGATATATTTGGGCAGTTCAGAGTAGGTGCTTCATCATCTGCAGATAAGAGAAATTCAGACTAATTACATCAATACATATTATCGAGAATTGTATTATGTTTGCCTCTTTTGAGGTGATAATATCTTGAAAGAGAAGAGATATAGAGTCGAGAAACTAAATGTTAGATACATTTCATTTCATGACCAGGAAGTCTTTCCATGATTCTAAATGTTAAATGAAGTAAAAAATCCAGAAAACTATGAATTTTAGAACACATTCTAAGTCATTACGATTTATCTTTCAGAAGAATTAAAATATCCCAAAATCCCAAGCTCGTTCGGTGACAGAACTTTTAGATATAAAGAATAATCACATTCACACCTATTACTGTGACAATGAGAAGACAAGTGCCAGTGTTTCCTGCATCATCTATAGATGAGCAGTTCACAGTGGTGTCCCCTATCAGGAACGTATCTCCGGATGAATGGGAGCAAATCACATCTACAGGATCATCCACATTATCAGTTGCAGTTGAAGTCAGCACAACAGTAGATGATGAATCGAGTCCCTCATCCGTAGTAGAAGATATATTTGGGCAGTTCAGAGTAGGTGCTTCATCATCTGCAGATAAGAGAAATTCAGACTAATTACATCAATACATATTATCGATAATTGTATTATGTTTGCCTCTTTTGAGGTGATAATATCTTGAAAGAGAAGAGATATAGAGTCGAGAAACTAAATGTTAGATACATTTCATTTCATGACCAGGAAGTCTTTCCATGATTCTAAATGTTAAATGAAGTAAAAAATCCAGAAAACTATGAATTTTAGAACACATTCTAAGTCATTACGATTTATCTTTCAGAAGAATTAAAATATCCCAAAATCCCAAGCTCGTTCGGTGACAGAACTTTTAGATATAAAGAATAATCGCATTCACACCTATTACTGTGACAATGAGAAGACAAGTGCCAGTGTTTCCTGCATCATCTATAGATGAGCAGTTCACAGTGGTGTCCCCTATCAGGAACGTATCTCCGGATGAATGGGAGCAAATCACATCTACAGGATTATCCACATTATCAGTTGCAGTTGAAGTCAGCACAACAGTAGATGATGAATCGAGTCCCTCATCCGTAGTAGAAGATATATTTGGGCAGTTCAGAGTAGGTGCTTCATCATCTGCAGATAAGAAAAATTCAGACTAATTACATCAATACATATTATCGAGAATTGTATTATGTTTGCCTCTTTTAAGGTGATAATATCTTGAAAAAGAAGAGATATAGAGTCGAGAAACTAAATGTTAGATACATTTCATTTCATGACCAGGAAGTCTTTCCATGATTCTAAATGTTAAATGAAGTAAAAAATCCAGAAAACTATGAATTTTAGAACACATTTTAAGTCATTACGATTTATCTTTCAGAAGAATTAAAATATCCCAAAATCCCAAGCTCGTTCGGTGACAGAACTTTTAGATATAAAGAATAATCACATTCACACCTATTACTGTGACAATGAGAAGACAAGTGCCAGTGTTTCCTGCATCATCTGTAGATGAGCAGTTCACAGTGGTGTCCCCTATCAGGAATGTATCGCCGGACGAATGGGAGCAAATCACATCTACAGGATTATCCACATTATCAGCTGCAGTTGAAGTCAGCACAACAGTAGATGATGAATCGAGTCCCTCATCCGTAGTAGAAGATATATTTGGGCAGTTCAGAGTAGGTGCTTCATCATCTGCAGATAAGAGAAATTCAGACTAATTACATCAATACATATTATCGATAATTGTATTATGTTTGCCTCTTTTGAGGTGATAATATCTTGAAAGAGAAGAGATATAGAGTCGAGAAACTAAATGTTAGATACATTTCATTTCATGACCAGGAAGTCTTTTCATGATTCTAAATGTTAAATGAAGTAAAAAATCCCGAAAACTATGAATTTTAGAACACATTCTAAGTCATTACGATTTATCTTTCAGAAGAATTAAAATATCCCAAAATCCCAAGCTCGTTCGGTGACAGAACTTTTAGATATAAAGAATAATCACATTCACACCTATTACTGTGACAATGAGAAGACAAGTGCCAGTGTTTCCTGCATCATCTGTAGATGAGCAGTTCACAGTGGTGTCCCCTATCAGGAATGTATCTCCGGATGAATGGGAGCAAATCACATCTACAGGATCATCCACATTATCAGTTGCAGTTGAAGTCAGCACAACAGTAGATGATGAATCGAGTCCCTCATCCGTAGTAGAAGATATATTTGGGCAGTTCAGAGTAGGTGCTTCATCATCTGCAGATAAGAGAAATTCAGACTAATTACATCAATACATATTATCGAGAATTGTATTATGTTTGCCTCTTTTGAGGTGATAATATCTTGAAAGAGAAGAGATATAGAGTCGAGAAACTAAATGTTAGATACATTTCATTTCATGACCAGGAAGTCTTTCCATGATTCTAAATGTTAAATGAAGTAAAAAATCCAGAAAACTATGAATTTTAGAACACATTCTAAGTCATTACGATTTATCTTTCAGAAGAATTAAAATATCCCAAAATCCCAAGCTCGTTCGGTGACAGAACTTTTAGATATAAAGAATAATCACATTCACACCTATTACTGTGACAATGAGAAGACAAGTGCCAGTGTTTCCTGCATCATCTATAGATGAGCAGTTCACAGTGGTGTCCCCTATCAGGAACGTATCTCCGGATGAATGGGAGCAAATCACATCTACAGGATTATCCACATTATCAGTTGCAGTTGAAGTCAGCACAACAGTAGATGATGAATCGAGTCCCTCATCCGTAGTAGAAGATATATTTGGGCAGTTCAGAGTAGGTGCTTCATCATCTGCAGATAAGAAAAATTCAGACTAATTACATCAATACATATTATCGAGAATTGTATTATGTTTGCCTCTTTTGAGGTGATAATATCTTGAAAAAGAAGAGATATAGAGTCGAGAAACTAAATGTTAGATACATTTCATTTCATGACCAGGAAGTCTTTCCATGATTCTAAATGTTAAATGAAGTAAAAAATCCAGAAAACTATGAATTTTAGAACACATTCTAAGTCATTACGATTTATCTTTCAGAAGAATTAAAATATCCCAAAATCCCAAGCTCGTTCGGTGACAGAACTTTTAGATATAAAGAATAATGTCACGATATGCAATATCCGGTATACGTTGTAGTTGAATAAACTACATGTCTACCATAAAAAACCTGACTGCCGACTCTATTTATCCAGAGTTATCTACCCAATACTAAGACCCTCAAACTCATCAATGACAAGCTATTTTTGCATACATAATGAGCCCTCTAAACTCTGACCTTGTGACCCAAAAATCGAATCCGTTCATTATTAGCTTTCCAATGTACATACATGACCCTAATTTGGAAGGAATCCATATATATTGGTTCTTGAGATAACGCGATCAAGATAACTAGACGTAGATGTAGGCCTACGACCAACCCGAAAACAAAATGCCTCGGCTACTTTGCAACAGAGGCATAACAATGTCGTATTTCTGAAATCTGGTTCCAGCTCTCACTACTAGACCCTAAAGAGATTACAAAACGGTTTTTAAGGGGTTAATTAAGCTTAAGACGAGCACTTACCAGAAACAACTACAGAGAAGGTGCATGTTTCAGTATTTCCTGCACCATCGGTTGCGGTGTAGGTCACTGTGCTGCTTCCAATTGGAAAGTCATCTCCAGAATTGCGAGTGGATGTCAGTGTCGGCAGAACACCAGAGTTATCTGTTGCTGTAGGTGATGGCGTCCAGTTCACTTCAGCTGTAGCAACACCGCTGCCTGTGGTGACACTCTGATCACCTGGGCATCCACTGATGACTGGATTCTCATTATCTGTGAAAAATATTATATGAGATATAGAAAGTGTTGCATTTTGTAAAAATTGGTTCTAGCTCTCACTAATGCAAAACTGTTTTCAAAGGATAAAGCATAAGACAAACACTTAACTACATAAAAGGTACATGTTTCTGTATTTCCAGCATGAATCTGTTGATGTGTAGGGGACAGAAACGAATTAATCTCCAGGATATTTAGTCAATTAGTGGATGTCAGTGTCTGGTTTAATACCAGAGTTAACTGTTGTTGTAGGTGGTATCCAGATTACTACAGCTGTAGCATTACCACTGTCTATTGTGTCATACTTATCACTTGGGCATAGCCTTTCTCTGTCTTTGTCTGTAACGTACATGTATACACAGCACAATGAATAAATGAGTTGCATAATCATGTACTACTAGTAATGTGGGATAGAAAATGGCGTTAACGTTGTCAAAATAATAATGCAGATTGAGAAAACCAACAGACTGCACAGATCGAGAGTCAGCAAATAATGAAATCGCCTCTATGAAGACGATAAACACACGCTCCAGATAGCGGTGTAAAAGAGTATCGTAAATAAAATAATGCAGCTCGCGAATGTGATATGAGCAGCAGCTAGCAGCCGACTCCTTTGCCAGTCAGTGCGGGCACGAAATTGATCAAGTCCTCGTAGGAGGAATATAAATAGGCATTATTACGTAATACACCAAGAAAATTACAGCACAGCTCGTGCACGTACCAATATCAAACGTTCCATTGGTTTCAGAGACTGTTAGAGGGAATAGAAGCTCCAATCACCACCAGCACAGCACAGCGTGATAGGTTATAGCTAAGCGTACAACATTAGTATGCACATAAATTTACGTAATAATGACAAATCTGCGTATAAGAAAAGAATATATATCAAGAAACCAGGCAGAACCACGAACCATGAAATATTTCTGAGACGAAAGACTTCATGCATGGCTGATTGTCAAGAAACGAAGTTAAGTCTATGGAAAAGCAAGCACTACTCTAAAGAAACAGAACTTTGTCATTCCTTGCTCATTTTTCCTGATTGAGGTGTCATATGAAAGGGCAGAAACTCAACTTTCTAGAAATGTGATTAATTTTCTCTTTGAAATTCAGATATCGTCTGCCAAATTACTTTTTGGTTTCCTCTCTTCAAATTGATTTTAATCACTCATGCGTGAAATATGCATCATATGAGTTGCATCAACTAAAAGAGGAGGATCTAACTCTAAGCTTTCCAAATATGTTTCATATATTTATTATAAATGTGTTATGATAACACATTGATAATTCTCGGCTTCGTTTTTTCTGGGACGCACTGTATATAACATTTTTTTGGACAGCTGATCGAAGCAGGAAGCAGGGAGTTATATTCCCATATAAGTGGTTATATTTTCCCTGAGGGAAATATTTTGACTGAAAAAAGGTGAGAAAGAAAAATTGAGAAAAAGTATTTGGGACTTTTTCTTTCAAGGGATTAACAAAAATTGACGCTCTCCCCAACAACAACAAATTCCCCCAAACTTCGAAATTGTGTGTTTTCCTCAAAATTGGTAGTAAATGAGCCTTTAGGGCGACATTCATGAATATAGTCCATATATACTCATTTTCGAGGCCAGTCAATATCAAACCATGTTAAAATTGACCGTACAGGCAATATAACAATTACGATCCTCACAAGTAGGCCTACTGTTATGTCACGATCTCTCTACCAATCACATCTTGGTATCTGCCTAATTAAGCTATCTAATATATAATGTTATATATCTCTCTTTAGTATGTTTTTTTATTTTTTTATTTTTTTTATTTATTCACCATGTAAAATAACTGTTTACAGATAATAAAATACAGTGGGTTACATTGAGATATAATACATGGTAGAAACAATGCATAAACCAAAAATGTTTGAAGCGCAACGTCCCTACAATAACATAGTGGATACTTATTTGGTATAGATAGAACATGGCTTAAAATAAGACATTCTGTAGTTACAAAAATAAAACAAAATACAAAAATCATGCCCCTTAAAGATACTATGTCCCTTTTGCAGCCAACCTCAAATTCTGTAGAACTTTGCAGGAATTATGAATATGTCATGTATGTCATATCTGTGAAATTTGAACGTTAGCAGTGTCCTTATATACAAATTATGCAAGGAAACCCCTTTGCTTGCTAGACTTCACTGTCAGACACTATTGTCAGTATTGAGTGACTGACTGGCTTTTTCTTCTTCTTTGGTAATAACATACATAAAATGAGCTGTAAAGGATTTGTCTACATCAATAAACCACTTCTTGTAATGGCCAAAATTAAACTGATTGAATCTTTGCGCAGCATAAAACGTACGACCATGCGGTACAATGGTCTGAAAATCAAGACTATTACTTATTGGCTCTATAGCTCCTAAGTCGATTTGACAACTAATAGTCGTTATTTTCCCACTTAAAGACATTTTCAAGCCCCCCTTTTTTAAGGGGACTTCTAAACTAGTATTATCTTTCAAATGCCATTGGAATTTAACCTTTTCAATTTTTTAGGTTGCAAAAGGGACATAGTACCTTTAAAGCCCCACTGTCCTACTTGTAGCTACTTGCTCCCTCTAAATAGAAAACTTCCCCAATCGGTGCCTGTTGATCCCCCATGATCCTCTTTTTCTTATGTTAGTTGAGAGCTGAGTTAATGAGATAGCCACCTGTCAGTGACCTCGCTGTGTGGTCTAATCCCTTCTGGCCCAGTAGTAATGACGGTCTTTAACGTATTTGAATAACAAGCAAAAACAAGGAAATACACATTACCTCTTCTTGACATAACTAGCACTATTCAAAATGTACCTCAAAAGTTACCAAGCATAGTTTGAGAGAAATAATTCCTTCATTTTCCTTTTAAATAACAAAAGGTTAATACAAGCTGGGAATCAACTAATACAGTTCATCAAAGTACATGTAAATCAACATTGTGAATTTTCATTCATTATCGAATGGAGATGCGGAGCCTGAGTTGAAAATGAGGAGGTTTGAAGAAATCTTACCTGTTTCACAGTTTGTACCAGTGTACCCAGTTTGACAGTTGCATATTGATGTAGCCGTAACACAAGTTCCTCCGTGCTGGCAATCCGAGTCCATGGTACACCCTATAATTTATAATTGTGAACACCTATGAGATGGTCTGTATTTAATTTCTTTTAAAGACAAATATGATGATGTTAAAGAACATGAACACGATAATGATGATAATTGTAAAGATGACAGTATTTGTAACGACTGTTAGGCCTAAAATAAAAACTTGTTGTATTGCCCTTTACGACCGACCCAAAAATCAGAAAATCTACGGTCAGCATTTAAAAAAAAAAAAAAAAATTAAACCGTTTGTTAATTTATTTTTTTAGTGAATAAGAAATATGTATTTTGTTTGTGTAAATGGGATATAAATGCATAAAATCAAATTATTCCCAAATTCTCACTTGTCTTCTGCCCTAGTTTCAAAATATTAAAAAAGATATGATTAGAATGATGACGCTGAAACACATGTATAAAAGCATTAAAAACTGAGAAATATCAGCCAAAAGAGGGAGGGGGGGGGGTAAAGATTTTTAAAAAACATTCAAATTGAAAAATATCGGCCCAAAGAGGGCAACAAAAAAAAGTTTTAAAGTATTTATTTTAGGCCTAATAAAGGCCTGGGTGTGTGTGTGTGTGTATAAGAGGGTGGGGGTTATCAGATTTAGTTTGAACGGGGGATTGCGGCTGAAGCGTCTTAACCTATATAACCATTATTAGGGGACTTTGGATGAAAAAGAAAAATGATTTCAATTATTTTGCGGGATTTTGCATCTGCAATTTTCACTTTGGCGAGATTATGGGTGAGATATTATCCATGTTCATGTTAAGGGACTTTTTTCAAAAAAGGAGTATTAGAGCAGCACATCCCCATTAAGCGGGTACCCCCCCCCCCCCGGAATAATTGCTACTGAACTAAAATTAGCATTGTGATTTTTCATTGGTGAATGGAGATGAGAAGCCTGAGTTGAGAGGTAGGAGGTTTGAATAAATCTTACCTGTTTCACAGTTTGTACCAGTGTACCCAGGTGCACAGTTGCACATACTTGTACCGGTACTATTAACACAAGTTCCTCCGTTCTGGCACTCCGAGTCCATGGAACAAGATGAAAGTGCCTCTTGCTATTACGAAAAAGAGGGAAGTTTTTTTGTTAAAGGAGGAAAAATAGAAGGGTGAGGGGAGACATTTTATGTCGGGTATAATTATAAGCCTAAATTTTTCTTCCAATGAGCCTAGGAGGGCACGTTTTCTCTACATATATTTGAGGGGAAAAAAATAGCTTTGAGGTGACAAGTTTCATGTCTGCGCCTATCTCTCTCTCCCTTGCTCTCACTCTCTGTTCTTCATTCTACTTTTCTTTCTCTTTCACTCTCTCTTCCCACCTTCTCTCTCTCTCTCTCTCTCTCTCACTTTCTCTTGCTCTCTCTCTCTCTCTCTCTCTTTCTTTATATAATAATAATAATAATAATAATAATAAAAATTACATAGCGCATAAAACATAGGCAAAATTGAATGTCTCTATGCACTTCAAGAAAAAGAAGAAAAAAATGCACTGGGCTCATAATTCTGATTATTATGAAGTGGTGAAGAGATATTTCTTCAGAGAATTGATGAAGGTTTTATAGGATCCTATACTTTTTAGTTGTTCAGGCAACTTGTTCCACAAAAGAGGGGCCTTTCCCCGTTTGACTTTGTCATGGTTTGTGGAACACAAAGCAGAGACTTGGAACTGTAAGGTAGCATTCTATCTGGTTTATATGGAGTTAGCAATTCGGTAAGATAAAAAGGAGCTAGTCATTGCTCTCTGTTACTCCCCCTTGCACCCCTCTGTCCCTCCCTGTCTCTTTCTTGCTCTGTCTCTCTCTGTGCAACATCTGAGTCTTGAAATGAGGGGGGGGGGTTTAAGGAATTAATAAAACCGTGTTTGTTGACCGAAAATTGACTGTGCTCATGATAGATATGAATGAGAAATGACTTTTCGTAATGAAGATATGATCATGAGTTGATTTTCAGAAAATTTCACAAAATGGCGCCTGGATGACGTCATGAAGACCTGATGACCTTAAAATGCTGGCATCTCCTATCATGAAAATTACCAATGACTGTGCTAAAATTGAAAGATATTGACTTTACTGATCTTGAGATATCCTATACACAAAAAAGTGTGGAGAAATAAAGAAAAATAAAGAAAAATAAAGAAGAAAGAAAAATCTGACAAAATTAATAGTTGATCTGTCGAAGACTACAATTATACGCATTTAATTAATTTTTGAAACACATATCACCAGAATTGCGTTTTCAGGAATAGAGACAATAGTAAGTTTTATGTTCGAGTCCTAAATAGTGCAAACTTATGACAGAAGTTCCAGTTTCAATTGTACGTTTAATATGGCGGCTCCAATCTACAATCAGGGAACTACGCCCTCTGTAGGCATGATATATAATAATAATAACAATATTCTGTGTTTATATAGCGCTCAATACATCGATCCAATAATGTGCCTAAGCGCTTTACAGATATATTTTTACCCCGGTCATCGGATTCAGGCTTGCAAACACAACAAATTTTCTGCCTCTTAACTGGCTTATGACGGTTTCAATATAAACGTCCAGAAATAATTCCAATTTTAACTTGAGTTCATGCACTCTGTTGATGGTTAGACAAGATATAGCCAAACAAAATATACCCAGTTACAGTTTCATTTTTTTGTTTTTTGTTCACTTCATGGTTGAAATATAATTCTTGAGATACCCAGGTTGTTGTCACATTCTTTGTGAGTGACGAAGAAGTGACTGTGGCTGTTGGTGGTCAAATCCTTCCTGACGGTGGTCGATCTTGTCATCAAAGATGAACTGGACATCGCTCTGTTCACCCAAACTTCCAGGACAGCTTGTGTTCAGTCGTTGTGCGTTCCACGTGTTTTGTGGCGCAAGAGGAATGAGCTTGGACCTAACCTACGGATCATCTGTTTAGGTGGTGAGAACAAAGTGGCTAGATTGTGCTAGCGATTTGGGTGCTTGATCCAAACCCAGTCTCCGACTTTGAAAATTGTGGGTCTCGCGTTGCAACGTTTGTCGGTGTACGCTTTCGCTTGCTTCTGGTTTTCTCTGATTTCTTTCGCTTTCTCTGTGACTTCCGCGGATGGTGGAGTAGGTGGTTGGGGGATGTTGAGCGGCATTCGTAGGTTCCCGCCAATCATGAGCTTTGCTGGCATTTCACTGGATCAATATGTACGCAGGCATGTCTGGATCGCTTGAGCAACCAAATCCCTTCTGTCAAATGCTATTTTCATGCTTTCTTTGATTACGCGATTGATTCGCTCAACGCCTGTGTTCGACTGCGGATTATAGCGAGATGTGTGATGGTGGCGTATGTAGTAGTGGGCTAAGAACTCAGTGAACTCTGTTGATATGTTGCCTGTTGTCACATGTTGAGGCAGACCCCACTTTGAAAAGCATCTTAAGATTCATAGCTATGACCAACTTCGCTATGTAGGTCATGTATGACTACAATGAAACCCTGACTACTCGGCGCTGCGTCAACTTCTCTGAAGATGTCTACTTGAATGGGATTGCCATTGTTCTGTAGGGCATGGGGTTGGCTGCAATGGCGCTGGGCGAGGAATCGCTCACTTTTCGCAGTGTACAACTCACACGAGTCTCACCATTTCTTTGATTCGTGTGTCGATACCAGGCTACCAGACTGTTTTGCGCAACACCGCTGCCTCATCTTGACAATGCCTGCATGACCATCCTGTGCGACCTTGATGACGCAATGATGCAGGGATTTCGGGATGACCACTTGAGTACCGCATGCGATGCAAACGTCTTTGAATACTGCAAGCTCATGACTGACGCGGTAGTACAGTTTCAGAATATCACATATGTCATGAGGCCATTAGTCTTCATATACTGACAAACCTGTTCCAGCATTCCATCTGTAGCTGACTCTTCTGTGAATTTTTCTCGCGAGACTAAGTGTGCTATTGCGCAATCTTTGATGTTATTCGTAGCGTCACTGTTGCGATCGCTAGTGGACGTGATGTGACTTAACATGTTGGTGACTCTGTTACGTTTACCCGATATGTACTCCACATCTAAATTATACTGGTGTAAACGATCAGACTAGCAGTTAATGCGTAGTGGGGGATGTCCTGACCCGGTTGTCCTCAACAAGGTCATTAGGGCCTGATGGTCCATGCAGAGAGTAAATCTGCGACCATATAAGTACATTTGCCAGTGTTCACAGGTATACACACGAGTGGGAGCTTCCCGCTCCCCTGTACTTGTGCTCGGTGCTCAAGGCCGAGGCTTGTGACGCAAACGTGACTGGACGTCCTTCTCCATCAATCAATTGCGACAGCACAGCTCCCACCGCGATCCTCGATGCATCTGTAGCAACAAAGATCTCCACATCAGCGTTCAATGTTTTCATTGCTTCCAACTGGTGTAGTTCTGCTGAAACATCCTCACGAACTGCAAATGGTAGATGGCTTAAGCCCTGCAATACTGGACGCGCTGATTGGTCTACCTGTGGTGCATGGCAGTATCCTGTAACAACTTCGAAGTCTGTGAACAGGGATGGATACTGTGCCATATGGGGATCGTTGATGATGTTGACTTGCTCACCTGTGGGGTCACAGAGGCGAAAACCCAGCAGATCAACTAGGTCAACCCCTAGGAGGCTCTTACCCTTCGCGACGTGGACCATACGACTGTCCATAGTTTTGTCGTTGAAGCGGACGGACGAAACCTAGCACTGGAATTGACTTGTCAGAGTAAGAAGTCAAGTTGATGGGCGCTTGAAGATCAAATCGTTGATGATCGTGACAGGTGACCCTATGTCAAACAAGAAATTGAGTGGTACAGCTTTCTCCAATGTCGAATCATCATTCTCCATCAACAATCGCTCTCTGATACGGTACAATTTTTCTCAATGAGTAGGACCCTACATAATTTATCTTTTAGACCCCTAAACTTACACGTTGATGGCAACTGCTGCAGTGCAGCCACATGTTTGATTGCCCCTATCCCCCTACTACAAGGAAGTTTGCTTGCACCACTGCTCTTTAACGTATACACAAATGACCAACCCATCTATCCAAACACCAGGAGCTTCCTCTACGCTGATGATCTCTGCATAGCCCCCAGAACCAGTCTTTAGTGAAGTTGGAGGAGTCCCTCAGTGATGCCCTGGCCGGAGTCATCCCATACTACGCGGCCAACCATCTGAGAGCTAATCCGGGCAAAACTTAGATAACTGCTCTCCACCTCAAGAACAGAGATGCCAACCATCAACTAAGGATCAGCTGGTATGGGAAAAGGCTGAAGCACACACACAACCTAGTCTACCTAGGTGTCACACTGGATCGCTCCCTTACCTACAAGAACCACATTGCCAACACAAAGGCAAAAGTTGGAGCCCGCAACTGCATCCTCAAGAAGCTTGCCAACACCACCTGGGGGACTGATGCCAGAACAATCTGGACAACAGCCCTTGCGCTTTGTTTCTCTGCTGCGGAGTATGCATCACCAGTATGGAGTAGGTCGGCCCATGCGCCCAAGTTTGACCCAGCTCTAAATTCATCCTTCAGAGCAATCACTGGCTGCCTTAGGGTTACTTAAGTAGAAGACCTCTACCTGCTTTGCGGTATTGCCCCACCATACATCAGAAGGTTGGTCTTGTCCCAGAAAGAAAAGGATAAACAAGAAAACAATCCACTCCTCCCACTCTTCCAACAACAGCCAGCGGGCAAGCGGCTCAAATCCAGACACAGCTTCCTGGACACTTTAGAGCCCCTTAGTATACCAGCCCTCACAACCAAAGGATGACTTTGTGGTCTAACCACCTCCAGACCACTCGACATAAACTCTCCCTCAGCCCGAAGGAATCCCTTGCATCCGGCTTCAGAGAGACTTGGCCTTCTTGGCTGAGCCTCAACCGCCACATAACTGGTTACGGACGATGCAGAGTCCTAATGCAGACTAGGTGCGGTTTCGGAGACGAACAAATAGCATGTGAATGTGGCCAGTAACAGAAAATGGAACACGTACTGCTAGTCTGCCCACTCCTGCCAGAGTCATGCACCCGAGATGGCCTGGAAGCCATGAACTGCCGTGCCAGAGCTAGACCGAAAGCTTCAGTCTCTGATATCGACGGTTGTTCAGCTGAGATTACATCTTGGTCCTCTGACCGCCTCTATACATATAGACTGAAGTACGTCCTATGGGGTACTGTGCGGAAGAAATGGTTCGGTTCGGCCGGACTGAGACGAATGAGATATGCAACAAGTTTTTTCTGCAAAATTACATTACATATTATTTTTTAAAGAAACTAAAACCGAAATATGTACTTTGACTCACACTAACTTGCCTATTTAGATCCTAAATTAAAGTTTAATCAGAAAAAGACTTGTCGTCAACATGATTTTTTGTGCAGTCATCTTGATTCAAGTTAATGCATATTCAATTTTCTTTTTCCGAAAGTCCAATAGCTACATACGAGTCAGCCCGGCTTGACCCATTGATGTTTGGGGGGGGGGGGGATTTTTTTTTTTTCTTGCCCGCTACGCTCGCTCGCCAAAATGAAATTAACACCGCCCCAACCTGCAACAACCAGTTACTAATTATGTGCCAAACGTTATTCAAAGAAGTTTTGGTGTGCTCTCTCACCAAAACGGAATCAACATCACCTTAGACATGATTGTGTAAGCCCTGACCTGCAACTAAAAAAACTGAAATTTATGAACCAATTATCATTACACAAATTTTGCTCGCTCGCTTCCCCCAAAAAGCTAAAAATCATGTGTTTTCACACGTTTTTTTCCCGGGGGGGGGGGGGGGGGTCTGGGCGACCCGCCCCCCCCCCCCCCCCCCCCCTGGATCCGCCACTGGGTCGGGTCATGTCATAGATTACAGTTCGAGAACATGAATCATGTACTGGTTCTGAGACATAATTAGATAACTTGTATCTCTGGGTGTATTCTCGTACTGGTGTAGGTGCTGTGCAGGTGTATATAGTGACTCAATAAAAGGCCTACAAAGAACTATGCGCAGCTTAAAAGACATCCGTTGCTTAACGGAGCTGGATCTTGAGTACCTCTCTCTTAAACCTGGTGGAGATCGAGGCACGGAAATGTACCGGCCAGGTCATGTCATAGATTACAGTTCGAACACATGAATCACTGGTTCTGAGACTTACTTTACTTTACTTTACTTTAGTCCATCGTTGCTTGTAGGTCAATGCCCGTTCATCGATCATTGGTTAATCATTTCCATCTCTCTTCGGGCGTGAGTCTTATCAAGTGAGCATCTACCTTTCATACATTATGTTTAAACTGGACAAAATTGGATACCTCGTATAAAGTAAGCCCATAAATTTCACTATTGCAATGACTTAATTAAAATGTTAAGAATTGTATATAAGTAAGAGATATACAGTCTTTCTTATGTTTGATTTATGGATCAGAAAATTAGATCTAAATAAAGAAAAACGGGGGAGAATTTTTTTCACTTTTTGTACCAAAGGTGGTACGAAATCGGCTCAATCTCGCCCGCCCCCTTGTGCAATACACCTGTACGTACGGGTTAACCGTCTGTGTATGGGCTATTGGCTCTAGAATATTGGCTCTAGAGCCTGCGTGGAGCAGTTAAGTACAGACCGCCGTTGGCGTATTATCGTACTTGTGTTTTGTTGCACCCCCTGCTGGAGGTGCTGAGATAAGTTGATAAAAAGAAGACCCCCCCCCCCCCCCCGGCCCCCCCAGCTACCTTGAGCGTGTTTCCTGAAATTATACCGTTCGATCATAACACTTTTCCTGGGCCCAAAATACTTCTCAAGTACATCGACAGCTACACTGTATTTGCTAAGTGACTTACCGCTGTCCTTTGCAAGCTGATCGACAATCCCCTGACCCTCTCCGCCCAAGCAGTGGGCTAGAATGGCTCGCCTCCGCTTCGACCGTGTAGCGGAGTCCAATCTACAGTACCTAACAAACATGCATGAAACGTGGAAATACATCTCTCCCAAGGCATAACAGGTTCTCCTGGGGTGGCCATAAAAGGCGCTGGGGCCGGTAGAGTAAATGATGTAGCCATATTCTTCACCACGTATTATATTTGAGTCCTAAATAAAGCAAATACTTAAGCCAGAAGTCCCAGTATGGTGGTGTACTTCACGCCCGGAGTTCACGCAGTAAATATCATGTGCGAACTTAGGACACACTTTTTGACAGTGTTATTGGTTTGGGTTTAGCCCCCCCCCCCCCCCCACACACACAGAGGCGCATACGCAGGGGGGGGGGGGATTGGGGGGTTAAACCACCCCCTCCCCCTTCAGTTTTTTGTATGTGTGTATTTTGGAGGAACCCCCCCCCCCACCCTTATTGTTTTTTTTTGTTTTTTTAATTATGCTAACGGATGACCTAAAAAAGGTGACCTTACCCCCCCCCCCCCCTCCCCAACGACACATAATGTCGATCGGTCAAATTTTCAAGTTCCGAGACCAAATATATATATATGTCCTCCGTCCCCCCCCCCCCCCCCCCCGGCGGGGGTGGGGGCGGGATCGAGATGGAGTCCTATCTAGCTTATTCTCTTGGTACCATCTTCGATGCCGCAAGGAGAAAATATGTCAGGCATGTAAAACTAGATCTTCCTTGCAGATACGTAAACAATAGATTCCTGCCTAGCTGCAAACTAACGGGCCACTTTCAAAGGGAAATATATGCTTTTATAATTTGATAACTACTTTTCGCTACCACGAGCAGTACACAGTGCTTACCTTTAATTACAGGAGGCAAGCGAAAAGATATGGAGCAAAATTTCCTTAAATATTATTCAAAATTACTCGACTGGGCATGTGTGGGCACCAATCTGACATATAACATCATACAGAACTGTATATGAACAGGGAGGTGAGTCTCACCTCCCTGATATAAACGAATTCACTTTTTATTTTCGTGACTGAGCCGGAAGTAATCGGAAAAGTGTCAAATTGCAGGTTTTAGGACTGTAATATTTTACTATTTTTCAGAAATTAAAGCTGCTATCATACGATGTAAGCAAATTTCTTGACACAATAAGGCTATTCTATTCATATTTTATCATCTGTTCGATTTCCCCTTGTTAGTTCAAATGAAAAGTGTTGATGTGGGTGTTGATTCGGCGCTAAATATTTTCTCTCGAATTGGGCCCCTCATTTGGCCCCCTCCCTTGCCGGCGGCTGGATCCGCCCCCGTGCATGAAAAATACAGTTTGGATTGCAACACAACAGTAATTAGTAGCAATGTAGGAGAGTCATAGGAGGATAGCATGAATCATAGCACACATTCACACAATATCAACTGCATAAAACGCACTGCCATTCTTTTTTTTTACAAAGAAAACGAATGTTGGAAAGTCACAGGGAGAAAGAGACTCTGAGAGAGATTGACTAGTGAGAGAAGAAAAGAATGAGAGGCAATAGAATATCAGAGAGGAAGTACTATTACGAGATACGAGCAATGAACTCAATAATAACATTTAACAGCGCCATCAGTATTTTCGTGTCTTTTTTTCCAGGGCTAGGAAAATTCAAGCCGCCCTTTTCAAATCCCTCAAGCTCTCAACAAATTATTGCTGAAGTTCATTAAGTGGGCTTATTGTAGAAAAAGAATGCAAAAACTTCAACCCGCCAAACCCTCATCCCCAGAAATATATATATATATATATATATATATATATATATATAGGTATACACATACATAATGAAGAACAGCGCCTGTATGCAGGCACGTAGCCAGAGTTTGATGTTGTTGTTTTTTTTTTGGGGGGGGGGCACCTACATGTAATCGATCGAGGTAAAAAAAAAAGGGGTCTAAAAAAGTTCAACCGATCTTGGAAATTTTTGGGGGGCACGTGCCCCCCCCCCCCCCCCCCCCCCCCCGTGGCTACGTGCCTGCCTGCATGTTCAAACTGACAGATTTCGCAAACTACCCGGAAGATGGACAGCGAAGTCAATCTGAAAAATTGCTTTCCAGGACAAAGTCAGTCCCAAAACCAATTTCAAAAACAAAAATGATTTCGTAATAAAAAAAATAATAAGATTATATCATTTTCGGTTGGTTGCTACAAATCGCATGTGTGTATAATATTTTGCGTCCTGTAAACATATCAATTTCTGGACCCGCCTAAAACTTAAGTTGAAATGTAAGGGTCGATTAATTCCGTAGCAGATTGAGTTCACAGTCCAATTCATATATTTCGAGGGGAGTTCTTACATGGCGATTACTGCAACATACCATTGTATTCACGACTGAGCTAATTTAGGGTGACATGCCGTTTGTTCTTCACCAATTCGTCTGCTGTTCACATGGTATAATAGTCATTTCGATTACCTCATTGGTCTAATGACCATTTAGACTAATATTCATTTAGACTAATTCCCATATTGTCTAATCTCCAATTAGTCTCCCACCTTTCTGGTTTATTGTTCATTTAGTCCAATAACCAGTTAGTCTAATTTCCAGTTTGTCTAATGATCATTTCGTCTTCAATCCATATACGGTCTAATAATCATTTGATGATGATTATTATCTATGATTAAATAAGTATTAGACCATATCGTAGACAAAATGGGCTTTAGAACAAATTGGGAATTAGAATCTACAAGCATCAAGACGACATTTTCAAATTTAAACTTACCGTAAACAGTAATAGCAGGATCCATGAAAGAGCTGCCGTGATTGGCCGGATAGCCATTGTCAGTGGTTTTGGCCCGGTGGCCTGGAAAGAATCAGAGACATTGTACCATACAATAATAATTATTTATTTATTCAAAAAGCTGCATCGCCTCCAGGGGGCTGAATTGCACAATATAGTTACACAAGTTTTTACATGATTAAACAATAGACCGTATAATCACAAATGATACAAGTTAACAATTTTATGATCGACTTCAATAATTTTGCTTCTCTCAATGGGAAGAAATTGTTGCATTCCTAATCAAAATGAGGAGAAAAGCAACATTTATTAAAATCAAGCATAAAATTGTTTACTTGTATTATGTGAATTTTTTATTAAATTATTAAACTGAATCTGACTTATTAAACAGCACCGTCATGCATAGGCCTACACCAAGGAGGAACCAATAAAAAATACCATTTTATACATTGTGTACATTTCAATCTTTTGAAAATGTTACATTTTTCAGTACAATAACAATATGACATTTACCGATTTCACTGCAGATCTCACGACTACTTGCAACCAAAAAACAACTTAAGGTCAATTTTAGTCCTCTTTTATATTGCCTAAAGAAATCCTGTTCGGATAATGTACTACGTCACTTTCATAGCTATTAAATTGCCTTAGCTTGAAATTTGGAGAGTAGTTGCTGACGTGTTCTTTATTAAATTTGCAAAGCTGAGTATGACATTTCACTATCTAATTTGATTAGGAATGCAAACATTTCTTCCCCATTAGAAAAAGCAAATTTATTGACATCAAGCATAAAATATGTTTCCATTTATCACTTCAACAGTGTAATGAGAAGCATGGGAACACTTCAAGCATTCGCGGACAATAAAATACTAAAATTAAAAAAAAAATTATTACGATCATCAGCATTTGATGTGAAGAGTTACTTTACTTCACCATTTTCTTAAAAGCAAAACAAAACACAATTTTTTTTTAAAGAGGGGGCTCCATCGCACCCTTCGCAACCCCCTCTCTTCTGTTGAGTCAGTTTACTAGTATGTGGGTGATGACGCGACAGATATGTGACACAACGCGATCTCCCCCTACTTAATTGCTGCCAGCCGAAGATGGCGTGTTCCCTAGTTTAGTATGCCCAGCTAAAATAATATTATGTTCGTAGGCCTGGCTTACGAATTCGCTGAAAAGCTTCCACTACAAATATTGTACAGATGAAATAAGAACCGGCCAGATTCCAGACCGCCCCCCCCAAAAAAAAAAAAAAAATAAATAAATAAATAAATAACAAAATAAATAAATAATAATAATAATAATAATAATAATTAAAAAATCAAAAACAAAATCGAAGCTTTCGTAGGAAGCAAGTGCACTAATCTCTAAGCTCCTAAAGCCCCCACCCCACAACAACAACAACAACAACGACAATAAAGCAAATCTTCTTGAACCGTTCCTGGTTACTGTCACAGTGATAGATATTTACAAGTGCGGTTACGTATTGGAAATCACCATTGGTTCTCATTACCGTAAGCACTGTAATATGTTGATGGATTTTCTTTTTACAGCATATCAGGGATATTTGTCAATTCTTCAGAGATATTTCTGATTTATATTCCTATAAACAGGAATGCGCATTTAGTAGTTAACTTGAACGAACACGTCAACATATCTGCAGTGAAAAAACAACACTGATTTTCTTTTCCATAGCATTATAATCATGTTGATTGATTTTCCGCTTCAAATTATCGGGAATATTTCTTTTTTTAACAGAAACTTAAAAACTGAGAAAAACTGAGAGAGAGGGGGCAAAATCTTCTACACACACGCGCGCACACGCACACACGTACACGCACACACGTACACGCACACATACACACACCATCGCGCCCTCTATCAGCTACGGTAGTGATAAGAAGGAGCGATGGACATTGGGAAAGTTGGTGAGCAGGTGAAATGTTTTAAAGATAGTAGGTAGGTAGATAGGTAGATAGAATGGTTTTATTAGAACAACTGCAAAATGATAGCCCGAGAGCTAAATTACATTGCAAGTTTTACAAGCTCAGTTTTAAAAGGCATTTCAACAAAACTAAGATATAGACAAGTACAAATAATACTCAGTAAAATAGATCACAACTTATTACATATTTCAAACTTGCAAACAAATTGATGATACAAATATAATAGATTCGTCATTATTATTATTTTTGTTATTATTGTTAAGTGAGGAATATTCATATTTTAAATAGAAATTGAAGCTGATCAATTAAGTTTATGACAAGTAAATACTGAAGATTTGTTTGACTTCGTACCATAAAATGCAAATTGAATGCCTATGCATAATGCTACAAGATAAAGTAATTCAACACAGTCACAACCAAAATATGAGGATTTATCATAGAAACATAATTAAAAAATATTGAAAGAAAGAGAAAGTGTCAGGGAGAGAACCATTTAAAGAGAGAAGGTTAAGTTAGGAAAAAAAGAAGAAGGAAGAAATGCAGACGAGGAGAGAAAGAGAGATAGAGAGGAAGTAGTATGAAAAGAATGGAACAGATGGAACTGTGAAGACATGGAGAAGAATAATGATGATGAAAGTAAGACGAAGGGAAAGCGATTAGAAATGTCAGTGTAAATTACAAAGTTTCCTTTACAGAGAAAAATAGTACAATTTACGAATTATACATGACTAAGATAGTAACAGAATATATGCGCAAAAACTTTAAATATGTAAAGAGATAGAATGTACATGGGAACGTGCGTAACTATAAAAGAGAGAGATTCACTAGTTAGTCAGATTTACAAAAAAAACAGGTTTATCCCGTAATTTTGAAAAGATCACAGTTGGTAGAATTGTAAACTAGGATATGAGACTTGTTTTTGTTCAGCTACAACTTGATTCAATATAAGTCTACTGTGCGTGCATGTTAATCTGTTTTGCTGTGTTTCCACCAATGTTCTTTTGTGTGTAAAAACTTAGAAATGAAAGCGGCGTAAACCAAATATAATTTTTTTTCATGAATGCGAGGAATTTTTGATGTTACACCCTTCTTTGTGTAAATCACTTAGGGTTTAGTGGATCGTGGAATATATCTCTTTGTATTTGACAACACAATGGGCGGGTTTTCCCTCTCCGTACCCCTATCGATCCCATGCCGTTCAAGTGGTAAATTATCAAATAACATCATATTCGCTCGTCGCCAAGGTCAGCGTTTTTCTACCGTGTGGTGCTGCTGCTTACTGGAATGTCGCAACACACATTTGGTTTGCCGTCATATAATTTTATATCTTCTTTTTTAAGGTCAAGTAATTTATATATATTATTACATTTTTTATTTACATTTTTAGGGTTGCCCCCTTTTAGCAGCGTCGCGTGTAGTAGGACTCCCCTCTTTAATTCTCCCTTTTTTATCTGCTATTCCCTTTTAAACCCAACATTCCTTTTAAGGACTAAACCGCGAACCACCATGCAAAACCTAAAATTCATTAATCACTTTAGCTATAAAATAAAACCTTCAAAGAGATAAGCAGCACCCCAAAAGATATTGGCATATGATATTACTATTACTGTTAGTAATTGATATTAGTTGGGCAAATCCGAATATACATCAGAGATGACGGCATTTTGAGAAGAGATACATAATACGAAACAGCAATAGTCTAACTCCCTAATGTTATTTTATATAGGAACGTTTCTTAGTAAATGTTTCTCCTCACTGCCCCAAAACTGCCCCCCCCCCCACTTACCTCCTCGCTCGGGCTAACACACACACACACACGCACACACACACATGCACAAACTTACTTTCCCAAACTCACGACCCACACGCACATTCACACAAACACACAGACACACTTTTTTTTTAACACACACACACGTCCACACACGCACACACACACACACATCATCATCATCATCACCATCTCAGGGGGTGAGGCAATGCTCTCTTAACCGGGAGGTTCCGGGTTCGAAACCCGGTCGGGGGTGTTAGGGGTCTTATGTAGAGCATTAATACAATGTCAATATCAGAAGCATACACATGCTTCTGAGGTCACGATGTACTTTTTGCTTTCATCATCGCATGCACATAAGTATTCATTAGACAATGATGTATATTACAATTCTGACTAGGCGTTCCAAGTTTGTCCCATTTAGGATATAATGATCATTTGAATTGTGAACAATAAGGACATTCATATTTCAAGGTGAAATGTTTTTGGGGGTTGGGGTATTGGTGCTTTGTATCTCTATTATCCTTATATTCTTTTGATCTGACGGATTACGCTGTTTCAAACGATCTTTTGTCCCCAGGCAATCAGAATTCCTCACGTTGACAACAATCCACTTTATTACCGTGAGAAGAGTAGCTAGCTTAAAGAGTTTCGTCGTGCCGGTTGTTGGTTTTAAACAACAGAGCATGCGCATGAGTCTCACCTCGAAAGCATTCATGTAACTGTCATAAAGTTCACCCCACATCCAAAACTGGGATGTCGGTGAACTTCGACTTCTGACAGTTTCGTAAACAAGTTGCCCTTGGCTGGCCCGGGCCCCCCACTCTGGGGTCGGAATTACCGCATGCGTGTTGCCAAAATGTCCGGTAAAGGGGTACTTTTCGTGCGACAAAGTCCGGCCCGAGAATTGTAAAAAAAGGGGTGTATTTGACTTTTCACCCGGAGATTTCTTTAAAAAGGGGGTGTTTTTTCTTTTTTTTCTCTAAGCTCTTTGGACTCCTGAGAATTTTTTCTGAAATTAGGGGGTACATTGAGCATTTTTTTTTATTTAGGGGGGTCTCCAAGGCAGGAAAAGCCCGCGAAAAGCCCGCAAAGGGGGGTTCGGAAATGTTGGCAGTCCTCAGATAGGGGGTGCTTTCAAAAAGAGGGAACAAGCATATGCGTACCCTAAATAACACTGAGTGGGGGGGGGGGGGGGGCGGGTTGGCTGGTAAATAAACCAAAGAGCAATACGCATAGGAAGGCTCCGATCGGTGTGTGGTTATCATCAGCAGAGCGTCAACAAACACAAATATTGTTTATTTAACAATACAGTTTTGTACCTATTAAATGCTACTTCCTCATGAAATAGTATGTACTCTAGCAGTTTCTGATATTGAGTTTCATGAAATTGACGTTATTCCAAAATAATAACATTTGTTTAAATACCTCCTAAATTCTCTCACAGCACCCCTATAGATATCTTGCGACACCATGGTCGAAAAACGCTACTCTATGACAATGCACGTATTTGTACAAGGACAATGTGAGTTAACCGCATTTGTAAGCCTATCATTGTGCAATGAATCATAACTCACAAACTATAAGAGAATATACAAAGATAAGATGAATCGATCATTAAATAGAAATTTAGTCAATATCGCCCACAAGAGCATAATGTATATAGGGGCCGGGATAAAGACACTAAGGGTTCAATGGATTCAGTTTAGCACAGGTTATAGTTCCGGAATGATGGGACCCCCTCCTTCCGGTGGGCAATGCGCCCCAAATGACGCCCTGATGTGAATCCTTATGTTGTTGCCGTTCTTGTGCTTTGTTTTATTTTAGTTTTTTTGCATAGGAGAGACCGACAGACAGAGGAAGTAGGGGAGGAGGGGGAGGGATGAAGCGAGAGAGAGAGAGAGAGAGAGAGAGAGGGGGAGAGAGAGAGAGAGAGAGGACAAAGAGAGAGAGAGAGAGAGAGAGAGAGAGAGAGGAAAGACAGAGAGAGAGAGAGAGGGGTGAAAGGGATGAAACGGATAGGGGACACAACGAATAAAGGTGACAGGACCCTCTGCTGCACCCCAGTCGCGACCATGTTTATTTATTTACATTTCATTGATTAAGCAATCTCGTAACAGCCTATTCATTTTTCTTGGTAGAAAGCCCATTCAAATATTTTTGATCCGAGAGGCATTAGTTTGAGTAGATTTCTAATCAACTTGAATAAGCGCTTTGATGCGATCAATAATAGCAAAGACGAAAAGCAGGCTGAATCGACGTCTCATTAAAACTACGTCAGCGATATTGAGCAATCTGATTGGTAGAAAGTCTTTCAACGTCAGCAGTGCGACACGCTAGTCTCTTTTCGCTAGTCGCCATTGTTGTAAACGGTAAGTGTCATAAAAGGCTGGTAAAAATCCGATTTAGAAAGTTTAGTTTCATGTAACATCATTATGAGTTTTAGTTTTAATTTTGATGTACGAGTATATCAACCAATCTTGTGTAGATTTGTCAGTAGGATAGGACTATCTAACTGGGTGTTAAAAATCTCAAAAGTGACGACTGTTATTAAGCCTACCAAAATTAATATCATTGTACATCATGTCCGCATGCCACAACCACATGCATGTTTCTTTTACCCTTAGAACATGTGGAAGTCTAATGCATAAGTTAACGCGGGTATACTCAACAAATTATCTTAAGCAAAATACTCGGGGAGTTTGAGTGGCTGGTATGAGAAAACCATGCACATGATGCAGGTCCTTGCATGACATTGATGTAGCCTGCTTTACACAAACTTTTTCACTAAAATATTCATCCCAGCTAAGCCGACGTTTCCAAACCTAAAACAAGTCAAATCCCCAGCTACCATTATAGATCGTCGCGGTTTTCGGATGAAGACGGTTCTTTTATTAGTCAGATTAGTTTACACATTTACAATTTTAGAATAATGATTTTAAAAAGGGGCTACTAAAGTAGACTTTATAGACATGACGAGAATGTGTTCGAAACCCGGTCGGGGGTGCTAGGGGTCATAGGTAGAGCATTAATCCAATGTTAATATCAAGTCCCTCGAAGAGAACTGAAAGCCTTCGATCGCCGGTTACTAACTTGTACCATGATAATAATGATTTATTTATTCAAAAAGCTGCATCGCAGCCAGGAGGCTGAATTGCACAATATAGTTACACAAGTTTGTACATGATTGAATAATAGACCGTATAATCACAAATGATACAAGTTAATAATTTATGATCGACTTCAATAATTTTGCTTCTCTCAATGGGAAGAAATAGTTGCATTCCTAATGAAATGAGGAGAAAAGCAAAATTATTAAAAATCAAGCATGAAAATGTTTATATTATTTTTTTTTTTAAATTCAATTAACTGAATCTGACTTATTAAACTGTACCGTCATGCATAGGCCTACATCAAGAAGGAACCAATAGAAAATACCATTTTATACATTGTGTACATGTCAATATTTTGAAAATGTTACATTTTCAGTAAAATAAAAATATGACATTTACCGATTTCATTGCAGATCTCTCGACTATTTGCAAAAAAATAACTCAAGGTCAATTTTAGTCCTCTTTTATATTGCCTAAAGAAATCCTGTTCGGATAATGTACTACGTCACTTTCATAGTTATTAAATTGCCTTAGCTTGAAATTTGGAAAGTAGTTGCTGAAGTGTTCTTTATTAAATGTGCAAGGCTCAGTATGAGTTAACTATTTAATTTCATTAGGAATGCAAACGTTTCTTCCTCATTAGGAAAAGCAAATTTATTGACATCAAGAATAAAATATGTTTCCACTTATTACCTCAACAGTGTTATGAGAGGCATGGGTACACTTCACACATTCGCGGACAATACAATATTAAAAAACAAATAAATTATTACGATCATCAGCATTTGATGTGGAGAGTTATTTTACCTCACCATTTTCTTAAAAGCAAAACAAAACACAAATATATATATATTTTTTTAAGAGGGGGTTCCCGTCGCACCCTTCGCAATCCCCTCTCTTCTGTTGAGTCAGTTTACTAGTATGTGGATGATGACGCAACAGATATGTGACACAACGCGATCTCCCCCTACTTAATTGCTGCCAGCCGAAGATGGCGTGATCCCTAGTTTAGTATGCCCAGCGAAAATAATATTATGTTCGTAGGCCTGGCTTACGAATTCGCTGAAACGCTTCCACTACAAATATTGTACAGATGAAATAAGAACCGGCCAGATTCCAGACGCCCCCCCCCCCCCCCAACAAAAAAATCTATAAAAAAAAATCAAAAAAAAAAAAATCAAAAAAAAAATCAAAAAAATCGAAGCCTACGTAGGAAGCAAGTGCACTAATCTCTAAGCTCCTAAAGCCCCCAACCCCACAACAACAACAACAACAATAAAGCAAATCTTCTTGAACCATTCTTGGTTACTGTGATAGATATTTACAAGTGCGGTTACGTATTGGGAATCACCACTGGTTCTCATTACCGTAAGCACTATAATATGTTGATGGATTTTTTTTTTACAGCATATCAGGGATCTTTGTCAATTCTTCAGAGATATTTCTGTTTTATATTCCTATAAACAGGAATGCGCATTTAGTAGTTTACTTGAACGAACACGTCAACATATCAAATAGTTCTACATTCATTCATTAATAGATATCTGCAGTGAAAAAAAAAACACTAATTTTCTTTTCCATAGCACTATAATCATGTTGATTGATTTTCCGCTTCAAATTATCGGGAATATTTCTTTTTTTAACAGAAATTAAAACTAAGAAAAGTGAGAGA